>OZ025291.1:201708554-202308554 GCA_964019185.1 Maratus speculifer
TATTTTAGATGATACTTTGGCAAATTTTAGTTCAGCAAATACTTACGAAGGTCCTATTAAGTTAGAAAAAGAACCTGAAAGCGAATTGGCTGAAGAAGCACTATTGACTGAAATAATTATACCTCAAAGTCCTTTACAAGCAAAACAACTTCCAGAAGCACAGAAGTGGAAAGAGGCAATGGATCAAGAGATCCAAACTATGTTAGATAGAAACGTTTGGACACCTGTCCCAAAACTCAATCAAAAGGTGATTGGAACCAAATGGGTTTATACAGTAAAAGAAAATAGTGAGGGGAAAAGAGATATATTTAAAGCATGTCTAGTTGCACTAGGAAATAATCAAAGAGAAGGCTTGGATTACAACGACACATTCAGTCCTGTTGTAAATTTCACACTTATTCGTCTTTTCATTGCCCTTTTCATTAAAATTTTTAATTGGGTACATTGTCTACTTGATGTAAAGTGTGCCTATTTATATGGTGAAATTGACAAAGATATTTGCATAAAACAACCCCAAGATTACACTATTCCAGGGAAAGAACATTTTGTCTTAAAGTTAAAGAAGGCAATTTATGGCCTTCATCAGGCCGGAAAATGTTGGTACAATGACTTGCATAATAAATTAATTTCAAATGGTTTTACTGAAGTTCCAGGGTTAACATGTGTATATTCTTACAAAAGTCAAGCAATTGTGATAGTTTATGTGGATGATTTGCCAATATTCGCTAAAAATGATGAAGTTTTAAAAGAAGTAGTAGAATTAATCAAATCAATTTATGAAGTTAGAAATTTAGGTCCTATCACAATGTTATTAGGCATAAACTTTAAAGTAGAAGATAATGAAGTTTTTAATATCAATTGCCAACATTATATAGAAAAGTGTTTAAAGAAATTTGATGTTCCTGATTGTACTAATGTTTTTCTTCCTTCTCCACCTGGGTATAATCCTGCTCCAGCTGCGGAAGAAGATGAATTCCCTGAGAATCTGCCTTACAGAAGTTTGCTTGGCTGTCTACAATATATTGCTCATCGATGCCGTCCCGATATTTCATGGCCAGTTGCTGCACTTTCACAATTTGCTGAAAAGCCAAATCTTTCGCATTACAGAGCACTTCTTCGAATCCTGATGTACCTGTCTTCAACGAAATCTCTTGGATTGAAACTTGCAAGGTCTGACTCTCCAATCCAGTTAGCTGTCTATGTGGATGCTTCTTGGGCAAGTAACACCACTGACCGAAAGTCATGGACTGGATACACCGCCTTCGTAAACAATATGCCAGTAACTTGGAGAGTTGCAAAACAAAGCTGTGTCGCCTTAAGCCCCATGGAAGCTGAATTCATCGCTGCAACAGAGGCTGTCAAAGACTTAAAATTTTTACAGATGTCTATTACTGAACTAGAAAAGTGTCTACAACTGAATGACATTATTATTCAACGTCCCCTTCTTTTCTGTGATAACACTGCGGCCATTTCTTTTATGAAGCACAAAACTGATACGATAAAGAATCGTTACATTGATTTGAAGTACAAATTTATCAGAGACTGGTACAGTCAAGGTCTTTTCGATGTAAAACATGTCCTTTCCAAAGAAAACGTCGCTGATCTTTTAACCAAATCCTTAGTCAAAGACTCGTTTAAAATGTTTCGTGATGCCTACTTATGGTGATGAACTTTGCCACCAACAACAGAAAAAAAAAAAAAAACTCTTCTTTTTTGATCCTGCATTTGCATAAACTGTTGCAAAGAACTATTTGCAGTGAAAAATCAAAATGAATGGGAAAGGGGGGCATTCTGTGGGGAAAAGTTTTTCCCATCCATTTCTATTTTTATTTAATTTAAATATCGTTTTGTAAAGCCAAAATGGAACTTGCAATTCTTGCTTACTTTTTCCCCGCCGAATCGGCGTTTGTTTACGTTTTTCAATGGCGCGGTTGAGTTGTTTCGTGTCGTGCTCAGTCATGGAGCGTATTCAGTAATTACTACTTGCGATCGCATTCGCCTGTATTAAAGTTTCTTTTAAGTTACAAATATTATTTTGATTTAATTAAGTAACAAAAGCATTTTTAAAGTAATTTTCATGTTTAAAGTAATTTTTCTAAATGTATTTAATGAATTTAATTGAATGATGAAAAAAAAAAATGTTTAATGTAAAATGTTAATTATCGTCTGACTTAAGCAAATTGCATAGTCGCTTGTGATTGGCTAGTAGGTTTTCGTTCCAATTTAAAGGGACAGTTTTCATGTTTTTGGTGTGGGTGAAATGTGTAAGCAGTTCGAATGGCGTTTTAAAGATGGTTTTCAATTCAACACTCTATTTAAAGCCTTTTCCGATACGTTGAAGTTAATTTAACAATATTTTGAAGTGCAATTTTGAAGTCCGCGTTACTTACAAAAGATATGTTTAAAAGGTTAAGTTACTCTAAAGTCAAGAGCAAGTTCCATTTGTGGCCCCTGTTATGAGTTTCATCTGTGATATAACAAAGTATGTTTTTCCAAGGTATCCTTATATCTTCAATAAATATATTGGAAAGAATTTTGAGTCGTCGTTTACTGTAAGTATTTTGCATTTATTTTATTTACAAGAAGTTAAGTTGATAGAAGTTTTGTCTAATTATGAAAAATAACTTGAAAGTACACATTTTCTCTACTACATTTTCTACAACTCTGCTAAATTTCTCTAGTAATAAGTAAGGGGCTCCATAACCCCGCACAGATACACCAATGCAGATGCACGAATAGAGCACTACCTCATTCTAACAGTCTGTAAAAAAAGATACTTGGGATGCACCGCTGTAGCCAGCCTTTTTCGTTAGCCTCGGTTTGAAGCAAACAGCGAAGCGTTCGCAAAAATGCATGCCAATATCATTTCGCTAACATCGAAAGAGAACTTGGACGGGATCCAGTAGATTTTGCTATACTGTAAAAATTTGATCCTTTTGTTGCATTGTCACTCTATTGCTTTTATAGAATATCTCTTTTGACGAATGAGAATGCGCCATGATAAGGCGAAGTAATCGTTCCCTATAAAAGCGATGGAGTGATGATGCAGCAAAATGGTCAAATTTTTTACAGTGTATTAACGAAAACAGATCGACCAATTAGAAGCCTGCATTTTTTGCAAAATTGTCGTTAATTTTTGATTAGACAAATTTTTTTTACAGAATTAGCATTTTCGAAGAAAATTTGTGGAAGCGCGTACAAAATGGGGGGGAAATGTCTAGTAAATAACTCGTTTAATGTTAAATTCCGTATTAAAAAAAACATTACGGACTCGCACTGGAAATAAAGCATAGCACTGCAGTGCTATGCTTTAAATATATATATTTGGCCGAATACCGAATTTGGCTGAATTTTGATTTTGGCCGAATACTGAATATTTGGCTGACAAGTGAACCAAATACCAAATATTCGCCCAGCTGAATAGTAACTATTCGGCCAAATACCGAATATTCGGCTTTGCAAATATTTTTTTTATTTCAAAATTTAAAGGTATAATGTTACTATTTAAAACAATTTTACATAATATTTAATAAAAGAAACTTACTTTTTGATCAACAAGAGCTTTTTATAAAAACATGTATTGAAAAAAATCTGCCTTGAGTTATTTAAGAAGCACAACTATGAGACTTTAATAAAATTTTTAATTTCACGGTTTCTATTACAAATTAAAGATTTTTTTCAATATAAAGTACAAATACTTTCAACTTAATTCTGAATAAAGGAATGTCTAGCTCATAGTTCTTTTCTTATGGTGGCATTTTCTAACCTTCCCATCATATCATATTTTACAGAAATCAAAGGATGCGAGTTGAAAATATAGTTATAGAACCTTATTCATTGTTAAAGCAACAAACGAAAACACAAGTTTGACCTAAAGTGAGATAAAATACAATGTACTTATGCCTCAATAAGTTGATTATGATTATAGTTTCATGAACAAAAATTGTCTGCCTTGGTGGCTATTACTAATCTCAAAAGTTTTTCTTTCTTGTTTAAGGACTTTTATTTGGGAAAAACAAGAAACAGATTATTTACTGAACAAAATTTAGGAACTTTCATCTGCACATCATTTATTTCTAAGGAGAATCCTAATAAATCACCATTTTAATCCTTCTCATGGTTAATTTTCTTGAGTTATACTTTACAAAAAGCAAATAATGTAAAAACATTCTATTTTATTTAAATACGATTTTCTTTCTAATTATTTTAAATATATTTTTAAATTGATGGTTAAAAGTAGAAATTGCAAAAAGTTTTTAAAAATGTGTTTTAAAAAGTTTTATTAAGTATTGGATTCGGCCAAATACTTTGATATTCAGCCAAACTGAATATTCAGCAGGCCGAATAGTTTGATATTCAACCAAGCCGAATATTCGGTGCATCTTTAGAAGAAGGCATACAAAACCTTGTGGCACACTATGACAAGTGCCCACAAAATTTTAGAAGCTATGTAGAAAAGTTTCACAATCGCAGATTTTTGTACAATAATTTTTTTTTTTTTTTTTTTTTTAAATCTGTACACGTTTTCTTTATATAAACCAAATGGAACTTTGTGGATATACCTTGTATATTAGTTAAAGTACTCAATGTTAAATAGGAGTTTATTTTAGAAAAAAGTGCAAAACAACAAGGAATAACATGGCATAAAGTAGAAGAAAAAAAAAGCTGAGAAAAGAAAAAAGTATCACAAGACAAAAGGATACTTGGGAAAGGTTGTGGAGGGGGATAAGGACCCCATAAAAATAGGAATGTACTGGATATTTGGTTAGGTTTAATATCAAATTATTCAGTTAACTAAATATTAAAAAAAATACTTTAATTTTTTTTTTTTTTTTTTTTTTTTTTTACAAATATTAATTACTTTAAATGTTAAAAAAAAAAACATGTCAGCAATTTTTTTAAGATTAGTGGTCTAAATTGAAAACGAAGTCCATTTAGAAAAGCAATAAAAATTCTCTAATATCTAATGAACATGTTCTATTGCTGCGTTTATGCACGCTGTGTATGCTGTACTAACAAAAAAAAACACTGGAAATCATAAAATGTGGCCTTTCAATATATGTACCCTGTCCCTTAAAAGAAATGTGAACAATCTTGCTTTTAAAGTACAGAATTTAATTTTCCTGTGGAAATATATATATACACTCACACATATATATTTTTTATTCTTTATCATACTCTCATACAGTTAAACTCAAGTTTTATATATTATTTTGTGAGACGAAAAAGAAAAGTGAGAAAAATGCATATAGTAAACACAATACACTAGACTATTAATATTTAAGACTAGTACAGGGCTTGAATTTCAGGGCGGGATGGCGGGATTCGCGCCCAAAATTTTGAAATCCCGCCCAAAAGAATATCGTGGACGGGAGGCTCCCGCCCAAAAAAATTTACATTTGGAAACTATGATCAACTCCCACTACCGTTTTGCGAATTTTGTGATATTTTCCGGCGACTGATCGACACATTTTGCAAGTTTTTTACCACGAAAGGTCATTGAAAATCACTTTTTTCCGCAATCGATCGACAAATTTCGCAATTTTTTTTACCAGCAATCGATTAATGAGTTTCGTTCTATTTTCCGTGGCGAAAAAAGGTGATTCTGTTCCGAATTAATAAAAAAATAAAATAAAATAAACAAAAATAAATAAAAAATTTAAATTAAAAAATTAACGCATTTAATTAAAAAAATTATGAAACAATGATGCCACGGACGCGCTATAGTTCGTAAATTACGTAAAAAATCAGAGATGGCACACAAAAAAACAGCTATTATGCGTCCCACAGGACGCATGATTTCGTAAAAAAACAGGCAAATATTGTTAAAAAATCGCGAAAAAACGGCTAATTTATCGCACTTTTCGTCAAGATTCGTGAAAGAAAGGCTACTTTCGTCTTGTAGAACGGCAGTTTTCGTAAAAAAAAAATCGCTGAAAAACACCAAATTTCGTCCAAAAATCGTGAAAAAAAAATTTCGACAAAAGATTCACTATTAACGACAAATTTCTCCAAAAGATCGCGGAAAATGTCAATTTTCGTCAAAAAATCACGATAAAATCACAGATTTCATCAAAAGATCGCGAAAAAACGGCAAATTTTCTCAGAAGATTTGCGAAAAAAACGACAAATTTCGTCAAAAAATCCCGAAAAAAGGCAGATTTCCTGAAAAAATCGTAAAAAGACAAATTTCTTTAAAAGATAGCTAAAAAATGCAAATTTCGTCAAAGGGAACCACTCCCCCCAAAAATAATATTGCCAGAAGTGCACATTTCTGTTAAATAAGCTAATTTGGCAAATCAATTTTTCAATTCAGCTAATTCAATTAAAGCAGCTTCAATTTTTTTTTATAAATTTATTTCTTTGCTGCTCTAAAATCTGTTTCTGAGAGCTCCAAATCTTAATTAATGCAATTAGTTAGTTGGGAAATGCAGTTAGCAATGAGTTAATGCAATTCCTGAAAGTAGCCATTCATTAAAGAAAAAGCACCCTTTTGCTTAATGAAAATATTTTTCGATAAATTTGACTTGCCCCTTTTTAAAAGAAATGCGAACAATAGTGATACTTCTTATCTTTTACACTCAAATAAGCATTATTTTATAATTAAATTTGTATCTTGTACATTTAATATACAGAAAATTAATATTCGTTTTAATTATAATAATTATAAATATATCAAATTAATTAGAAGTTTTATTAATTATTATCAAAACAATAACACAGGCCTGCAAATTGAGAGTCATAACTTCCTCTCTAGAATTTGAGGGCTGATTCTAAAGTATTTTGGTGCGCTGATTACGAATATGTACTTAGTTTTTTTCCATCACCTTCAGATTTTTCAAAAAAGATACAGATAAAAAATAGAAAAAAAAACACAAGTTTTCACATAAAAAATATATATTTAAAAAAGTACGTTACTTTTAACATAAAAAAACAACTAAAATATAAATTATTACTAATCTACATTACATGTAAATTTTATTTGTGGAACCTGATCCTTTTTTCTTGGAAGGTTCGGTTTCTACGATTTTCACTTAAATTTCCGGTTTGGATTGTCGCGCTTCAACAACCAGTAGTAGTCCGTCATCATGCTAGTATTCCATCTTTCTTGATTCCGGACTTCTAGCTCTGTCAAATCTTGGTGAAATCTTTCACTTTGTTCTTCGCTAACGGCTCCTAGATTTTCTGGAAAGTAATCTATGTGCGAATTTAAGAAATGAAGTTTAATGCTCATATTACAACCCATTACACCAAAATTTGTAACCATTTTGGCCACTATTTGTTTATAGTCGGGGCTTTTATTGTTCCCCAAAAAGTTTTTCACCAATTCCTTAAGTGACTGCCATGCTTGTAACTCGATATCATTAAGTTTTTCATGGAACTTTTCGTTTTTTTTAATTTTCTTAAATCAGGCTTGAGCCGTATCCAAAATAACTTTTGTAAATATTTTTTACAAAGTCTGTAATGCTGTTTCGTTGTTTTTTCACCATAAATTTCCCGCAAATATAACAAAAACAATTCGGAGAATTTAAACAGCTTCGCGATGACATTTTAAAGGTTATGTTGCAAGATGCGCATTTCAACTGTTAATTTTCTAAATCAGTGCGGGTACTTATACAAAAACCCTTTGGTTTATCTTTATTACACCCTTTTCGACTAATATTTACAACAATTAGGTTATATTACCTAATCATTATGTATTAATGAGCTCATTACTAAATTAAGCCAAAATGACCCGTTTTCAACATGGTTAATGTGAATTACTTATACTTATTATGTAGTAATTAGCAAATTACTGTTGTGAAGTAATTTCTAAGTCACCTTACACTAATTCAATGCAATAAAAATTAAGCTGAAGTAATTTAATGACATTTTATAAATTTTAAAATGTAGACGCTCAGACATTTTTCAGCAAAGTCTTAAATATTCAATATAAAAAAATCCTGACGTGATGGAATTTTTTTATTATTTTTCTCGTAATCAGCACATCAGAAACTATAGAAAACGTTACTCAGATTTCAAAGAGGAAAACCATTGCATACCTGTGTAATTAGACCTGTAACAAAAATAATTAGCACCAGGAAAGAATTTACCACCAATAAAAACTAGACAATAAGTTTTTTTTTTCTTTTTTACACATTTTGCATAATTATTCTGAATTGTTGATAAAAATTGCTTCAGTCATTTTTGTCATGTCTGTATTCTGGTAATTCTTTAAATAGCACATAAAATAATAGTAGCAGGTTTTAAGCATTTTTTCTCCCTCCCAAACAGCTAAACTCCCCTCCATTTGTAAATGTTGGTAGGGAGACTCCCCTCCTTCGAAAAATTGAATTTCAAGCCCTGTAGTATATAACCCCGCCAAAAATGACAGAATTTTTACTTGCATTTCATTTTCATAATACTTCATACAAACAAACAGAATGAAGATTTTATTATTGAAGAGTTTGCATTGTAGAAAAGCACATTTTAAAGATAGCAATAAATTTCTACAAATAAATTTTTTTTTTTTAATTTGATTTTTATGGCGATTACTTTAGGGGGCTTCGCCCCCCACGGCAGAGTAAATTATTCATTTTTTATATTTACAAAAATGGAATTTTTCAGGAGTTTTGAAAGTGATCGCTGTATTTGAAAACTAGTTTCTGATGTAGTTTCAGTTTGCCGATCGTTTTCGAAAACTGCTTTTTGGCACGAAAAAAATCACCAAGTTTATGGTGCACATCTATAAGTCATCTGTTCCATATCATGCACTAAATATATTAATTGCATCAAAGCAGATAAAATATTTCATAATACTTCATACAAACAAACAGAATGAAGATTTTATTATTGAAGAGTTTGTATTGTTAAAAAGCACATTTTAAAGATAGCAATAAATTTCTTCAAATACAAATAATTTTTTTTTCTTTTTTTTAATTTGATTTTTAGTTTTTAAACAAATTTTAATTTCAAAATCAAGAGCAGTATTTATTACAACAATAACAATAATTTGCAAAATAAAACATTAGCAAAATAATTCGTTTTCAAATATGGCAATCACTTAAATATTTTCAATTTTTCTCCTGAAAAAAAAAAAAAAAAAAAACCCGGGGGGCTTTAAGGGGGCTCTGCCCCCCATGACATAGTCTAAATTATTCATTTTTTACATTTACAAAAATGCAATTTTTCAGGAGTTTTGAAAGTGATTGCTGTATTTGAAAACTGGTTTCTAATGCAGTTTCAGTTTGCCGATAATTTTCAAAAATGGCTTTTTGCCGCAAAAAAAAAAAATCGCTACGTTTATGGTGCACATCTATAAATCATCTGTTCCATATCATGCACTAAAATATATTAATTACATCAAAGCAAACAAAATTTGATTAAAGAGGATGTGAAAAAATTTTCAATTATACTAATGCAGCTATGATAATATGTGATATATCCATTACAACTAGAAGGGAGAAAAAAAGCTTATTTTATTTATAATAGAAAACAAAATTAAAACAAATAAACGTCTTATGCTAGCATCTTAAAAAAATTAAATTTAAAAAGTCCGCACTAGCTAAGTAGAACAATGGTTTAAAAACAGGTTTGAGAGTCCTTTGTTAGTTCATAGATGGCAGCACTAAAGTTTTGTGAGAGAAAAACGGCGTTTTAAACCAATATACATTCATACTTTTAAATGATTAAAAACTTATCAGTTCACACTTCCACTGTTATCTTTATGTATTATAATTGGGTTTTATGTGAAAATATGCTGAACAAACATTGTTTCAAATGGAAGAAATTTTAAAACAATCATTTTAGCATTTGTTTTCAGCTAAGCCTAACGTGGCGTTTAGCTGCAGTCTATATCCAAATTGGAGTGGTTTATGCCAGAACCATTCCTACAGTCTCTGTAGTCTCTTTATTTATAAGTAGATTATCTAAATTCAAATCTTAAATTTTGACAGGGATGCAGAAATTGTTTCTACTCCTAAAAATTTCCCCTGAATCCACATGAAAAATTTTCTAATATTTTACAGTATGTTATAGGTAAAAGCTGCATTATTGTAGGTAAAGAACATTTATTTTTGCAATATTTCTCAATGGCAAATATGCACGGTAAATTCAATTTTGAGTGGAAAAAAAAAAATCTGAAATTCTCAGCAACTTTTCTGAAAGGTTAAAGCAGAGTGAGAGAAGAGGGAAGGGAAGCCACTTTGGGCACTATGCTTTTTTTCACGGACTTTTGATGGAATTAGTGTTTTTTGGCAAAATTTTAACGAAAATTGTGGTTATTTCACGATTCTTTGAAGAAATTCACTTTTATTTTGCATTTGTTTGACAAAACTTGCCGTACTTTTGTGAATTTTGGACAAAATTTGGTGTTTTTGGCAATATTTTAAGGAAATTAGATTGTTTTGCAACCTTTTGACAAAATTCGAGATTTTTCTGTGTTCCTTTAGCGAAATTTGCAGATATGTCACCAAAGTTTTGTTTATGTAGTATTTTTATATTGTTTATACAGCATCTGTTTATTTAGTTATTTGTTTTGATGAAAATCAATGTTATTTTGCGATCCTTTGACAAAATTTGCAGTTATTTTCTGACTGACTAAATTGCATTTTGCAGCAATTCTTGAACAAATTTCATGGTACTTTTATGTTCAAATTTTAAGATTGATCACCGATTCTTTTTTTCTCTGAAATTTTTGAAATTCAGAGCAGAATATTCAGAACTTGATATACGATACATATTCTGAGATCGATTTTGTGAAGGTCACCACACGAATCTTTATTTACTGTGAAAATTTTCTACCTTAGGGAGACCTGAATTCATTGTTAAAGTGAAAATCAATTGTATATATATTTGTACAAAATTTCCCCAGCTGGTTAAAATTACCCCCGATCCTAGATCGCTGGATCGGACATATTCTGCACCCCTGCATTTTTACAGTTCATTTTTATTTCAAAATGTATCAAATTGTCAGGTGTTTTTTAGAAACTAACAGAACTGTTTTCTTAATTTTCGATAAAAGCAGTTTTCACAAAAAGCTGCTTCAGTTGGCATTGTAACCAAATTTCCAAAAAAAAAAAAAAAGGGCAGGAGAAAGAAAGAAAAAAATGCTGTCCTGAGAAGACAAAAACTGCTTATAATTCAAGATTTAATTTATCAGAAAATTAATTGTCCTATTCCAAATCCCCTCAATAATCAAGAATGGAAGTGTTAATATTAACAGCATAAAAAGATGTCAGAAAGTGTCAAAAATATGTTGAGTGGATTTTTTAACTGCCTTTAGCAATCAGTCAGCAAAATATTAATTTATAAATCCTTTACTGATTTTACACAGAATTCACTTTTCAAGTATACCTGCAGTCTGTAATTTTTTATCATCTCAAGCCTTGTCTCAGCTCCTTTATTTTCTTCCTTCTGTTCTATACTACTAATTATACGCCAGGAGGCTCTTCGAGCTCCAATAACATTCTTGTAAGCAACAGATAGTAGGTTGCGTTCTTCTACAGTCAATTCAAGATCTAAAGATGCCACTTTCTTCATAGCTTCAACCATTTCTAAGAATTACAAAAAATTCACATCAAATGTATGAAACATTTTCCAACACTTAACAAAAAGAAATTTCATTTTTTCATAAAATGAAATATTTAAAAAGGCAATTTAAGAAAATAAAGTAAAAATCCATTTTCAGCAGTTGTCTACATCCAATAATATAAGTTCTATAACACTATGTAATATACTAAAAATTATATTTTAAAATGAATATATGGCAGAAAACACAAATAGCAATTGTCGATCAAAACCAGACCAACATCATAAGCAAATTCTATGTATCTGTAAATTAACAATAAATATGCTACACTATATAGGGTCATTCCATGTCAAATCAACCAGTGACTCAACCTGACCATTTTGCAGATTTCGATGAAATTCTCAGGAATTGTTCTGCCTGATGATATAAATGAGAATACAGTAGACTCCCTTAAATCCGCAAACCAGAAATCCGCACATATTTTATGGATGTAAACAATGAAACTTTCAGATCATATAATGGAACAAATTTAGATTTTTTTCGTTTTACATCAATTCCATATATTTTTTAACTAGCAGTTACCAGTGACTTCGTTCACATAACATTTAAAGAAGAAATAATTGATCAATCAAGCAAAAAATTTCGATGATGAAAAGCATGTGTAATTAACTTTTTATCGCGAATTTATGGTAAAAAACTTCTGATAATCCCTATTTGCTAATTTGTTTACTGGTTAAAATTTTCCTTTCAGCGATTAATACTAATAGATAGAAACATTCTTGAATTCTTTTGTTCAGCCCTGTAGTTTTCCAAGTGCCTTTAATACACGAAAGTATCTTTATAGAATTTAGTTCAAACAAAAACATTTCTTATTACCACATAAATTACATTTTCAGAAATTATCATCCGAAGACAACCTTGTATCCAGTTCTTTGCGGGACCCTGTATATCATTTTGTATATATACTACAAACATTTCTTAGTTTACTAAATGCAGTTCAAAATAAAAATGCAGGTTTTATTTAAAAACCACCTTTAAATAAATTACGCTCATATTCAGTAACCTTTCCTAGATCGTTTGTGTAACCCTGTATATATAAATTTAACTATTTATACTATTACCATTTATACTCACCATTTAATATGCATACATTTAGCGAAACTTAAAAGCACATATCATAATTCAAAATGCATTTCATCCATGCAACAGTATCATTCATCATATACAGTACTTCAAATAGAATATATAATATTTGAAATCGTTTGTGTGTCCCTGTAAATGCTATGCACTTCGTATTATGCATGAAATAACTCACATTAAGCCTCAGCAAAATATATCAATTTGATTATACATGAAATCGTTTACCATAATTAAAATATGTCGGAAATTGTTCCTCTTTTTATTATTATCAGGGTTGTTATGATTTTGCCCAGCCCAAAAAACCTGGGGGTTTTTCAGAAAAAACCCACTTGAAAAAAACCAGGAAAAAATCCAAGTGGGTTTTTTCAAAATTTCAATTTTAAATTACATATATAATGTATTTATGTTACATATATAATATATTTCTGAATATCAGTACACCACTCAAAGTTTATAACCATCACCCCCCACCCCAAAGAAAAGAAATGTCCTAATTATACCATCACAATTTTTAAAAGAAATAATTGTTAATTAATCTCTGTAGCATGTGTAAGTAATAAACAATTTTTTTCCCATTAAAAAAGTACTTTGATGTGTAATCCGTTCTATGTTATACAATAGAAACTCATAACAAAATACCATATATGCTTAGAATCCTAATTATGTAGACATGTAGAATTACTTGGCTTATTCTATTATTCTAATAAAAAATACTTTATAAATTATTACTAATAATCAATTTATCATAATTTTGATTACTGTCATTGATTTATATATATTTGTAATAATCAATTAGCTACTTTAAATTTCATAAGTACATTTTTTTTTCAAGCATTCTGAACCACCTCCATTAACCCCCCAAAATCTGAAAACCCCCGAAAAACCCTGATAAAACCCCCAAAACCCTGAAAAAACACAGTGGGTTGGGTTTTTTCTGAAAAAACCCGGGTATTTAACAACCCTGATTATTATGCAATGGAATTCTTCTGTGTAACTCTGTAAATGAATAATAAGTCTCCTTTTAACTACATACTTTACAAAAGCATATTTTAGTGCACTTTGTAAATGCATGTAAATTTGAATATGTTTCACATGGTGTAACATCGTTAAATTGAATTAAAACGATTTTCCCCATAATGCCGTAATGTAAGGAAATTTTTTGACAATCCTTGTAAATATACTTATCATGGTAGAAACTTTATTTTTAATAGGTATTCGTGCTAGGTAAACGTTAAGAACGTCCAAAAATTTCATGGAAATCTGAGTATATTTACAAAAGTTAGAAAGCGACCAGACAGACAAACCGAAATCATAATAACTTTTCAACTTTGTTCGAAAGTGTTAAAAAATCGAGCCAAAAATATATTAATCAGTAGTTTCATTTTCCGCCTTTTCCCCACAAAAAATTTCTTCCATTGATAATTATGAATTTTGAGTAAAAATATTCATTTGTATGTAACTTATTAATTAATATAAGTAAAAAATATTCCTGATTCATTTTAAATATGACGTCATTATTTATCTCGCTCCATTAGCTACTGATATTCATACCCCTTGTATTTTTAACGACTGCTATAAAGTACCTGTTTTATTTCAACTATGACGTCACATTTTCATAAGTGAACCTTATTAAAAATATAATTATTTTTCATTCTTTTTACTTTTAATTTATGTCGCCATATTTTACACAAAAATTCCCATTAACTAAACAAATATCCTTGTTAAATATATTATAAAAAATATACCTTTTATTTTTATTTCAAACATGAAGTCATATTTATTTTCTTTTAAATTATTTTATTATAGTTTTTCGCATGGAAGTTTTTTATTAAAAGTTCATTGCTGCTGAAAAATTATTATTCCAATTTTTTATTTTCTTGGCAACAGGAAAGGAAAATGGTTAAATTTTATCTGAAAAATGCCTATTGATTTTGTATGAAAAATAATTATATTTTCAATTATTAAGGGAAATATTTGAATAAAATAAATAAAAATTAGCCTATGTTCATTCCACTCCTATAATCTATACATATGCAAAGATTCAAAGACATTAATCCATCCGTTTTGAAGCCAAGTTCATTCCAATTTTCAGACACACTTTCACATTTATAATATAAGGATTTGTAATTTTCTCAATAATACTCTGTTCATGTTTTTTACATGAATGAAGAATAATTTTTTGGGGAAAAAATTGAAGATATTGTTGATATCACTGGTAATAACAATCTTCTTACCAAATATATTTATGCATTAATCAAGATTTTTTGGCTATTAAAGCTGGCTGAACTTAAAAAAAAAAATCCTTATTTTATGATTTTGATGTGAATTAGTAATGTACATTTATGAGGCAAGTTTTGTTGAATAATTTTGGAAAAATACATTTAATCTTTATAATGAATATTTAATCATACACTATTGATTATTAACTTGACCTTTGTTATTAATACTTTAATCATTTTAAAAATTATCTAAATTTTTATTATTTTAGTTTATTACTTATTTTAATGTTTTATTATATTGTAAACATTCATTATAGTTTCAATTTCATTGTCAATCACATTCAAATTACTGTTTAAAAATTGTAAACAAAGCAATGACCAGAAATCTGCAAAATTCTAAAATCTGCACAACCTCTGGTCCCAAGCTGTGCAGATTTGAGGGAGTCTGCTGTATATGTTCATAATATTTTCTTTTCAAAATTTCATATAGTTAATTATTTAAATTTTGAAAATTTAAAATCTTAAATTCTTTCTCGCGATCTCTTGACGAGAATCTCATCTTTCTCGCAATCTCTTGACGAGAATCTCATCTTTCTCGCAATCTCTTGACGAGAATCTCATCTTTCTCGCAATCTCTTGACGAGAATCTCATCTTTCTCGCAATCTCTTGACGAGAATCTCATCTTTCTCGCAATCTCTTGACGAGAATCTCATCTTTCTCGCAATCTCTTGACGAGAATCTCATCTTTCTCGCAATCTCTTGACGAGAATCTCATCTTTCTCGCAATCTCTTGACGAGAATCTCATCTTTCTCGCATTCTTTTGACGAGAATCTCATCTTTCTCGCATTCTTTTGACGAGAATCTCATCTTTCTCGCAATCTTTTGACGAGAATCTCATCTTTCTCGCAATCTTTTGACGAGAATCTCATCTTTCTTGCGATCTTTTGACAAAAATCTTGTTTTTTCTTTCAATCTTTTGGAGAAATTGCGGTTTTTTTCACAACTTTTTGATGAAACTTGTGTTTTTTTCACAATCTTTTGATGAAAACAGTATTCGCAATCTTTAGATGACAGTCGCACCTTTTTTTGCGATCTTTGGACAAAAACCGCGTTTTTCTAGTGATCTTTTAACGAGAAGCACATTTTGCTCGCGAGCTTTTGACGGAAATCACATTTTGCTTGCGATCTTCTGATTAAAATCGCGGGGGTTTTTTCTTATGAAAATAGCATTTTTTCGAGGCTTTTTGACGAAAATCTTATTTTTTCACATGATCTTTCGACGAGATTGTTATTTTTCAGCGATCTTTTGACAATATAAAAAAAAATCTAAAAAAAGAGGAAAAGTGACTAAAAGTTTAGTTTCAGAAGTGCAGAAAATATTTCCATTTAACTGGAAAGCTAAATAATCAAATTAATCCTTAAATTTTACTTACTGGAATTTAACAAAGAATTTCTTTATAAATAGGGGTCATCTACGTCAAATCACCCAGATTTTTCCAAAAATGACACCCACCATTACCAATTTCAATAAAATTCAATGAATTTGTAGAATTTTTAATGCTGATTCCAAAAATATCAATTATATTGAAAATGATCAAATGGTTTGTGAGTTATGAGCTTTAAAACAGCTCCCAAGATGGCCGATTTGCAACCATTTTAAATACACATGTGAAACATAAAAGTCCATAACTTCTTTCAGATTTAAGCTACAGCTTTCACTTTTTTTTTTTTTTTTTTTTTTTTTGTTCAGAATAAAGTAAACTTTCACTTAAAGATTTTTTGTGAAGCTCATTCAATAAATATTTGTCAAAGAATGACTGTCATTTTTTTTACTTAAAAAAATGTCTAACTTCAATGGCTGATTTCCCCCAATAACCCCCTTCAATTTTCTTCTAATTGCATAAATATTTGCATTTTGGGAACCCTAGAAGTAGCTTTCAGGAGGAGGTTGAGGTGAGCGGAGGTAGAGGTAACGGAGGGGAGGGGGGGAGGTTTTATCTTTGCACCTGTGATGCAATTTGATTACAAAGCTGCAGTTTTTTTTTTTACACACTTCTGCACAATTGAGGTATTGAAATTCAAATTTTGAACTATAACAGTGCTTTACCGCTTTATAACTTTCTTTTCCATCCATTATGGGATACAACTCCTAGAGAAAGATGATCATTTTACGGATAGATTAGGATGTTATCCTTTTCCCAATGGGCATTTATTTTTATTTTTTGTTCAGGTGCAAGGCTTTTTTTTATTTTTTGGATAATTCATTTTTAACTCGCAATAAAATGACATGTAAGAACAGCAAATTTGACATGAGAATGATTAGTCGGCAACGACATTGGTATTTCAGTAAAGATCGATGTTTTGGTTTAAAATTTTTAATGATCTTTTTTGTAATTGTGTATTTTTATTTTTGTAAATCTTCACTTGCATCCTGTATATATAGATATTTTTAAAATTGTTTTCTTTGGAATTTAAATTATTTCGCTCCTTTTATTTGGGTCATTTTCAAAATAAGTACAATTTTGTGTCTTACTGTTCTAAAATTTATAATATTAAAAGTAGGTAAAAATTTCAAACCCATAATTGTTCATTTCTTTTTTTAATAATCAGAGTATTAAACTAAGTAATTTATATAAAAATAAACTGGGCAAAAAATAAAAATGTACTATTGACTTTTCAATGGGAATCATTTTTGTCTCAAACCCAAACTTTGATTTTCAACATGTTATAATTTCTAATTAATAATCGCTATTTTTGTTGATTTAGGCAATTTTATTTTGAAAATATAAATGTGTACTTATTCTAATTCTGTCTGAAAATTGATTTTAATATGGATTAATTAAATTAAATGAGACTGTCTTATGTGTTTTGTGTCACTGGTCTAACAACTAATGTTTTTAAATTTTCAATATTATTCTGATAAAAATTGATTGAGCTGTTTTTTTTATGTTAGCAACATTGTTTGTAAACAAAGTAGTGGAAAAACTAGCTGTCTTCATGTGATCTACTGCCTAAAAAAGAAAAAATATTCCTAGGTCAGACGAGTTCTTTTATTATGTGTCACTGGTCTAACAAACAAGTATTCTATTAAACTGATAACAGTTAAATCAATTTAATAAAGAATTATAATAATACAGCACACCTTATATAGGTCAAAATTAACATTTATTGAAAGTTATTGAACATACATTTGACCTGTGCACTCGACATGAAGCCTGATTTTGGACTAAGTCGGTATAATTTCAATGAAATGTGTTGTTGTCATGGAAATAAATCCTTTTATATAATACCAGCGATTGGAAACTGGAAGTGAATTTAACAAGCAGCATACGAGTTTTGCAGACAATTTTACATTTAAGAAAGCCATATTTTCTCGGATTAAATTACTTTTTATCATCTAATTTAAAGAATACTTTGTGCATCATATTTTAAAATAAAGTGAAACGATTTAGTAGTTTTTTTGTTGTTGTTGAAAATTAATCAATTTTGCTATTTTAAAAAATTTGTTATATTCTAAGAAATGCTAGTTCTTTTAAAGAAGTTCTTTAGTAGAGTTTTATGTATGTCGTAAAAAAATTGCAGAAATGATTTATTCTTTACAACAAAGAATATTCATAGTATAAACATTGTAAATTTGGTGCAATAGCTGTTGCACTCTTTTGTAAAAATACCCAAATACAGGCCTAGGACCGCTGAGTCACTCTTAAAAAAGAGAGAAAAGAGACTAAATCGCAAGAAAAAGAGACTAAAAGAGACCAAAATTTAAAAAAAGAGACTAAAAGGAGACCAAATAAAAAACATTTTTTTCTCTTCACTTAAATGTTTTTGGTATACAGACAAGCACTATAAGATTTAACACAATATGCGGAATACATTTTCAATGCATTTCAGTCGGTTTTGAAATAATTGCAAATATTGTTGATTGGTTGCAGAAAAATATCTCAAATCGCAACAATTCATCATGAAAAAAAATCAGAAACTCACCAAATGACGACGGGGACAAAATCATGAAATTTCAGGAAATATAGTGAAATTCATCAAATTGTCTCAAAAAACAAATCATAAAATTTGTCGCATGATCTCGGGAAAAAAAATTCTCGAAATTAGTCAAATATTCTTAGGATAAAAAAATCACGAAAATTATCAGATGGCCTTGAAAAAAAAATCACGATGTTAGTCTAATGGATCTTGCAGCGTCGAAACTAACCTTTTTTGCTCCCGGGGCAAACATGGATTTTGGCACCCCCCCCCCCCCACATATATGCATTCTTTACATCAAACACACCAAACAAAATCTTAATTTGGCGCCCCCATCTGCTTCTGATCTGGTGGCGCCCGGGGCACGTGCCCCCTCTGCCCCCCTCTAGTTTCGGCCCTGGGATCTTGTGTTAAACATCGTAAAATTCATCAAATGGGTCTCGAAGAGAGGGAGGAATCACAAAATTCATTAAATGATTGCGAAATTCCAAGAGCGAACATACAAATAATTGCTAATTTTGTCAAAGGTCACGGAATTAAATTGTGAAATTTATCAACTAGTCCCCAGAAAAATAACGAATTTCGTCGAATAAAGCCGTAAAAAAAAAAAATCAAGGATGCCTGTCAATGGGTTACATTAAAATGTGCGAAAATCAGTTACAGTATAAAACAGTGAAGTTTGTCAAATTATCTCAGGAAAAGAATGGCAAAATTTATCAAATGGTGTTGGTGAAAAAAGTAAAATCAGGAGTTGTACTGGTGCCAAGTAATATTTCACACAAACAGGGCACATTTAACTGGCATACTACATTTCCTACCAAGACCATTTGACGAAATTAACAATTCCTCCCCCACCCCATTACCAATTGCTGCAAATTAATATCAAAATTGTGATTTTTCCACACTATTGCTTATGGAAAGTACACGATTTTTCTTCCACAATTGTTCGCTGACATTTGCAATTTTTTTCCAGTAAAATTTGTGATTTTTTGGTGTTTATTTAACAAAATTCACAATTTTTTTTCCTGCGATCATTTGCAAAATCGCACGGAAAAAAATCGCGATTGCAAAGAAAAAAAAAATCACGAATTTTGAAAAATGATCGACTGTAAAAATTCGCGATTTTTTTCTTGATCATGGAAAAAATTAATTTCAGCAAATAAACGCGAAAGAATTTTGAATTTTGCCAATCAATAGACGAAAAATGAAGAATTTCGGCAAATGATTGCGGAAAATATGACAAATTTTGTCATATAAACGCAGAAAAAAGCAAATTTCTAAAACAATGCCCAAAAAATTATCGTTTACTGTATTTTGATAAACGATCGCAGAAAAAAAAAAAAAAATCGCAAATTTTGACTACCGATCGCGTAAAGAAATCGCAAATTTTTTCGGCGATCCTTTCACGAATTTTGCATTTCTCTGCGATTATTTTTTCTGCACGCAAAATCGTATTGTTCATTAGTATAACCGTACACTTCGAACAAAATCCGTACATTGTACTACTGGCCATACCATACAAGTTGGCATCTATGAATATCCTTTTCGATTTTACGATCATTTGACGAAAGCTCGGTCTTATTTCGGGATTGTTTGACGTAAATCTCGGGAGTTATTTTTTTTCCCGCAATCGTATGGCAGAAATCACAAGTTTATTTCGGGATTGTTTGGAAATAATGATTTTATTCCGGGATCATCTGGTGAAAATCGCGGCTTGATTTCGTGATTGTTTAATGAAAATAGTCTTTTTTCCGATGATCAATTAATTCGAATCGCAGTTTTCCCAGTGATCATTGTATAAAAATCGCAGATTCTTAAAAATTAAAAAAAACGTGAAATTCTGCCATTTGTTGAAAAAGTGATCCCTGTATATGTAACGACCGAAATAAGAATTTTGAGATTCCTTCCTGCAATCCTCTGACGAATTTCTCAATTGTTTTTACAAGATCGACTGACAAATTTTGCAATGATTTTGCCACTGATTGACGGATTATACACTTTTTTCTCGTGAAAATGACAAAATCGTGATATTCTTCTCGCAACCGAATGATGAAGTTTATGATTTTTACCCCTCGAATGATTATTGAATTTCGTGTTTTTATCTTGCCGCAGATTGACCAAATTCACTTTCCTTTCAGTGTCCGACAGAAAAGTTTTGTGATTCTTGCCTATACTAATTTCGATACACTAATACTAATCAAAATACTTGATATACTAATTTCGTAACCATTTTTCCATGATAGAGTAACGAAATTTAGAATTTTTTCCCCTGCAAAAGAAGAGACAAATTTGGCCATGCAGGAGAATTTTTATTGCGCAGTCTGCAACACATATAAAAACTTAAACAGTCTGCAGACCAATCCCTCGCATTACATTATTTGCACTCAAACCTTCAAGTATTTGTGATAGACATAAAAGTAAAATATACTTTAAAAAAGAAGTTGCTTTTGTTCTCAGAATTTTTAACGCCTCATACATTGGCCTAAAGAGGGGGGGGGGGGCTCCTCTTTGACAAAATTTGCACTTTTTTTCACAATCTTTTGACGAAATTTGCATTTTTTTCGCGATCTATTGACGCAAACGGCCGTTTTCTTGCGATCTCTTGAAGAAATTTGCCGTTTTTTCGCGATCTCTTGAAGAAATTTGCAGTTTTTTCGTGATTTTTTTAACGAAAACTGCCGTTTTTTCGCGATTTTTTGAAGACATTTGCCTTTTTTTGCTAAAGTTAGGAAGAAATGTTACGTTTTTCCGTGATTTTTTGATGAAATTTGCCGTTTTTTCGCGATTTTTCGGAGAAATTCGCTGTTGTTTCGTGATCATTTTACGAAACTGCCTTTTTTTCGCGTTCTTTTGAAGAAATTTGCTATTTTTTCGTGATTCTTTGAAGAAAAATGACGTTTTTTTCGTGATCTTTTGATGAAATTTGCCATTTTTTCGGGGGGTTTTAACGAAATTTGAAGTTTTTCGCAATTTATTGAGAAAATTTGCTATTTTTTCGTGATTTTTTTGACGAAAACTGCTGTTTTTTCGTGATCTTTTGAAGAAATTTGCCGTTTTTTTTGCGATGTTTTGAACAAACTTGCCGGTTTTTTCACGATGTTTTGAATGATTTTTTAAGGAAATTTGCCGTTTTTTCGCGATTTTTTGAATAATTCGCGTGTTTTCCGTGATCTATGACGAAATAGATTTCTTTTCGAAGACTTTCTCAAAATTCGCGATACACTTTTATGTCCAAATTTTTGGATTTAGGACATATTTTTTAATTTTTGCTAAATTTTTAAGAGTTGAAAAATAGCCTGTGGACCTTCTCAAGAGTCTGCAACGTGCGTCCTAGCGTTGCGCCGATTCTGCTCCCGAGAAATTTGGTATACTTTTTTTCCGCGCCCTATAGTTCCATGGAATTTCATGGTTTCATCCTAAGACAGATTAACATAATCCATGATTTTCCGACAGAAAAATTTTGTGATATTTACCCGCGAACAGTTAACAAATTTCGAGATTTTCTTGCAACAAACTGTTGAATTTCGCGATGTTTTTTCCGCTATCAACTGAGGAAAGTTACGATCTTTTTCCTGCGATCGATCGATGGGTAAAGAACATAAAAAAAAGTGAAAAAAGAGACTAAATCTGAAAAATATAGACTAAAATGCAAAAAAATAGCGAGAAAAGCGAGTTTAGCGACTCGCTCCGAGGCCTGCAAATACAAACTTTATTACGATTATGTATATTAAATTCATGGTGATAAGGAAATAATACTACCTCCACCTTAAATGAGCCATAATCATAATGGCAACCTAGAATCATCACCTATCATTGGATATCATTGAATTAGTCACGCAGAATAGGTTTTAATAAAATGAAGAAAACATTTATTAATATCCTTTTAAATTTTGATTCGCTTTTCATAAAACTTTAAATGAGTAACAAAAATTCTGAAACGAGTATATATATTATAATTCAAAGCATTCTGTTGGGTAGTTTTTGCGCTATTATGTGCGGACAGATAAAAGAACATTCCAGATGACGAATATAGGAGCTACATATATAATTATCCTCACAGAACATAATGTAATGGCATAGTTCTGAGTGTCTGTAAATGAATCATGAATTATGCATAGTTTGTTTACAATACCCAACACGCCATAATAAATCTTATTAACATATATCACTTACAGACCAATTCAATTATTTCAATGCAAGTTAGAGTTTGGAAAGACAGACGGCTAACTAAAAAGAAATCATAAACATTTTAAAGTATGTTGGAAAGCGTTAAAAACGCATATTAAGTTGAAATTTGACATTTAGCAATTTATTTAAATAGACGGAAGCATATTTGAACTCTTTTGTATAGCCCTGTACTTTTCCTACTATCTTTATATACATGCCATTTATCTAGCTAAAATCTATTTAAAACCGAAGCATACTTTAAACTAATGAAATCACACTTCCAGAGATTACCATCCAGAGCCGGCATTTAATCCAATTTTTGAGTGCCTCTGTATATCATTTCATTTCTATTCTTTAAACATATCGTAATATACTTAAAACTGTTCAACGTAAAAAATGCATAACTCATTTACAAACCACCTTTAATATATTTACTTACACATTTAGTAAGGAGTGTGAATTCTTTTGTGTAGCCCTGTATTTGATTTGCACCAATTATATACACAGCGTAACATGCAAAAATTTAGTGAAACTTAAAAAAAAAATCATATCAAAACTAAAAACTTCAAGCAATTATCGTTAGCTTACAGCATTTTTGATGCTGCATAGTTTCCGAAATCTTTTGTGTGTCCCTTTAAATACTTCGTATTTTCTATTACACAGTAAGTAAATCGTAGTAAACCTAAGCAACTTATAACAATTTTCTTATACGTGTAACAAAATTAAAATATGCCGCAAAGTATGTTCCTTTCTATATGGTTATGTTACATAATTTTTTTGTGTGGCCCTGTAAATGAATAATAATAATTCTTTGTGCAGCATATTCTACATCATTTGTACTTTAATTTAATTCATAAATGCATATTAATTTCATTATGTTCGGACGGGTGTAATATCATCAAAAAGCACTTGAAACTTTTTCCCCCGTCGGCCGTAATATAACGGAATACTTTTGACTGTCCCTGTTTTGGAAACCTGATTTTCATAAAATTTGAAATAACTGGACAAAATTCTTCAACAAATATATATTTAAAATTTCAAACGATTTGGTTTGGTAGTATTTGCTTTGTTATATGCGGGCAGACAGACTGATGGTTCAGAGACGAGCATAGGTGATATGCATTTATAGAATTACTAACATATCTAAAAAAGAGTTAATTTAAAAGCGCATGCCGAAACTGAAAACGCATTTCCAGCAATTATTACTTAAAGACAGTACAGTAACCGATTTCTTCTTGTGTGCCCCTGTAAATGAACGTTAAATGCTATAAATACCAAGTACCCTATTCTATCATAATCATCTTATACTGAAATTCAGGGATTTATATCAGTTACAATACATTTGAAATAGTGTATTTCATTAATATACACTGCGATTTTCCCCCATAGACTATGATGTGATGCAATCTTTTGGGTGTACCTGTAAATGAACTGTTAATCCCGCATAATTAATATACAATACAGAACATGACTAGGTGACATAAAAAATGTTTAAAATATACCCAGATAAATAGATATATAAGATATCCTGTTCTCAAAAGTACTTACATTCTTTGAATGTAAAAAATAAAAGTCGGTAATCCGAACGTTGTTGTTTCACGCATTTTGATTTCAAAACAGTCGTACCCATGAAAACAGTATTTTTCTCTATTATTGCGCTGACGCCACCAAAATCCAAATTATATGGATTGCATTCAAAATCAGACGGTAAAAGCGAAAATTTATTTTCAAATAAGATCCACTCCATAGCGTTAACCTCCTTATTTTGCTTCAGTGCCAAGTGACGTCAATTACCGTCTCAACACAGCACCTAGCGCTCTCAGCGCCATCTATTATTTGTAATTCGAACTAAAATCCAGAATCTCAGGAAAAAAACTTTTGACCTTTTACATGACTCTTGTGCAAGAATTTTTTAAATATCTGTAAAAGTTTGCAAGTTATTGATTTTTAAAATCATTCAGTCCTTTTCAGGACACCCGGTATCTTCTACATTCAAATAAGCATTATTTTATAATTAAATTTGTATCTTGTACATTTAATATACAGAAAAATAATATTGGTTTTAATTATAACAATTAATTATAAATATATCAAATTAATTAGAAGTTTTATTAGTTATTATCAAAACAATTAGACCTGTAACAAAAATAATTAGCACCAGGAAAGAATTTACCACCAATAAAGACTAGACAGTATAAAATGTTTTAGCACATTTTGCATAATCATTCTGAATTGTTGATAAAAATTGCTTCAGTCGTTTTTGTCATATCTGTATTCTGGTAATTCTTTAAATAGAATATAAAATAGCGGTTTTAAGCATTTTTTTTCTCCATCCCAAACAGCTATACTCCCCTCCATTTGTAAATGTTGGTAGGGAGATTCCTTCGAAAAATTGAATTTCAAGCCCTGACATCTATATACATAAAATAATTAACTATTTGATATTCTGATTAGAATTCCATGAAACCAAATTCTATATTTGGGCAAAATAATGTTAGTGTAGTATAAAATTGTACATATTGACAGGTAGCAAGGTAACTATTCGTTTACACTAGGGATGCACAAAATGTGGCCCGCGAGCCACAATCAGTGATAGAAATTGGAAGATAAAAGGCAGGCGTCAAATGACGACTACTGTAAAAATCTTAGGCGTCAAATTAAAATTTTTAGTTGCAGTTTCTAAAATTCATACCAATATTACTGTAATACTGCATATAATTTTGGAGTGATTTGGAGTAAACGAAAAATTTTGAAATTCGCATCAAATTTTCTTTGAGGTTACTACAGAGACAGGAGAGAAATCCACTCCCAATATGTATATATTGGGGGGGGGGGGGGGGGGTCGGACCACTTTACGAATTTTGCGCTTTTTGCTATCTTTCGGCAAAATTTGCCGTTTTCTCGCAATCTTTCGACAAAATGTACCTCTCTTTTTGCGATCTTTCAACGCAATTGCCCGTTTTTTTCGCGATCTTTTGATGAAACTTGCCCGTTTTTTCGCGATCTTTTGATGAAACCGAAACGTGCCGGTTTTTCCACGATCTTTTGAAGAAATTTGCCGTTTTTTGCGATCTTTTGACAAATTTTGCTGTGTTTTTTGATTTTTTGAAGTAACTTGCCTTGTGTTTGGCGATCTTTCGACGAAATTTGCCACTCATTTTTGCGATCTCTTGACACAACTTACCGTTGTTTTTGCGATCTTTTGAAAAATTTTGCCATGTTATTTGCGATTTTTTGATGAAACTTGCCAGATTTTTCACGATTTTTTAAAAATTTTTGCGTTTTTCGCGATCTGTTGAGAAACTTTGCCGTGTTTTTCGCGATCTTTTGATGAAACTTGCCGTTTTTTGCGATCTTTCGACGAAATTTGCCACTCTTTTGCGATCTTCCAACGCAACTGGTCGTTTTCGCGATCTTTCGACGAAACTTGCAGGTTTTTTTCGCGATCTTTTGAATAAATTTGCAATTTTTTGAAAATTTTTGCCGTGTTTTTCGTGAACTTTCAATGAAACTTGCCGGTTTTTTTTCATGATTTTTTGATGAAATTTACCGTTATTTAACGATTTTTTTGAAAAACTTGTTTTTTCTCGCGATCTTTTGGCGAAACTTGCCGTTTTTTCGATCTTTTGACAAGCTTTGCCATGTTTTTTCGTGATCTGTTGACGAAATTGACAGTATTTTTTCGCAATCTTTTAAACGAAATTTGTTATTTTCTGCAGGGCTTGTAATACCCCCCCCCCCCCTTGTTAATTATGCATTTTTTTCCCAATCCTTTGGCAAAAATTACTGATTATTTGGGATTTCTTGGAGAAATTTGCGTTTCTTCGTGAATCTTTGATGGAATTAACGGATTTTATTGCAATCCTATGACAAGATTCTCATTTTTTCTGTAATTCTTTGACAAAATTAGCTTTTTTTTAAAGATTCTGTGAGGAAATTAAAATTTGTTTTCAAAATCCTATTTTTTTTGCGATTCTATAACAAAGTTCGTCTTTTTCCCAGGATTTTTTTGACGAAATTAACTTTTTTTGTGATTATTTTACAGAATTCGCGTTTTTCTTGCGATTTTTGACGAAATGTGCATCTTTATTCGCAATCCTTTGTAGAAATTTGTGTTTTTTTTTACGCTATCATATAAAAAACTTTTGCTTTTTTGTTATTTTTTGAAAAAAAAAAAATCATTTTTTTCGCCTATCTTTTGCCGAAAGTGGCGATTTCTTATTCCAGCAATTGACGAAATTAATTTTTTTCGCGACTATTTCTCGAAATTCGTGATTTTTTTTAGTTCCGATTTTTCAGACTAGACCATGTTTTTTTTTTAATTTTCGGAACTGGATGTCTAATAAATATTTTTTTTTAAGCTAAGCGTCAAATTTGACGACCGAGAATAATTTTCTAGTCGTCAAATTCAATTTTCTAGTTGCATTTGACGACTAACGACCGCTAATTTCTAACACTGGCCACAATGCTACCACTTTTTTCATGCAGAATAATTTTCCTTATAATAATGACAGAAACTTTGCTATTAAATAAAACAAACGTCACTTTTCAAATATTCTGGTGGCAAACAATTTTCTGGCAAAAAGGTTGTGCATCACTAGTTTACACCAATCCAACTATGAAAATGCAGTTTATATATTATAGAAAAGGCTATAAAACATTTTAAGAGGACACCAATACCTTTGAAACCATCTCTTCAATTTTGAATACTGTAATATGTGCATATATGTAATATACTGTAATATTTTCTTTATATATATATATATAAAAAAATTCAGCAAAATCTCAATTTAAATAATTTTTAAAAAATAACTATAAACTTGAAAGTTCAATCCATATATATAAATATTAAATACACTATGGAGAACAATTAAATCAAACCTCTATCTCAATAAGCAAAAAAACTTTGAAATTTTTTCAAACAAGCAAATTATAAAAACATGAAGAGGGAGAAAAATCAGTTTAAAGTGTTTATTTAATTGGGTCATTGTGCTGGATTTATTAACATAATTTGTAAAGGTTAAAATTCAATATTTGTATTAATAGCCAGTGGCCAGTAGAGGCTGAATGTTTAGTAGCCACTATTATCAAGTTAGTGGCCACTAATTACTATCAGCGATTCTTTGACGAAATTGCTGTCACGGCTACAGCGATTTGGTATAAAGAAATATGTTCCCAGAGAGGATATCTAGATTACCCGGGATCATTATTTTTCAAGGCTATTTTTATTGTGAGATATTGTAAATCAAAGCAAAATGACCCATATAAATAAAAACTTTAAACTGATTTTTCTCCCTATTTATGTTTTTATAATTTGCTTGTTTGAAAAAATACCAAGGTTTTTTTTGCTAATTGAGATAGAGGTTTGATTTAATTGTTCACCATGGTGTATTTAATATTTTTGTATATGGATTTAACATTCAAGTTTATAGTCACTTTTTTTAAAAATATTTAAATTGAGAGTACGCTGAATTTTGTTAATTTTTTTTATATACACAAGAAAAAAATTCTATAACAATGTATTACACATGTATTATTGTATTATTCAAAATTGAAGAAATGGTTTCAAAAGGTACTGGTGTCCCCTTAAAATGTTTTATAGCGTTTTCTATAATAAACTGCATTTTCATAGTTGGACTGGTGTAAAATGAATAGCTGCCTTGCTACCTGCCAATGTCTACAATTTCACACTACATTAACATTATTTTGCCCTAATACAGAATTTGGTTTCATGGAATTCTAATCAGAATAGAGCTCAGAAATAGTTAACAAATTATTTTAAATGTAAAGAAAACCATAACTTCTTTCAAATTTATGATCCCCCCCCCCCCCCCATCACCAATTATGAAAATGGTAATTTTTTTTTTTTTTTTTTATGAATTTAGTAATATTTTCTGCTATTAGTCATGGATTTTGTGATCTTTTGAAAAAATTTGCTATTTTTTCGCGATTTGTTACGAAATTTATCGTTTCTTCGCGAGTTCTTGATGAAATTTGCCATTTTTTGCGTTTTTTGTCAGAATTTGCAGATTTTTTGCGATTTTTTTTAAAAAGAGATCTGACTTTTTCGTGAACTTTTGGTGAAATATGCCGTTTTTTCGTGACCTTTTGACAAAATCTGCCATTTTTTGCGATCTTTTGATGAAATTTACCGCTTTTCGGGATCTTTTGACGAAATTTGCCGGTTTCTCGCGATCTTTTGAAGAGATCTGCCCTTTTTTGGATCTTTTGACAAAATCTGCCTTTTTTCGCGATCTTTTGACGAAATCTGCCTTTTTTTTGCAATTATTGGCAAAGATTATGGTTTTTCGTGATTTTTTGACGAAATCTGCTTTTTTTCGCTATGATCATTTGGAGAAGTTTACTTTTTTTGCGATATTTTGGAGAAGTTTGCCGTTTTTTCACGATCTTTTGGAAAAGTTTGCCTTTTTTTCACGATCTTTTGATGAAATTGTCATTTTTTGTGATCTTTATGAAATTTGCCGTATTTTCATCATTTCTTGATGAAGTTTACTTTTTCCGCGATTTTTTACCGAAATTGGTCGAAATCCTTTGATGAAATCCACGTTTTCATGCAATCCTTTGACGAAATTTGTGATTGTTCTTCGAACGATTGGCGAAATTTGTTATTTTTGGCGATCATTTATGGAAATTTGTGATATTTTTATGTTTAAATTTTCAGATTTATGACCGATTTTTTATTTTTTTTATCGCCATTTGATTGATCGCCACTTTGGCGATCAGATGCATAGCATAAAGTCGCCAATTTTTTACATTTAGTCACCCTGTGGCTGGTGGCGACTGCAAATTTTAACCTTTAATAATTTGCAATATCTCACAATATAGGGCTTGAAAAATAGTGATCCCAGGGAGCTTTAGAACAGAAATGCTTTCTGGGTACATACATTTTTTTCATTCAGGTTCTCTGTCGAGAACCCAACAAATCGCCATAGCCGCAATGGCAATTTCGTCAAAGAATCACTGATAGTAATTAGTGGCTACTGGTTACTAATACAGATGCTGAATTTCAACCTTTAAACAGGGACATTACCCCCTAAAAAAAAATGCTATATTTTGTAATATATTTTGATGAATAATTGTTTAAGAATGTTCTAGTTGTGTTGGCAACAGTTTGTTTTTTGTAAAAGTTTCTTTTTATCAGAATGCCAACATTTCAAAGTCAGACATTGTGAAATTTTGTTCTGCAACTAAAATTTTCAGCCAAGAAAAGGTTTGTTTTTGTAATTTTATAAACATTTAATTTATAAATACTGATTGTTTCTGATAAATACACTAATAGACTTTATAAAATTGCCAAAATAAATATTTGGAATTAAAATTATGCATAAATTATTTCTGTATCTAACACATGTAGCATGAGTTACCAAAAACAGTTGTATTAGCCTAATAAATGTGATAAACTTTCAATTACTTTAAAATTGAACATTTTCTTCAATTTTCAGTTGTTTTAGAGAAAAACAAACGTTTAAAAGAAGTAGCGCTTAATATTGCATTGTTATTTGCATAAATATATGGTAGCATGAGTTACCATATATGGTAACTCATGCTACCATATATTTATGGCAATACAATAGTGCTATAAAATAAATATATAATTGTTATTTATTATTTTATATTTATTTATTGATATATAATTGTTCTAAAACGTAACTATTGATAATAGTTTATTTTGGGTAAACAATCTTTTTTTTTTATAATGTCAACACTTAAAAGTCAGCTATTAGAAAATTTTACTCTACAGCTGTAATTTTCATCCCAGTAGTTTAAAAATAGATACATAGCAGCAATTCCTAATCTTCAACAAAAATACAAGAAAAGAATAGTTTGGAATTATTTTGCCACTTAATATGGAAAGAGACTTGTGGATGGGATAGGTGGCAGCATAAAACGTCAAGTAGATCACTTTGTTAATGCATGTAAAGGTACTGTATTTAATGCTACCCAATTTAAGGCTGCAACTCAAACAATGACTGAAAAAGTAGAAGTATGAAATGAAAAGTGTTGAAATTGATGCGTTCAATGCACTTTCAATTGAAGAAGCACCCCCTATCGAGAATATCAAGAAAATGCATTGCATATATGTTCACCAGAAAGTTGTTAAAGGTGTTAGATTAACATGCAAAAAAATGAAAATTTAGAAGAGGGTTCTTTATCTTAATCAAGAAGTTAATCCTGAAAACATTAAACAAGGAACCTTTCTCCTTGTGAATTATTTGAAGAAAAAACAAGTTTTCAGCTATGCAGTAATTTCTCAAAGCAGTGATGCCGCTGGACTTGAAAAATCCTGGGTCCCGAGGACCCAGGACTTCTAAAATTGTGGGTCCCTTTTTTACAAAAGCGGGTCCCCACTAATAAGTCATATTTTTAGATGCAAAAATTGAACTTGTTCATTTGCAAAAGAAAAATTAAATGCAATAATTATTGTTTTAATAATAATGTATAAATAATTAAAAGATTTGGAACAATCAAAAACAGATTGTGAAGCAGGAAAATCTGTTTTTGGAGCAGCAAAAATAATAATAATAATAATAATAATAATAATTTGGAAGCAGGAGAGTTAGTTTTTTTTAACAGAAAAATTCTATCCTGACATTAACTTTTTTTTAATGCCCTTTTGACGAAATTTGAGTTTAAAGCGATTTTTCGACGAAATTTGCCGTTTTTTCGCGATCTTTTGGCGATATATGCCGATTTTTTGCAATCTTTTGGCGAAAGTTACTGCTTTATTATGATTTTTTGATGAAAATTGCCGCTTTATAGCGATTTTTGGGCAAAATTTGCCGTTTTATCGCGATTTTTGGACGCAATTTGTTTTTTTCGCGAGTTTTTGGGGAACTTGCCTTTTTTTCAGGATATTGTAACAAAATTAGTCATTTTTTCGAGCATCTTTTAACGAAATTTACAGGAAATTACTTGTTATTTCGCGATTTTTTAACGAAATTTGCCTTTTTGCGATTCTTTGAAAAAATGTGCCGTTTTTTCGCGATCTTTTGTCGAAATGTGCCCTTTTTTTCGCAATCTTTTGACTAAAGTTACTGTTTTATCACAATTTTTTGATGAAAATTGCCGTTCTTTGCGAATCTTTCGACAAAATTTGCCATTTTATCACGATTTTTGGACGAAATTTGTCGTTTTATCACGATTTTTGGATGAAATTTGTCGTTTTTTCGCTATTTTGTAACAAAATTAGCCCGTTTTTTCGCGAATTTTTGACGATATTTGCCAGAAATTATTCGTTATTTCGCGATTTTTTAACGAAATTTCTTTTTTACGATTTTTTTGACGAAAATTACGCGTCCCGCGGGACGCGTAAGCTCCATTTTTTTGCGTCCCGTCGCCGATTTTTTGCGTATTTTACGCGTTATAGCGCGTCCACGGCATCCTTGTCAAAGTGAAGTGGAAGGCAATGGAGAAATAAAGGTTCTCTTTCTTTTAACCCCTTAACGCGCAGTGTTGCCGGGTCGGCAACACCTAAAGTTTCCCCTGTTTAGAGACACAAAAACTCCGTGAATATTTCAAAAACTACTCTAATGGCTACTTTAAATCTTTCTTATGGGTTCTAGATGGTAGCACCACAGAGATCAAACTCTACTGTTTTTAAATAATAGGTAAAATGTTTTACTGTAATATGCGCTTCACAGCAATGCTCTTCTCATTACGCTTATCAATGCTTTACTTACGGGAGGTGACCACTTCGGCAACAGCTGTATAATTAAAATGGTTAGTGCAATCTTTACAAAACAATACCTGTGTACTCCTCTAGGCCTAAATAGATTGCCTAATTTTTTTTTTCTTTAAATTCCAACTTTAAAGAGTAGTGCACCGGAAAGGGTTAAAAAAGAATAAAGAACAAACTTTATTTCTAATGAAAATGATATAAGATGATATCAAGTTAACAGATGTTATTAAAATATTGTCAAATGCCATTATGAAACAAAAAGGAAGCTGTTTATATTACAAATTTAATGAACCAATTGATGTATTTCAGCGAGAATAATTTCTTTAAGGGTGTATTTCGATTCAAATTGCTTATTTTCCAGATTTATTTTTGAATTCATTTTTGCTCTCAAATACACCAAACTGTGTGTCGATTCTTTGATAAATGCAGAAAATATTGCAAAAAAAAGCAATCAAAAACCGCATTTTGCACCGATTTTTCCCAAGTGGGTGATCTGGCAACGAAAAAAGGGTCATACTGATAAGGTAATTGTTTATTATAACTCAAATTCTAATGAATTGAACATTAAAAGACATCACACAGCACCTCATACGTCCCTTCAGGAATCCCCTCAGCAAGTTTCATGTCTCTACAGGGGTGATTCTGGATGAATTTTTTTTTTCGGAAATCGGCGGGGGGGGGGGGGGGGGGGGGGGGGGGGGGGGGTCCCATTCCAGCGATTTTCCGACAAAATCGGCGTTTTCCCGCTATCTTCAGACAAAATTTACATTTTTACGCGATTTTTTCTCGAAAATGGTGTTTTATTCCCGCGATCTTTTGACGAAATCGGCGTTTTTTCCGCGATCTTTTGATGAAATCTGCGTATTTTTTCAAATATTCTTTTGACAAAATATTTTTAAGCGATCTTTAATCGAAAACTGCGTTTTTTCCCGCGATCCTTTAACGAAATCGGCGTTATATTCGCAATCTTTAGACGAAATCGGCGTTTTCCCGCGGTCTTCAGAAGAAATCTACGTTTTATCTGCGATATTTGGTGAAATTGCCGTTTTTTCCGCGATCCGCACAGGAAATTCGCGTTTTTTTTTATCAATCTTTTGACAAAGTTCGTTTGCATAAACATTCACTAAATTGTCGTTTTTCCACGAAATATATGCTATTTCGGCGATCCTTTCACGAAATTTACATTTCTACGTAACTGTTTTTTCCGCGCGCAAAACCATACAAGTTTGCAACTATGAGGAACTGATAACCCAAATTCAAATTTTCGGAAGAGGATTCCTTAAATTTTCGGACGAAAATCACCCCTGTGTTTCTACTTTCAAAAATGTGTTTGAAATTGTATCGGAAAATTTCGAGCTGTTGAAGGCGGAAAAGCATTTTTTCGAATACACCCTTAAAATAGAAATAAATATTAGTGCTGTATGTGTTACCATTCATGAACTACAGTCTTGTAGCAAGAGTTACTATGTTCTGTAGCATGAGTTACCATCCAGTTAGTATATTTTACCTAATAAAAAATTACAAAATAAATCCCATGCAGAATTGAATAGTAATTTAAGATAAGAAAGGTCCAGTTAAACTTTTTACAAAGTTATAGCACTGAATAATTAGAATTGTAACAGAAATACAACTTTGACTTTCATACTCATAAATGTCTTTTTTTGGTAGCATGAAATGCAAGTACTATTTTTTGTTTTTAATTTTGTGCTAATTCGTGCTAAAAAATAGTTTTCAAAATGATTGCAATTCCGAATCAGCAATGAAATTAGTTTTTAAATATGGCGATCACTTAAACATTTTACATTTTTTTCTCCTAAAAAAAAAAATAAATAAATAAATAAGGGGGGGGGGGGGTAGGGTAGTATAAATACTCCTTTCTTTTATATTTACAAAAATTCATTTTTTCAGGAGTTTTGAAAGTGATCGCTGTATTTGAAAACTGGTTTCTCACGCAGTTTCACTTTGGCGATCATTTTCGGAAACTGCTTATTGGCCTGAAAAAATTCACCAAGTTTATGGTGCCGAACGCTAACACATCTGTTCCCGTCAACCAAAAAACTATCACCAAATTATACGATTAAATGCCAATAATGGTGATTGTGAATGTCATTCAACGACATTAAACACAATACACATGTTTAAAACGTCAAATCTTTATTTCCATTTTTTAATTATATTTTTATTAATGTTTTACTATTTTGTTTGTTCTTTCATTTTTGAAAATAAACTTGGCTATTAATTTGGCGAAAATGGTCGATGGTATAACCAAGTAGTATCCTTTTTTTCTAATATACACTAGGGATGGGACGAATATTCAGCCACTATTCAGTATTCAGCCCTTTTGCCAAATATTGAAGGCTTGTTGACCGAATACCTGTAGCTGAATATTTAGAGATATCTGGCCGAATATTGGTAAAATCTCGCCGAATAGTGAAAGATACCTTGCCAAATAAATTTAGGATTTAAAGAGTTTCATTTCTTACGATTTTTTTTTTCTCTAATCCAAATTGGCTACTTCATTCATGAAGCCATTCTCATTCTTACTTACAAAATATACAGTTTTTCGATTGCTAAAAAATACACAGCCTTTCTGTATTTCCTATAAACGTGAGATATTTTAGAAAATGCTGCACAAGTTGGAGATTTAAATGTCTGGGAAATGTCTTTATTAGAGAATGATATATTACAATTCAAAATATAAAAGCACTTATAAAAAACACTGTTTTATTCTAAATCACTTGAACAGGGGCCTCACTAAGGAGGGAGGGGGACAAGGGGGGAGCCTCCCCCCCCCCCCACAAACATTCCCAAATGTTGTTACACTTGACAAATTTCATTGAAATTTTAATAAAAACTGCAATATATTTCTTATTTTTAAATAGAAGTTGCAAAGGTTACAACTCTAATTGGGAATATTATTGAAATTTTTACAAATAAGAACTGTATTACATTTTCTAAGTGTGGTAACTTGACAAAAATATGAAACAAGTTGGCAAATATGAAAATTTGACTTGGCAATTTAAGATCTCCCCCACCAATAAAAAATCTTAGCGATGGCCCTGCACTTCAATATTTACTAATGTCTGCAAATTCCATGCACATATAAAAAGGCTTTTATGAAATTTGTACCTTACTTCCATAAAGTAAGAAATGAAAAAATTCCTTCACTAGGTGTATTAACAATGATTCATTTTCAAAATTAGATAAATATCACTATTCCAAATACTATAACGGTACATATGAAAACAGAACTGGAGGCAAACTAGATACGCATTAGATGACACTAGTTTTATGAAGATTGTTTTATAAGTATTTAAACATAAATTCTAAATACTGAACAAAATAATTTTTTTTTATTCTATATTTTTAATTTTAAATAATTATTTGGATAATTACCGACTTAATTATGTAACATTATTAGGATGAGCGAAGCGAATCCTCTACTAGTCCACTCAAATTACAATTTGTTGTACGCTTTACAAAAAAACTATTCAATATTTTAACTTCAAATTAAACACAAAAATAAATTATGATCTGTAGATTTGCAGAATATAATTTTTTTTTACAGTAAAACGTTAAAAAAAATTATTTTAATTAATTTATTTTACATGCATTTCCAATACGGAAGCATTTTAGCAAATAAATAAAAAAAGAAATGCGTATATTTTCAGAAAAAAAAGTTTAAATCATGGAGTAAATAATTATAGATAGAATCATGATTAATTTAAATAAAACATGTTTTCACTATCCCGCAAAATCGTTTGCACAGATGACACTTAAACATTTTAAAAGAATTGTATTATGGATTTTTTTTTTTTTTTGTAAACTGGCAACAAAATAATTGTAAACAAAATTAATTCTTAAATTTGTTATATAAATGAAAAATTAAAAGATCTGCGTGAAGTTGTTGGTTCAAGCTCTTTATAAATATTTTTGCGAAGGTCGTATTGTGGCTAAATAATATCGACTCATTAATCAGAAGGATTTTATAGAAAAATAAGACTTTAATAAGTTCGCAAACACAACAATAATTATTCGTGAAAACGTCACTGCGAGAATGAGAGAGCGCTTCGTTAAAAGGTAATTCCATTAATTGAGTTGCCATTCGCAGAAAGTAAACAGTTCTCCCACGCGGAGAGAATTACAGCAATTCTCATACGCTAACATGTATAAAAATGAAGAAATTAAAATAAAATGTTTTACAGTTGAAAATTCATAGTATCAACGAAAGCAGATTTCAAATGTTTTTTCCAGAAAATAGGATTTTGAAGAAGTAACTTTCTTCAAATATATTATTCTAAAATAGCTATCAAAGATTATCGGATGTTGATTACAAAGATTGGAAACATGCATATTTCAAACAATTAAAAAACACCAGTGGCTACTTGAAATTGTAAAAACATCTTTAAAAGAGCTTTTAGTTGAAAATTTAAAAAAAAAATTGTAAAAGTTTGCTTCGAAAATATCTTATGCCAGTTTTACATCATAAGTAAAAAATTAAAATGCGCCAAAACATAAAATAACGTTTTTGTTTAATAAAGATGCAAAAATAATAATAAAAAATATTGTTACTTTCAAATATCTGTTTTATAAAATAATGCTTCGCGAATCCAAACAAAGCATGGCTTTTGCTAGTTATGTTTATATTTTTAATTTACATATTCCTTCATTCATGTTGTTAACAATTTCTGTTTATCCTTTTAATGCTTGTTGAATAAGTGGAATATTGAAGTTGAATATGTATGCGCCAATTCAAATGTTAAAGATTTTGTTACCATATGCATTCTACTGTAAGCATAACCTTTTGCTTAAACGTGATTTGTAATTTAAAGCCTGGCAACTGATTTCAGAGCTGGCTCATTCTTACAAATTCGCTTATTAGGGACACAAACTCTAAATGATCAAATTTACTTCATTAAAGCAAAGGTAATTTCAGAAAATATCTCCTCGTGATTTCTGAGAGAGAGAGAGATTAAGAATATTATTAATTTTGGATGCAAGAAAGGGTAAAAGTATCATTTGATAGTAAAAGTGAAGTACTTTCTTCATATTTTAATGAAAATATCTTACCATCCTGACTAAGTATTTTTAATTTAAATTTATGAAATTTACTTAAAAAAGATGTTTATAAAATGTACAACAGTAATTAATAGGGCACAGATGTCATACGCACCACATTTGCACGTGCTTTACTCTCTCGCCAATGTGGTGAAAATTTTGTTCATGAGTAAGTTACAAATTGCATGCAATAACAGCACGTGATCTTTTTATTCCAATATAAAAATAAAATAAAATAAAAAAATGAATAAGATTAAAGTTTTTTAAAAAAGGAAATAAAAATAATAAATGGTAGTTTGATATAAATAATTATTGATATACTAATATACAATAAAAATAATTTGAAGAATTAAAATAAAAAATAACAGTAAATAAATATGAATTTACTAATCAAAAAGGAAACAAACAGTTACAGATAATAAACTTAATAAGCAACAAAACAGCAAATATAATTTTTTCAATAAATCAAATATTAATACCTGTTGCCATATTGATTGAATGCAGTTGCATTATTTAATCAGCACATTTCACTGAAATCTTTAATTTTCCCCATTTTATTTCCCTAACAATTGTTATAAACTTATTTAAAACAGATCTTCTCCTTGACATGGATGTGTAATGCCAAATTGGTGAGAGAGAAAAGCAAGCAAATGTGGTGCATTCCCATTAATAGATTTTATTTTATCTATGCGATGCCTGCCACTTGTATTTTTAAATGCAGAAAATCAAATTGTGTAGTTTAACGTGAAAAAACCCCCCCTTATTATAACAAAAATCAAATTGTTACTAACATATTTACCTTAAAGAAAATTTTAGAGATGATAAAATCTGGCATTAAAAGTATTTTTTTAATTCAATTAATTCCTATAACAGCCCAAATCTCAATTAAGATTTTAACTTTTCTTGTTTATATCTACCTTTCAACAAATTTTCTTCTACAAGAAAATAAAATTTAAGTTAGACACATAAATTTAGAGGGTAAATGGGAAAATAAAATTGCACAGCAAGGATCTTATAAAAGTTCATACTGAATTGAAAGAAAAAAATACTAATTTTTATATTGAATACATTTGTGTTTATAATAAAATTTAATGTGCATTAACTAGTCCCTAAAAATGTTTAATTCTATTACAAACAATCATGAATTTATTACATAAACATTTTTAATTTTGAGAATAACCATTCTTTACCATCCCTTCATACAAAATTAAAAACTTTATTGCACAGTTTTATTTACTACTTTATGTAGAAAATATTCTAGAATTTGGATAGTTCAAAACAAATGTTCACCGAAAGCAAGAGTTAAAAAGGTCAATCAACATGTCATTCTGTCACAAATTCGGAATTAAAGGGTTAAAAACACATTTTGAAACACAAATTTATAAAGTAATTGAAGGATCTCTAATCCCGTGCGTTAAACAAGCACGGACATTTTAAAAATTAAGTAGTTCATTAGTTAGTAAGTTTTTTTTTTTTTTTTTTTTTCTTTTCAATATAGGCATAAAGATGATAAATTGTGGAAGTACAATTTAAAGGACAGGCAGAAATCATCATAATTGATAAACTCAAAATATTACGAACTAAAATTAAACTGGTAATTACAACAAAAGACAAAAAAAATTAACATGTGGTTAAAGAGCACTATTCAAGTTGCAATAAATATTAAATCTCCACCCTCTTACCATCGTATCGTTCCGCTTGCTCGGCAAGCTTAGCTTTGTAGACATTATCATCCCGATCGGCCATATTTCACAAATCTTAAGAGCACCGAGACGAAATATAAATACACAAGTACTGTCTATTATAAGCAGTAACCAAAACTACGCTAAGAGGTTAAAACACGAATGCTTGAGGATTAAATGTGCTTCCGGCGAATTTTCTAAGACGTCAAAATTGAACCACCCACAATGTTAGAAAATGGCCGCATTTCATTTCGTAGATGAGTACAAACGGAATGAACATACTCAATCAAATCATTTTAAGTCAAAATTTTGAATCATTAAAATAATATTCATTAAAAAAACACTAAAGCAAGAAAAAAACACACCATACTCTTTGCAGGTTGCAACATATATTTTAAGAAATTAAACTCAATTTCATATTAATTTTGTATTCAATATAAAATGCAGATCCATCTTTTCGATGACAGATTGTAGACAGATTGCATGTTAATCCATAGATATAACTTTAAAAAAACTTCTAAAATAAGCTCCCAGTGTCAGTGTGCCTCTAGATGGGAGTGGCGACAAATGCGTCCACACTACATTTCGCATTAAACTGCTTCAATCACATGATTTTTTTTTTTCGTTCAGTGACTAAAGTATTCTGAAAAAAGAGATATGTGTAAAAGTGCAGGTAACACATGAAAATGTAAAGCTACTAAAATAGCCTGCGATTCATCAGTTTTTCCGCAGTTCATTGGCTGTTCGAAAAAGGATTTTCAATCGTCATATTTTCAAGTATATGATTAGTTGTTACTGACGATTCGCTTTGTTTCAGGCATCAAAGACGCACCGACGGAGGATGCTTGCTTTCGAACAATGGCGGATCTAAGAAGGGGAACAATGGGGCGATCGCCCCCCCCCCTCCTTGAGCCCAATAAAGGGTCTGAAAAACGATATTAGATGCCCGCACGGAAAAAGGATTGGACTTAAACTCGAGACCGGCGCGGTCCGTGTCGGGCCGCGCCATTTTTAAGTCGCGGAGCTGAATTAGGTCTTTACACTTTCAGAACCGGGGCGGGTCGAGTCTTATTTTTTCCTGTAGATCGGAATCGAGCCACATTTTCTTTTTCAGGGCGGGCCTGGCGTGGATTTCGTTCTTCCTTGAAGTAAACGCTCGGTTTGTGATCGAACCAGACCATAAGGAGGGAAAGCAATGACGGATCTAAGGGGGTCGAAAGGGCGATCGCCCTCCCCCCCTTGGGCTAATAAAAGTTTCCTAAAAAGGCATGCATCCTCGCAGGAGATGAACTGAAGCCTAACTCGAGTCTGGCGCGGCCCTCCCGGGCCGCGCCTTTTTTATTTCGCGAGACTCGGGCTGGGTCAGGTCTTCTCGCTTTCAGAACCGGGCCATACCGTGATCATTATTTTTCTGCAGATTTGGGTCGGGCCCAATGGCGGGTCTGAGGGGGGATCGTCTTCACTTCTTGGGCTAATAAAAGTTTCCCAAAAATACATGCCGCGCCTTTATAAATTCGCGAGGCTCGGGCTGTGTCTGGTGTTACCGCTTTCAGAACTCGGCCGTCATTTATTTGATACTATCATAATCATTATTTTTCTGCAGATTCGGGTTAAGCCTGACTTATTTTCTTCCAGATCGAATCTGGCCTGAAGTCATTCTTCCTAAATGTCTGCATTAGAGATGACACAGGCTCAGACTTACAAGGAAGGTCTCCATACGGGCATACTCAGAAAAAGCTCAAAAAATTACAGAATGTTCTTCTCATATAGTTATATATGTTTATAAAAAAATTTTCGGCGGAACCTCCTTATAACGTCCGTAAAAAATAATAAAAATTTCGTTTATTTGGCGATTTATCTCTGGTTGGCGAAAAAACGAAATTTTGAAAAATACGCTTTTACGCTTCGGATACTTTTTAAAGAAAAACTTTCTATGTTCAATTTATTTAAATAAGTTTAGTTTAAGTAATTTTAGTTTTGCATTTTTACTTTACTTTAAGTGTAATTTTGTCATATACGTTTATATACTTATAACAAAATGAAATTAATATATTTTATCATTTAAAACACAATTTAAATTGTTTAAAATTGTTCCAAATTGAAAAATACACTGTTAAAAATCTGCTGCATTTTGTTGCAACGCACTCCCTTGCTTGTATAGAAAACGGTTACTTGGCCGTGAAATGGAGCTTTCTCATTGGTTGGAATAGAGATATTATATATAACCGGAGGAGTGCGTTGCAGCAAAATGCAGAAGATTTTTAACAGTGTTGCACAAGCTACAACACCGCTAAAAATCTGGCCCATTTTCTGCAGCGTCACTCCACCGCTTTTATAGAAAACGGTCAATCCACCGTGCTATGGAGCATTCTCATTGGTCAGAAGAGAGATATTCTATAAAAGTAGTGGAGTGACGTTGCAGTAAATGCTGCAGATTTTTAACAGTGAAGTCAATTAAAATCAATTTTCAGATTCGTTAAAATCGTCTGTTTTTGGCGAGGAAATGCAGTGCTTGCCAAATCCCGCTTCGCTTTCAGCTTTTCACGCCAATTATTCCAAACTATTTTATTTTTTTACATATCTAATAATGTAATTCCGCCGCTAATTTTCACTGATCCTTTATTACCTACATGAATAGTTTAATTCGTATTTTTTTCAAAAAATTCTGGGTATGCCCTCAATGGAGACCTTCCTTGATATGAGATCGATATGAGATCCGATATGAGATCGTGCTCTGTTTTTATACTGCTCTATTGGAATCAGTAGACCATAGCTCATTTTTCTGAAATCTCAAAATTTTATTTATCGATGAATAGAAAAATGTAAAAAACTTTTTTCCTCTTAAAAATTAGAACTTATTCCTTTTCAAAGCAATGTCTTGCTATTTTGATCAAAATGAAAGTGAAGTACAATTTTTGATACTACTCTGTTATTCCGTCAACCAATTTCGCCAAATTATACAAATCGCCAAACTAATAGCCAAATTATACATATTGATATATTTTTTTTTTTTTTAATAACGAAAAAAACAAATAATTAGTAGAATGTTAATAAAAATACAAATAAAAAGTCGAAATAAAAATCAGTAAATGACATTTTAAACACTTGAACCGTATTGAATGTCATTGAATGTGACATTCACGATCATCCATTATTGGCATTTAATCTTAAAATTTGGCGATAATTTTTTTGATCGACGGGATAACCTAGTAGTACCCATTTTTTTTTCTATTTTAGTATTTGAATGCTATTTAAAAAAGCAAAAAACAATTAGTCATATCATCATATCTGCATTTATAGATTTATGTTGAAGCATCGCCGGCGACTGACGTTCTGGCGCCTACGAATAAAGGCGGGAATAATGAATTTGTCTTTTGTTAGATTTTTATTTGTGGCAGAGATTATTTTGCAATTGAATTGTTTATTATTATTGTTATTTAGACATCTAACGCGAAAAGAATATTTTCTTTTGATTTTAATTTGCGGTTACCGATTAATTTTAATTTCTAGTGTAAGCAACGTATACAAGTCGTAATCGCTTTTCATATGGAAATAACCGTAGTAATTATCATTTATTTTGGGATCTCTGCTGATGCCGTAGCGGTAAGTAAATGTATTTACCATATTCTTGCGATCGAGTAGTGTTTCCTCTGTTCCTAAACAAGTGTTGAACTTTAAAAATTTTAATTTGAGGTTATTTTCAGGGTCATGCCTATAACGAAGGCTTGTTATGAAGAATGAAATGGTTATAGTTAAAAATGTGCATTTTTTACAGAAAATTTAAAAATGTTGTCGAATTTGACAGATAATAGACAATACTTTCTACAGGTTCCATGCATTTATTCATGAAACACACTTCATTAACATGTCGTTTGTCCATAACATGGGCGTAATCTGGCAGGGGCAAGGGGGGCATATGCCCCCCCCCCAGTTTTTTAAGTGCAGGGGCAAGATATGAGTTTTGCCCCTCCAGTTTTTTGTCTTGTTTTCTAGTTTAAAAGTATTTTTGTATTTATTTTTTGCTTTTTTCACACCTATAATTTAATAATTTATGTACTATCTTACATTTTTTTTAAGTCAGAAATAATGTTTGTCGTGTTTACATAAGTAATTTCTATTAAAAACTTCCTGCCATTGTAACTTTTGCAGTAAAAATATTCTTCCTCTCCTTTTTTAGGTGCGTTCGTAATTATGTAAATACGTAGCACCTATTGTTATCGCTCAGTCCGTCCGTCTGTCTCTCCGTCTCTCTGTCCGTCTGTCTGTCTGTCTGTCCGTCCGCATATAACAACGCAAAAACTACCCAACCGAATCGTTTGAAATTTAAAATACATAATTATTACATAATTTTGTCGAGTCATTTCAAATTTTATGAAAATCGCATGGATAGATCAATTACAGGGACAATCAAAAGGATTCCGTTACATTACGGTCAATGGGGAAAAAGTTTCAAATGCATTTTAATCGTTTGAAATTTAAAACGTATATTTATTGCATAATTTTGTCAAGTCATTTCAAATTTTATGAAAATCGTATGGATAAATCAATTACAGGGACAATCAAAAGGATTCCATTACATTACGGTCAATGGGGAAAAAAGTTTCAAATGCATTTTAATCGTTTGAAATTTAAAACGTATATTTATTACATAATTTTGTCGAGTTATTTCAAATGTTATGAAAATCGGATGCATTGATCAATTACAGGAACAATCAAAAGTATTCCGTTACATTACGGTCAATGGGGAAAAAAGTTTCAAATGCATTTTAATGGTGTTACACTCATTTGAATATAATAGAATCGACACGAATCTATGAAATATGTACTAAAAATACATTTTGTATAATCTGTGATGCAAGGAATATTTATTATTAAATTACAGGGCCACACAAATGTATTCCACTAAATAATGTTATAAGGGGAAACATTGTTTGGGGGGTGTTTTAATTATATTAAACTACTTCACATTTTATGAATAAGATATACGTTAATGAAGTATAATAAAAGTTACTCCCTGCATATTTACAGGAACACAAAGATTTCGACCACTATACTGTATCCAAAGTACGCTCTACTATATCAGCAAGATCTGAATATTTTAAAACTTCGTTATCAACGAACGCACCTCATTTGCTACGCTTTGCGTGCAATTTCCAACTTGTTTCTCTTTGTACAAAGTAGAAAGACTTTAGCAGGGATGTTTGTTTGTATACAAGCGTAAGAGAAGATATCATGATTACTGTATCTTGACTTTGACCATTGTCCTTTTCCTTAGTATAATATAACACAGCATTTTAACTTCCTGACCACCCAACTCTCTCGAATATATCGAGCTTGCCTTGAATATACCCATAGCGCCAACATGTCTGAAGAAATTGTCCGGGGTGTCTGATTCTGAACCTGATGGCCCATTGTCACAAAAAGCGAAACAGGGAGATTGCAGGACTATAGAATAACATAGTAGATATATAAGTGAGATTAGTGAGACATAGTAGATATATAAGTCATAGTAGATATGAAAAGTGTTAAATTCGCAATATACAATAGCTTTTTTAAAAACGTCATTTAAAAAAAAAACTTTAATAATTTTAAAATTCTTTCTTCTTTTTCATTTTTTATAAATGGAAATGGATATTTTTATCCTTTATTTAGACTACATTGTTCTATAAATCTAAGTATCGGATTTTTGATGAATCCATTAGATTAGCAGGGGAAAAAATAGTGAATATGTATGGAAAGAATTTGAGAAAACAACAAGATTATGAGTTTTAAATTACTAAACATATTAAAAATTCGGTATTTGGTTACGATGCTCAGGGTCTAAACATACATTTTAATAAATTTCAGACAATCTGCTTAATTATTGTAAAAGCCTTAGCATTTCGATTGAAATGAAAATATAAAAAAAAAAAAAAAAAAAAAAAAAAATTCGAATTGAGAAAATGAGTTTAAACATTTCACTTACACATAAATATTAAATTTTATCATTATGACTTAATCTCTTTTATTATTTATCAAACCATTCCGAAATTTTGAATGTTAATACTGAGAAACATTGTAAAAGAAAAACTTGAAATTCGAAATTTTTTTTTTCATATTTTATCAAAATAACAGGTAAGATCCCCCCCCCCTTAAAATAAGTAAAGAAAATATTCTTTCAGCTAAAATCAATTTTCATAAAGTTATTTAATCACAATATCTTACCCAATTTTTTTTCTTTATCGTGTTGAAGCATATACCATTGAAAAAATGTTACGAAACTCAAATCTCAAAAAGGAGAATCATATAAGATTACATAAAAAGTGAAATAAAATAAAATAAAACATCGTGAATATTTTATGCTTCTGGACGTCATTTTCAGTTACATTTTTATAATTTCGATAATGTCCATTTACGTTTTTTTTTTTTTTTTTTTTTTTTTTTTTTTTTTGTTCAGTTTTTCTGGATGAAATGAGCAATGCAGCTCTGTTCAAATGTCTTATTCTAACACTTTATATACGTATTGCAACATGTTGCAACTGCGCAAGACGACATTTTAATATAACTTACATAAGATTATAATATCTTATCGAAGACTGCAAAAAGAAAATTTTTTTTTAGTTTGTTTTAACGTTGTTTACAAGCTAGAACACTATGATCATCTGCACCCACACTCTGAAAGTATGTTCCCAGTGACGTCACAAGACTCCTAGTAGGGGAACAAGGCGGCATCGTTCCGGTCAAAGGGATGAACCAGCCCTTATCTTCTATAGCCCTGGGGAGATTGTAAAGGAGGAACAATGGCTTCTAAATCGGAAGAGAAAACTTACGATAATTCATATACAAATGTATCTGTTTATAACGGAAAATATTAATTTTTTTTACGAAGAAATAGTATACAAATATACCTGATAAGAAGGAAACTTATCTAAAACTGAATTTTTCTTTGGTCAATTACACTTGAAATTCCGTCTTATAGCGTTTTACTGAATTAAATAAGCACAGTAATCTTATATAGTAAAATGCGTGTAAGAAGGATCGCTAAGGACTAAAAAATAAAATCCGTTTATGGAAAATTTCCGGAGGAGCACTTATAATTGTATGGTATTACGTAGAACTATGAAATTTTTACGCTTCTAAAATAGGATTCCATTGTACACAAGTATAGATTTTACAAGTTTTATTAATTAAAATACATAGGTTTTACACCAATAAACACATCTATAAAATAATTGAGAACAGACTCCATTTCAGCACGTAGATTTGTCATTTGTATGTTATTCCTTTCGGCGTTATAATCAAAATGTTGCTTTATAGACAAGTGTAGGAGATTTCGCAGTTTCTACTGTATTAAGTTTCATTCGATATAAACCAATGAATAATGAATAGTATAGTAATAAAATGAATTTAGAAGAATTTATGGATCATGAAAAATCGGAACTCTTGGCGTCTCGCTCAGAGGTTCATGGGACAGGTCTTGGAGCACTTGAAAATTGGGACATCATACGTAAAACGGGACATCTGGTAGCTCTAATCTGAACACACTCTGCTCCGTGCGTTTGCATACAAATAGGAACTAGAGTCTTCGACGGCCAAGTAGACGTCTGCACGAACCGAAATATTCGGGCTCGGGCCTCGACCCGACTGATAGAAATAAAAATTCGACCCGGCCCGATACAAAAATTAAAAGTTCGGAGAGAGCCCGAACCGACACGTACAAAAAAATATTGGTCCGGCCCGACCAGGAAAAAAGTTTAAATTTAAGTCCGAGCCCGGTCTGATTGAATTTTGACAAAACATTGATTTTTACATCAATTTGTTTAAAAATTTTCCTCGTACGAAGAGTTCTGACCAAAAATATTTATCTTAACTTTTTTTTCATGTTTACAATCTTCATTCTTACAGAAGAGTCGCAGGCTGCGATATTTATTTTTTAATGAATTTCTATTTTTTGTATGCAAATTTTAGTCATCATTAATATTGTTAATCTATATTCCTTTCCGAATTCCATATTCCTTGTAAAGAAGTGTTAAAAATCTGAAAAATGGTATATAGTAAAATCCTTAGACGGAACTGGATAGATAAAAAAAAAAAATGCGCATTTGCGTAATTTGGCGGGGGCAACGGGGGACATATACCCCCTAGTTTTCCAGTAACAGGGGCAAGACTTACCTTTTGCACCTCCAGTTTTTTGTATTATTCTGTGGTTAAGAGCCAATTTTAGATTTCGAATTTCTCTTCTTTCTCATTTAACCATTTATGTGCTATATTTTGGGTGCAAACTAAAATAAATACTGGATTCTAAATAACCAGCAGTAATGTCTTTATGTTCATATCAGTAATTTCTGGCATATATCTTAGTAATTTTTTTAATAAAAAATATTTCCAGTAAAAAATATTTCCCCTGCTCTTTTTCCTCTCCAGAAATGTTGAGCCTAAGTCTAGGAGACTTTTTTTTTTTTTTTTAGAGTTATTTGTATGCATGTGTAGGGGGATGGACGTGTAAATTGTAATTAAGTGGCCATAGAGTAGTTACTTAAACGAGAAATAGAAAAATTTGTTATCATATTCAGTTTCTCAATGATGATTTGGATTTGTGTCATTTTTAAAATTCATAAACGAACAAACATGTCTATATCAATAAAATACAGTTTTGCTCTATGTGGAAATGACTAGAAAAATTTATCGCATGTAAGTCTGAAAATTTAAATGAAGATATTTTAAGGCCTCTCCTGATGTACCCGAGATTCCTAATTTTAAATTTCTGATAAATAGTTAAGTTATTAATTACAAATCAGAAAGAACTCTCATCAAACACTCATCTTTTTCCCTCCCAGCACTCGCGAATGCACAGAAACCAATATCATGGTTCGTATTCTATTGGAAAAAAAAAAAAAAAAAAAAAAAAAAAAAAAAAAAAAAAAAAAAATTGTAATTTAAGAAATTACCCCAACCATTTGAAAAATGTTTCACTCGATACATTCATCTATCATTTTAAGCTAAATACCAGTTGTTTTATTGTGTATTATCCGTGCCACTGCTATAAATGACTTTATACATGCTGCAATTTGAAGGTACGGTTCGTTTAAGTTATATCACTCTATTGTCGCCAAGCATAAAAGTTGGCGACGAAAGAAACATTTCAAACTATTTAACATTGTTGGTGCAAAAGTAATCATTATTAAAATACAGCTTTGGCATATACTGTTATACTTGTAAGACTTTGGCATATATTGTTTGATTTTACAGAGCAGAATTTTGGTGATGGAGGTTTTAAACCAAAATCGATCGCAGCACATGCATCTGTGAATGGGTCCATCAGACATCGAATCAAAAAAGTTTTTTCCCAGTTTTTCCCAAGCCGATTGCTTTTTAGTTTTCTTTTTAGGTGGTGGAAAATCAAGAGTAATAGCTATAACATTTTCCGGCTTGTTAGAATCACTATTGGCACTCAAATTTTCCTGGTTAGAACCGACCGATAGTAAAACGCCATGGCTAGTGGATTGGTCGCCCTGGCGACATGATGTTTTACAATTAATCGGTTCGGCATTAAATTGCTTCCTTTTTCGTGATCGCCTTTCAACACGTAATTGGTTTTCAGCGGCTCAATAATCTTTTGATTTTATCATTTTCTGCATTGAAAGACGTTTTTGCGCCAAACCAAATACAGTATTACTCAGTTATCCCGTCGACCAATTTCGCCAAATGATACGAATCGCCAAACTAATAAGCAACTTATACATGTTGACTAAATTTTTATTTTAAATAGCAAAAGAAGAAATAAAAATCACTTTATGATTGTTTAAGTACGCGTATTGTGTTTAATATCATTGAATGCGATATTCACGTTCATTCATTTCTTTGGCTTCGGCTTTTTCCGTATCTGTTAATTTCCGTCTACCCATTTTTAAATTTGTTAGTTTTCTCCTTTATTACAATGATTTTAACCATTTTAATTTACTATTCAAATAAAAATTCTTCTAAAAGTAAAGAATTTAATTTAAATTCAAATAAAAATTCTTCTAAAAGTAAAGAATTTAATTTAAATTCAAAAGTGGTAACATCATTCAAAAGTGGTAACATCATTCAAAATTGGTAACATCATCGGGTCCATTCTCCCGAAAACAACAACCATTTTTCAAATGGTTAAAAAAAAAAAAAAAAAAATAGGAAAAGTGCTGGAATAAAAAGTACTCGTTTTCAAGGAATGAAAAGCGATGGAAAGTTTCCAAAAATGTAATAATCCTTTAAGTTTAAAGTAGTGAGCTTCATCAATCGAATACAAAAAAAATTCACGAATCTCCATGTGATTTGTACCGAATTTTCCGAAAATTTTAAGCATTCGGTGAAGAAAATTCAGAAAAAAAAGGTCATCAGACCAAAAATTCAGACATAAAATAGCTTTCCGTAAAGTATCGCGAATTTCGATAAACTGTCGCGAAAATATCAATTTTGTTAATCGTTCGCATAAAAAATTGATAATTACGCCAAAGAATAGCTGAAAAATCACGAATTTCGTCACAAAATCGCGGATAAAATGCGAATCTCATTAAAAGGTCGCAGAAAAAACTCGTATTTCGTCAAAGAATCGAAAAATAACTAACATTTCGTCAAGGAATCAAGAAAAAAGCGATTTTCATCAAAGAATTGCAAAATAAACCCGCAATTTTTTTCAAACGGCTGAAAAAAAAAAAAGAGAGAGAAAAAGAAAATTTGCGAAAAGATTGCCGAAAGAAAGGCGAATTTAATCAAAGAATCGCAGTAATAGCACAAATTTCGCAAAAGTATCGCGAAAAAAATCGCAAAATTTGTTGAATATAGTGAAGCAATTCGAATTTGACAAACTATTGCAGAAAAAATGCAAATTTGACAAACGATCGTGGGAAAATGTCAAAGAATCATGAAAAAAAAAAAAAAAAATCGAATTTCGTCAGAGAATTGCTAAAATAAAACAAACTTTGTTGAATATTGTAAAATAACCCAAAATCTTGTTTGTCAAAGTATAGGGAAAAATCGCAAATTTTGTCAAAAAAGTGACAGCATCGCGAAAAAACGCAAATTTTATTGAATATCGCGAAACAATGCAATTTTCGTCAAAGGATAGTGGAAAACGCTAATTTTGTCAAAGGATCACGGAAAAAACGTGAATTTTGTCAAAGGATTGCAAAAAAAACTCAAATTGTTCCAAGGATCGCGGAAAAAATGTAAATTTGGAATCAATTAGCGTTTTCCATTTTTTATTAATAAATTACTTGTCGGCAATTGAGAGATTTATTACGGCTTCAGGTTTTTACAGTTTCCAGTGATGTCGCTTCTGAAAATTCGATTCAAAATTTTATCAGTATTATCTCAAAGATACGTTGTCTTTATCAAAAAATGGATAATGCCATTTGATTACACAGTTTCTGAATATGAACACCTGCCAATTTTATGAGTCTCTGAAAAGAAATGAATTCAGAAATGTGTCAGAAATTCTCTTTTGAATTTGGAATTCTCAGTCTTTTAGATTTGACAATAGCCTTAATAAATGAAATATTTTCTCAAATCAGAGAAATATTTCCACAAATCTATTTTTTATTAATTAACTTCAAAAATTACGGTATTTTTAACCCAACTTTTGTTCTTTTATTCTAAACATTATATTTTATGAATCCTTATTTAAATGGGTCCACCAGTGGCTAAGGGTTTCTGCTCTCGAAGCTGGTGGACGGGAGGTGCTGGGTTCGATTCCAATCGCTCCCGTCGATCTAATCGTTCGGAGTTTTCGTGGTTTTTTTTAACCTTGTGTAAATACAGGTTAGATTTTCTTAGAAAGACCCTGACGAAGGGCACTTTCCCTAGGGCCTATAGTGAACATGCAAATAATCGGCAGTCATAAAATTAAAGACATAAAATTACTATTTTCGGATTTTTCCTTTTTTATCATATATGACTGAACATTTATTATTTTTTAAATATTAAAATTTTTAAATATATAAGGGTATATGCGGGCACACGATGACTGGAGGGGGGGGGGGGGTATAATTTTCTAAAAAAGTACTTCAAAACTTTTGCCCCCCTAGTTTTAGAGCCTAAGTTACGCCTATGGTCCATAATATTTTCTTATTAAAACAGAGACAAAATATGAGAATCTTTTTATGCGTAAAGTGCATTTTTATTTTATACCAAATTGTTCTTTTGATAATATTAAATTAAATTTTTTGTTTAACAGCCCTTTTTTATATAAAAATAGTTTTAAAATTATAATTGCTTTTGCAAAATTTTTTATAAGCATTATGCAATTTTTTCTACTGTATAATTTCATTATCGGGCTTTTGCTCTTGATGCCCCAAAATGTTTCTGGCTCAGGCGGGACCGGGCTGTGGAATAAGAACCCGAATTTATCTTTAGTCCTTCACTGACCAAAATGTCCCTGGTCGGGGTTCGGCTCGGAATGAAAGTTAAATTTCGGTCCGTGTCCGACCCAGCCTAGACGTATGCACGTGCCTGGGCCTGGCCGAGTCGGCGAAATGGTTCCGAATTTTCTAACGGGCCAGAAAAATTAGAATAATTTTTCCAACAGCCCGGACCAACAAACAACATAAACGGGCCGAGCCGGCAAAAAAATTGAAGGGCCATATAGGCCGAGCCGATAAAAAAAAAAAAAAAAAAAAAAAAAAAAAAATAGCGGGCCTACTAGCCTTTTATAAAGATTTAAGCAGGAACGTTAAAATATGAGCTATTTTCAATTATATGGGTTTAATGAGAATAAGTATAAATGTGCGTCACCAACCGATACTAGTTTGGCAACATCAATACAGAAATATAACTTTTACAGTTTAGAGATCAGTATCGGGGAATTATATTGTGTGTAACCCGAGTTTAATATTTTTTTAGCAGGCTCGTACCGGCTCGATATCAGGCTTGCATTGTTTTTCTACATATAGACGAGCCGCGCTGGAACTAGACTTAATTGTTCTCAAGATGTGTAGGACAGACAATATGCAGCGCCTTGCGAAAGGGGGGCGAAGGATGCGGTCGCCCCGGGCGCGGAAATTTAGAGGGCGCCAAATTTATGCTACCAGCATAATTTTTGGCCTGTTACAAGTAAAAGTTGGGTCGGGGTTGCGCAACATTTTGCTTTGCCCCGGGCGCAGTTTTCTCTTGGCACGCCAAATGATTGCAGATTTTTCTACCCTGATTTTTCTACATGTTGTCGCTTCCAGAAATTCTATTCATAACGATAATTTTCACAGTATTTTCTTAAACTGCTTACCAAAAAATGGATAACGCCATAGTTTCTGAATAAAAACACCTGCTAATCCTCCTAATGCGATCCACAACATAAACATTAGTTAACCCGACCAGCAGCAAAAAAAAAAAAAAAAAAAAAATGAAGTCAACCGGACCCAAACCCAACCCGCAGCAAAAACTAGAAGTCAACCGGACCCAGACCCGACCCGCAGCAAAAAATAAAAGCAATATGACCCGCAGTGAAAAAATTAGTCCCGACGCACACATTAAAGTCGAGTCTCCAAATTTTTAAAATCGCCCCCCCCCCCCTTGAGGACTCTCCAGATCCGCCCTTGCTTTCGAAGCAACTCTCCTGAGGCATGGAGACGCCTGGAATGATTTTGATCGCTTGTGTAACCCCTGGATGGATTTCAATGGAATTTACACTGTTAGTTAGACAATTTTCCAGGGGAGGTTTTAAAATATTATTTCTTATTTAATGAATGCATATTTTAATACCGTTTGCATACCAAACCAAAATACATCATCAATCAAAAGAAACAAATGACGCTCAAAATCATACTAGTATAAGCAAGTTATATAATATTGGTATAATACTTTCAGTAGAAAAGTTATAAACATTCTAATCATACTTTATTTCTTACAAAACTAATATTATTTAAAGAGCTATATCTTAAAAAATATAGGTGCAGATATTTTTATTTTAAAAATGTACATCTATTACATTTTGCTTTTTTATAATACTTTCCTTGTGTATTTTAACACCGTATAAAATACCCCCCCCCCCCAAAAAAAAAAAAAAAAAAAAAAAAAAAAAGAAGAAAACATCAATAAATTATTTTATGCGCATACTGATACTTTCGCGCAATGTTTATTTTTGCATTTGCTTAATATATATAAATTATTTAGAAACGATGCTTTGTATTAATCAAACGTGTATTCCTGTTATAGAAAAAAACCATTAATCTTAATTTGACATAATAACCCCTTTGACAGGTTAACAAATTAGAGGGAACGTTCCTTCTTGGGATTTTGATAAAACTAACGCCATTTTGTTGCGTTCGTTTTTCGCTTTGTATCAGGCGGGAATGATTTGTTTTTGGCTGATATATATTGTGCATTTTAGATTTTATCAACTAACGTTACAGTATTTCTTTAAATATGCCACGCAACAATGCAAGAAAAAAAAATAATAAAACTTTTAATTATGCTGCATCATTATTTGAAGTTAATTCAAACTTAAACTAAAAACGATTTTTGCATAGAATTTTTAAATGAAACAGTGTTGGGAAAATATTTCATATACTGAATTATTATTCTGCAATTTTTTGATTCAAATTTATTTAAAGCTGTTTTTGAAAAAAAAAAATAATAATAATGTTTAATAGTGTGAAACTTCTTCCCACGTTAACATAGCCATTTTTACATATGCATGAAATTTGTAGACATGTTCGTAATAGTATTTGAGCACTTTAATGTTTATGTAAGGAACTATCCCAGATAGCAAGCAAGGATCCGTAAACGGTCGCTTTTGCCTTTCGTTTCATTATCCTGCAAAGGTTTACTAATCAAAGGTACAAGTAATAGTGGCGTAGAAACTTTGAAAAAACAGGGGGAGCTGGAGCACCAGCGCCGTTCGAAAGCAGGGGGCATATGGGGCGGTCACCCCGGGCGTGGAATTTTAAAAGGCCCCAGATTTATACTGGCAACGGCATTTTTTGGCCTGTCAGAAGAAAAAGTTGGGGGAAAGCAGCTCCAAATTAAAACTTTCCCTAAGCGCTGTTTTATTTTCGCACGCCCTTGCGGAGCATATTGTTAAAAGCTAGTGGCGAGGATCATTTCATTCATTAGTTTCATTCATTTCTGAGGGTTTCTTGTGTTGCACTTTTCACAAACAAGAGCATAAAATCGAAGCATATCAAAAGATCACCGACCTTTTAATCCAGTTTAAATAATTTATATTTGATATACTTGATGACACTAAATTTATGGACGATACCGAATAAAATATTAAAATTTTAGGCTACTCCCACTCCCATTTGCCAAAAGTTAAAGTTTTATTTCTGTTGTTTGGCTTACAAATTCTTTACAACCTCTTCTAAATCAATTTTAAAGGATTCTTATTTATAAATATGCAATAGCATCAAGTGATTGAGTCCATATTGATACATTGTTGTTCGGCGATGTGCAAGGGCTGACCTGGAGAGTCTTCAAGGAAGGGGGGGGGGGCGATTTTAGAAATTTGGAAACTCCAGTCTCATATACAGGTCGAAGTTCATTTTTTAATGTGGGCCGTGTTTCGTTTACTTTTTTGCTTTTGGTCGGGTTTGGGTCCTGTCGGCTTCCATTTTTTGATCCTGGTCGGGTTAATTTCTACTTGGGTCGTGTTTGGGTCCGGTTGGCTTCCATTTATTGATCCTGGTCGGGTTAACTTTTCTTGGATCGTGTTTGGATCCGGTTGGCTTCCAATTTTTTTTTTATCCTGGTTGGGTTATTTCTACTTGGGTCGTGTTTGGGTCCAGTTGATTTCTACGCTTGGCTGCCGTTCGAGTTAATTTCTGATTTTTTGCTTTTGGGTCGGGTTTGAGTCCGGTCGACTACTGCATATTGTTCTAGGTCGAGTTGAATTTTACTTTTTAGCTGTGCTTAGCGCATTCGGGGCAGTTTGACATACAATTCTGATTTGGGGCAATGTCGGATTTGATTTTTACTTTTGCGAGAAGGGTTCGGATTGACCCGAATTGATTGGAGTGAGTCCTTTGATAAAATTTACGTTCTTTATCGCAATTTTTGGACCAAATGTGCTTCTGTTTTACGATCCTTTGAAAAAATTCGTGTTTTCTCCGCGATTATTTCACAAAATTTGATGTCCGGTTAACTTCTATTTTTTGCTGCTGATCGGGTTAATTTTTACTTTTTGTTGTGGGTCGCGTTTGGATCCGGTTAACTTCTACTGTTTTCTGCGGGTCAAGTTAATTTCTCATTTTATACTTCGGGTCGAGTCTGGGTCCAGTTAACAATTACATTTTGCTATCGGCCAGATTGAGTTCTACTTTTTAGCTGCGCTTAGCGGATCGAGACAGATTGTCATACATTTCGGATTTGAGTCAGTTACAGATTTGGTTTTTACTTTTGCGAGAATGGTTGACCCAGTTTTGATTGCTATCCTTTGACGAAATTTGCGTTTATCCGCGATCCTTTAACGAAGTTCGAATTTATCCGTGAACGTGATCCTTTGATGAAATTCACGTTTTCTCCTTAATCCTTTCACAAAATTTGAGGTTTTTTTTAGACCTTTTGATGAAATACGTGTTTCTTTAAGAAGTTGCCCTTATTTGCGATTGTTTGATGAAAATCGCGTTTTCTATATTTAATAATTTTTACGATTAACAAGTAAGACAGTTTTTAACCCAACATGGGCTCGTGGGAAAGAATTTAGAGAAATGCACGGGTCGCGATCGAGCCAGTAATGTTTATCATACTATCTAGATCAGAGACGTACCGAATGTTTAACTGTGCGGGTTGCGGTCGGGCTAATAATGTTTATCATATTATTTAGATCAGAGACGGACTGAATGTTTAGCTTTTATTCCGGGCCGAGCCACGACCAGGAAATTTTGTCTAATGCAAAATTCTATGAAAAATGAAATCCAGATCAGGCTCGGTCTGGAAGGAAAAGAAGACTGTCTCCACCCGAATCTCCAAAATAAAGCAAGATCAGGACACGACCCGAATGAAAATGAGAGAAACCCGTACCCAGTCCAAGTCTCATGGACTTAAACTGGCGTTATCTGTGCCAGGCCGTGACGGGCTCGAGCTTCGTCCCAAGTTATTTCTTCTGAGGATGCATAATGTCAATTTGTAAATCCTTTATTAGCCCAAGGGGAGGGACTTCGCCTCCTCCCCCGCCCCTTAGATCCGCCACAGCATACGTGCAATATCGATCCTAGATTGAGTCTTTAGCCTTTATACCGGACGGAGCCTGGTCTTAAAAATTTTGGGTCGACCCAAAAACTGGTTTCGTCAGACCCAACCTGGAAAAAACAGTGTGGCTCGATCCAGCTCTGCAGAAAAAAAGACCCGACCCGGTTCTGAAAGTGTGAAGACCTGACCCAGTCGCAGTATAATAAATTAAAGTTGGCGGGACCCGGATCGGGTCGCGCCGGTCTCGAGTTTAGGACGAACAAGTTTTCCGTGCGGGCATCTAATGTCGTTCGCAGATCCCTTATTGGGCTCAAGGGGGAGGGGGGGTGATCGCACCAACGCACTCCCCCTTAGATCCGCCATTCGTGTGTCTGTTTGAAAAAGAGCATTGAAAGCTCTGATCTGTCGCTAATGATATCGGAATAACAAAATAAATTCTGCCAAAAGATAAACTTTAGAAAATAATTTCTTTGCTAATGTCTGTGATGACATTATTTTAATTGTGATCGACAACGTATTTCCGTCAGTTCCATTCGGGACTAGTGTTGGTAGAAGTGTCAATTTTTCTGAAAGATTTGTCAAATCAAAATCATCAGCATGTATTCTAAGTTTTTGTTTGAGATCTTCTGGCGTGGTTGAAGCTGTATTCGTGAATATGGAATCGATCTGTATGTGAGATCAAACGTTTTTTGATTAAATCGTTTTTTATGCATTAGTAAGGTCAAGTGCTTCGCTACAAACTCAATTTTTCTTATTGTGCTAGAGCGGAAGGATAGCTTGTCTGTTCTTATCTAATTAAAACAATCTTTTGTTTGGAGACACTCTTACTTTCTCCGTGAATTTTCTAGAAAAAGTAAATTTTATTTTTCAATTTCTCTTGAGGGAGCTGAGCCCGTCTGAAAAATCCCAGGGGGAGCCAGAGCTCTCCCAGCTCCCCTGGTTCCTACGTCTATGCAAGTAAATGTTTTCAATATTCGGTTTTGCTGTCAAGCGGTGGAGAAACCACTTTTCGTAAATCATCGATACAAATATTCGAAAGGAATTGAGTTGAGCGCATGCGCAAAGTTTGCTTCTGCTGGTATTGCCGAAGAAAAGATGGTGGTTGCTTCTACTCATTCACAGAAGAATGTGAAATCGTTTAATTCAAGATTTTCAAAACATTCCGTAAGTTTATTATTAGTATATTATTATTATTTAAATATTTATTCTGTATTGCCTTTTCTATTAATGGTTAAGATCTTATTTATAAATGTATCGTATATTTTGGTTGCACATGTTCGTTATTCAAAGCTGTTGTTGTTTTATTTTGTTGTGCATGCTAAATTTTTAAATTATAGTTATTTCTATAAATATGATATACATAAAACTTACCGTATTTTCGAGTGTATAGCCCGCACCCTGTGTATAACCTGCACCCCTAAATCGAGCAGTGCAGTAAAAAAGTTCATGTATAACCCACCATTTACGAACGTATATTTCGACCAGGGTTCAAAATTAGAAGCCATTAGTCATAATTTTTAACACAAATTTACCAAATTTTTTCGTGATGCATAATATCTACAGTAATTGGGCTAAAAAATTAAGATTATTAGTACCGTAATTTTCAGAAGAAACGCCGCGGCGTTTACGGGTTTTAAGATAAAATTTCAAGCGATGCGGCGTTTACGCGCATTTTTTTTTTTCAAACAAACGTGATATATTTTTTAAATTTTTCTGAAAATTAAAAAAAAATCGGTGATAAATTCAAAATTTCGGACATAAAATGTATACGTATCTTAGGTCATTGGTTCCCAAAAGGATCGAATCCTCGGAATCTATCCGAAATGCACCAACTCCGAAAAAGAACGATTCCTCGGACTCTATCTGAAATGAACCGACTCCGTAAAAGTTCGATTCCTAGAACTCGTTCCGAAATTAAACGACTCTGTAAAGGAGCGATTCCTCGGTATCGTTTCGAAATAGACTGGCTGCTCTGAATCGTTCCGAAATGACATAAATCACGCACTTTTTTTTTATTCTTTGCAACAGGGTAAAGTACCAACTCCGAAAGGGAACGATTCCTCGGACTCTATCTGAAATGAAACGACTCCGGAAAAGTTCGATTCCTTGAACTCCTTCCGAAATGAAACGACTCTCTAAAGAAACGATCCCTCGGAATCGTTTCGAAAAAGAACGACTACTCTGAATCGTTTCGAAATGATATAAATCACACACTTTTTTTGTTCTTTGCAACAGGGTCGGTAGATTATTTTTTTGAAAAATAAACTAAAAATGATCGTAAATTCAGATTTGTCGAGATTGGAAGGGTTCCAGATTTTGGATTTTGTACTCTACAAACACAATGGCTATTATACAACTATCAGTGCAATACTTGGCGATAGTTGCGACTGCGACAGTTCTTCCTAATCTAGAAATAACTGTATTTAAGCAGTAAAAAAAAGCCTTTATAAACATGAGAGAATTCTCTAAATTTCGCGGCATAGAGAAAAAAATTTACAAATTTCGATGTTTTTTCAAATTTTTTAAGGTTTAAAAATTGTAGAAAAAATATCACGATTTCCAATTAAAAAAATTATATACAGAAGCGTGTAAAGAGAAAATTGTAACAGGGGCAAAGTTAGAATTTGGTGCCTCTTTACCCAACTTTTTCTTGTGACAGGCCAAAAAATAACGTTTGTAGTATAAATTTGGATAGTGCCCCCTAAATTTCCGTGCACGGGGCAACTGGCCCCCCCCTCTCACAGAGCTGATTATATACATAATATCTAGTAGGTTAATTTGAATTTAAATATAATGCACATAATTTATTATATGTATGATTATTACACATTATAAACCATTTTTATCTGTACTCACCTCATTCCACAACACACTAATAGTATTAAGAATATAAATAATGCTTATTTTAAGGTAAGACGAGAAGTAATTATTCAACAACTGAATACTTAGGATATTTAACAAAATTTTATAGCATTCAAGAAAAAAATAAAATAAATAAAATTAAATTAAAAAAAATAAAAATTAAACTCATAAGTATTTGTATAAGCTAATTTTTCGGCATAGAAAATAAATAGGCTGAATATTGTAAATAGATACTCAGATGTTTTTTATTATCTTTATGTTAGTTATAAATTCAAAAAATGACTGATGATTTAGAATTCAGAATTACTGATTTTTCAGAAAAACTAACTAACAATTGTAAACGTCAAAACAGAAAAAATCTACAAAATACTTCTAAAACACAAAATATTATGTAGTTTTTTTTTTATTATCTTATAAAATACATAATTTTAAAAAATAAAACATTCATTAAATATTTCCAATTAATTTGATTACATAATCTAAATCAATCCAAATGAAATTATCAAAGTAGAAATTTAGTTCAATAATGCAATACATTTACATCACGTAGCATACGGTAGCACATAACCAGTTTTGAACAATTTTTTGTTTCTAATCAATTACGGAACTTGTCTAATCTTTTATATTATTTTAAACTATACACCTAAGTAAACTATATAAGTTTGGTTATAAATAAATTTCTTCATAATATAATATCCCTGCATATTTTGAATAACACATTAAAATTTAATAAATAATGTTACAAAAGATAAGTTTTCCAAAGTCTGAGATTTTGTTTACTATTCAAAATGTTTTTCAAAAATTTAAATTTATTTTTCCTACAACATATTTTGAAACATTTTCCTTATTAAAAGAAAATAAATTTTACTTATTAAATATAAATAGAGGTAGATATATATATATATATATGTAAATAAATATTTTTATTTACATATAAATATAGGTTTTTGACAGTTTTAGACATTTTTGACAAGGAGGTTTTTGACATGACGGTTTAAACCATGGCTAAAACCGTCAAAAACTGTCGCATGTCAAAAACTTGCCAACCCTGGCACTATTGTCTTGGACAAAATTTGGGTAATTAAGTACCATCTCTCTTATTTGATCATTTATAGTAGAGTTTGATATGAAAATGAGACGGTTGTGACAGCAGGAATCAAAATAATGTTCTCTACTCATCACATTATTTTGTTAGAAAGCATTGCAATGATTATCAAACTCTATTAATTTTCAAATAGCACATTATCATTTGTTAGTTCTTAAACTCCCGAATCTGAACTTGCACTATGTGCAGATCTGGTAGCCTAAATACAATCTCATTACATGTTGCATTACATTTTTTTAATAACCGTCCTCTTCTGGCAACTCTACTACAGTTTTCTATCTACCTTGGTCTGTTCCGGCAAAGTACATAGCAAAAAAAATGTAAAAAAGAGCGTTTAACTTATGTATTTGTTAGAACAATGAAGCATAAAAAGTGTGTTTTAAAGCTGAATTATTTGGGTAAAATTAAAATTACATCAGTTTCACTGCCTCTTCATTTTTTTTAAACCAGTTGCAGGGCTGCCCCAGGCAACTATTTTTATATTCCGTTCAATTATAAATATCAAAATTAATTTTTCTTGCAAATGTTGTCAAAGTGTATGTTAAGGATTTCTGTTTAAAGAAAGTGGTGCCAGTTAGAGTTAAAAAATAGTCGCCTGTCGCGGCCTTGCAGTTGCAAACATGTAGCTGTTAAATCGGGAATAATCTTGATGCTAAATTTTGTAGAAAAATAAACCTTCAGCTTGTAATCAATTCCATTATGATTTTTGGCGTCAAACATTAGTATTGCTTATAACGATTTGTTACAAATGTATCAGACTTATTTCGTGTTTATTTTCAAATGAAAGTGAAGTTTACAATCATCTATTATTGGCATTTAATCTTATATCTTGGCGATAGTTTTTTTTTTTTTTTTTTTGGTTCGACGGGGTATTGAAGTAGTATTTAATAGTTAATTTTTGATAAAATTCTGTTGATAGGGCTTAATGTTAATTAAAACTGCAACACAAACATCATAAACAAATTTTTTACTGTCGGTATTTAATGTATATTTTTTTTCTTAGCCAATTTTAAAGTATTTTTTTTTTTTTACCTGAATGATTGATAAATTACTTGCAAATATTTTTTTTAATTCTATATCATTGATATTCCGAATATTTTTCCTGCACATTGCAAATATTGCTTTTTTAGGGATAGTAAAATAACTACAGATGAAAAATACATAATAAGGCTAAAACACAGAATCAACGACAGCTTGGCGAATGCCTCTACGGAGACTTGATAAGTACGCCAGTTCTGTCAACTTAAATATCCAGATAGAATTTTAATAAATAATAGGTACTACTTTATTATTCCATTGATCAATTTCGCCAAATTATACATATTGCAAAACGATTCACCATATTATACAAACGAATATAACTTTTATTTTAAATAACCAAAGAATCAATAAATTACAAAAATATTAATAGAAATACAAATAAAACGTCGAATTAAAAAGTAGTTAATGACGTAACAAATGCATGTAATATGTTTAATTTCAAATGAATGTGGCATTTACGATCATCCATTATTGACATGTAATCTTTTATTTTGGCGGCAGTTTTTTGGTCGATGGGATAATCAAGTAGCACCAAATAATATAAAAAAATATAAATAATAATATAGCCAATAATATTTTCGTCAGGAGTCATGTTTGGATCACGTTGGTGCGATTGCAACAAAATTGTGATTTTATGGATTGCGTGGTAATCTAGTTGTTGTTTATTTACTAATAAACTTTGTTTCTTTACTTTTCTTAATTTTTTTCTTTATTTATTTTGTTCTATAATTATTAATTAAACTTCACTTATTTATTATTGATAAATTAAAATAATAGAAAATAATTAAAAATAATATAACATGTAACTGGTATTTGAAAACGCAGTGTTTGCCAAACTGATGTAAGATTTAAAAAAAATGGGGCCAAGGTGATGCGCATATAAAAATGGAAAAATGTTTATAATAATGTAAACAAAAAAAGTAAACAAATAATTAAAAATCGCCTTTTCGATTTTTTAAAAAATAACGCCAGGCAGTCGTTAATTCTGTAGTTGCATCAATAGTAAATTTCCTTTTCTTCGTTTGTTTCATAATGAAAAACCATAAATTTAATAATCTCAAATAAAATAATCTGACAAATTTTCTATGATCTCGTTGATGATCTAGAAATCTCCTTAATATATAAACAAAACGGCAAAGATATCAAATGCGCCTAGTTTGTTTTTGCGATAATTTTTTATGCTAATTTGGCGGAAACATTGTTTTCGAATACCAGTTACATGTGTATATTTAAATTATTTTCTATTATTTAAATAGTAATAAAAATTTATGAAAAAAGTTTAATTAATAAGTATACAACAAAACAATTTATATAATTTATAAAGTAAATAAACATTTTATTTATAAATAAATATTAATAGTCAGGTTAATATATCTCAGGCAAAATAATGCCAATTTAAAGTCTATTAGTTACCTCGGTGATATATAATATCTGTGCCAATAAAACTTTCAATAATATAGTAAATATGCTATTTGGTGGTGGATAGTCGAATATCATTTTAAACATTATCTAACACAGGAAAAATATGAAGAAAATTGAAGAAGAAATGGCTAATTAAAACAGACTTGTAAAATATTTTGGCACAAATGCCTTTGTGCACCACATTTGTGCATTTTTTTTCCTGTTTTACGCCAATTTGGCGAAAACTTCATTTTAAAATATCAGTTACATATATATTTTTAATTGTTTTCTGTTATTTTAAAAAGGAAATAAAAATAAATAAATAATATTTTGTTAATAATTATAAAATAAAACAATTTACATCATTTAAAAAAATAAATAAGAGTAAATAGTTTATTGATAAATATACAATAGCCGAGCTACCATGAACATAAAATCGATGTTTTGTTGCAATCGCGCCAATGTGGTGCATACATGACATCTGTGCCATTTTTTTCAGCAGGTTATTTTTATTTCAAAATGTTGAATTTATCGATAGTAATAACGCGAAAATGCATAAATTTCATTTAAATTGCATAGATTTCCTTGTTCAGTTTGTAAATTTTAAAACTAATTTTCCCTGGAAGAGAATTTAACAAAATGGCGCAAAAAAAGTATGTTTGTTGATTACAATTTTTAAAATTGCGGTGAAAAACTTTTGAAAAAGAATGACATTATTTTACAATATATATGTGTGTGGCAGAATTTCACACTAAAGCTAAAATTTAAATATTAGATTACAATTTTTAAAATATTAACTTATGTTTATTGAATTTACAATTGAATACTAAAATATACTCCAAAATTTATTTTCTTTTGGAAAAAACAATATTATTGCGACCTAATGTTAGACATATGCATTTTTGGCTTAATTCTTTGCCGACAAAAGTAAAAAAAATCTCAAAGAAACAAATATATTTAACTCAAAATTACTTTTATAATTAGATCTGCCTTGGAGTAAGTTATATACTATCGAAATTTGATAAAAAAGAGAAAGAAAATAATAAAAAGGAAAATAAATATCGTTTAAAATTCATTTAATCAAATTTTCAAGTTATTTTTTTTTTTATTCTAACGCAAGGATAAGTCGCCAAATGTTGCATTAAATGTAATATTTCACGTTAAGTTATTTTTTAAGCGTTATAAATATTTCTTTTATTTTTAAGATAAATATTTTTTTATAATATCATGCCTCATTAAATGGTTTTTCTTTATTATTATTATTATTATTATTATTATTATTGTCAATAGTTATTTTCTGCTTTTATTTGCAAGATGTTTGTAATATTTCTAACAGATATATCATTTTTAATTTGTTTAGTAATGATAATTTTCGCCAAAAATAACTACTGGCAACCCTTTCATCAAAAATAACCGAAAAATACAAAATTTATTACCAAAAATCAGAGTTATCCCTGTAAATTTGAATCATAAACCTTCGGAAAAATATTTCCTATCGAATGATACAATCGGCAAGAAAACCCATCGGGTAGTTTTTGAAAACACTCGTTTGGAAGTTTCAGAACTTCTGCTTTATAATATATATGATTTAATGTTTAAGCAATGGATAACTTCATGCCGGAACGCTTTTCATACATCTTTAAAAATGTGAAACAAAGAACATTTAAATTTTTTATTGCAAGTTTATGGCTCACAGATGTAGCTGATTAAAAAATGTGTGCATTCAGTAGAATTTTACATAAATAAGCAATGGTTGCACGAATCACAAAATACTATAGTCATACATAAAAGAACAGTTAAAATTACTTTACCTAAGAAGAAACATGATACTTTTTGAAGACAGCAAAATGATTGTATTTATGGTTAAAATGTCTATTTTCATTTAAAATTTAATATTGTAACCACTCGGAGACTGAAATGAACTTTGCACTTTGCAACCTTCAAGCACAAGCCAGCTAATTTTTTTTTTTTTTTTTTTTTTTTTTTTTTTTTACATAGTATTAAATTGAATAAACTTAGTTTCGAAAAGCAATAACTCCATATTCGCGTTTGTAATGACCGAAAGGTGGCGTTGTATACACCTGATAATTGTTTGTTTACGTAATGCTGTTTGTTCCATGCAGCTCGAGCAAGCGAATCATGCAAGCATTGTGTTGCTGTCATGTTATTTTGCCATGAGTAAGTCAAATGTACTTTTTTACATTATAGATCTAAACTTTGTGTATAAAATTTTGATTTTAGATAATTTTAATACAAAGAACCCAACGTTGCATGCGTTATAGAACTGTTTATTTATTTATTTATTATAGAACTGTTTATTTATTTATCGGCCTTTTAAACACAGATTTCAGCGGAAGATGCTCATGGTATCAGTTCTATTTCGTTTCAGACATTGTCCGCGAGAGGGCGTCTATTTCATTTCAAACGCGAATTGTTGCAGCTAAGTTGTAAAAATGCAGATAAAGATTAAATGTTTATCTAATTAGAATTTGATTTCTGGAAATCATTTGATTTTTAGTCGTTTAATCGGATGATATTCTGATGAACAATAACAAAAAAAAAAAAAAATACTAATAATCCTTCAAAAATTGATATTTTCTTCTTTCAAATTTCCCTTTTGTATAAATAAAAATTTTGTGAGTGTACATCTTATACTATAATGCGAGCAAAAATTGTGTGTGTGTGTGTGGGTAAATTTTATCTCAAAAACGGCTCTAACGATTTTCGCAAAAATTTGGATTTTACCATTTTCGGGCACGAGAAGACCATTGGGCTAGGTCCCATGTTCTGGAAAATTCGATTACTGGGTCATTTTGGGTCACAATGGGTCAGGATCAAGCTATTTATATCTAGAGAACGGCTGGATGGATTTTAAGGCAATTTTGTATCCAATCGTTTTTTGGCACGAGAAAACTATTGGGCTGGGTCACATGTTCGAAAAATTTCGATTAGTGGGTCATTTTGGGGTCATTTTGGGTCAAGCCATTTTTATCTAAAAAACGGCTCTAACGATTTTGACCAAATTTTATATTGTATCGTTTTGGATTACAAGAAGACCATTGGGTTAGGTAACATGTTCGAGAAAATTCGGTAAGTGGGTCATTCTTGGGGTCATTGTGGGTCATGCTATTTTTATCTAGCGATTTTCTCACGCAATTTTGACTAAAAATTGCATTCTATGGTTTTCGGGCACGAGAAAAACATTGGGCTAGGTTACATGTTCGAGAAAAAATTTCAATGGGTCATATTGGGTCATTAAGAGTATGGGTCAAGCTATTTATATTTAAAGAACGGCGTGATGGATTATAACGAAATTTTGTATGTAACAGTTTTTTGACATGAGAAAACTAATGGGCTAAATCACATGTTTGAGAGATTTCGAATATGAGGGTCATTTGTGGGTCATAATGGGTCATGGTCAACCTATATCTAAAGAACAGGTGGATCGATTTTAACGAAATTTTGTATACAAAATTTTTTTGGCACGATAAAATCATTGGACTAGGTTACATGTTCGAAAAATTTCGATTAATGGGTCATTTTGGGTCATTAAGAGTTTGGGTCAAGCTATTTATATTTAAAGAACGGCGTGATGGATTATAACGAAATTTTGTAACAGTTTTTTGACATGAGAAAACTAATGGTCTAAATCACATGTTTGAGAGATTTCGACTATGAGGGTCATTTGTGGGTCATGATGGGTCATAATGGGTCATGGTCAAACTATATCTAAAGAACAGGTGGATCGATTTTAATGAAATTTTGTATGCAACATTTTTTTTGGCACGATAAAATCATTGGACTAGGTTACATGTTCGAAAAATTTCGATTAATGGGTCATTTTGGATCATAAAGGGTTTGGGTCAAGCTATGTATAATTAAAGAACGGCAGGATCAATTTTAACGAAATTCTGTATGTAACAATTTTTAGAAACGAGAAAACTAATGGACTAAGTCACATATTCGAGAGCTTTCGATTATAAGGGTCATTTGTGGGTCTTAATGCGTCAAGGTCAAGCTATATCTAAAGAATGGGAGGGTCGATTTTAACGAAATTTTGTATACAACATATTTTTGGCATGAGAAAATCATTGGGGTAGGTCACATGTTCGAGAAATTTCGATTGGTGGGCCACTTTTGGGTCATTCTAATTTTATCTTGACAACGTTTCGCGCAATTTTGATTAAATTTTGTATTTTATCGTTTTCGGTCACAAGAAAATCATTGGGTTAGGACAGATTTTTGTGAAAATTCGATCAATGGGTCATTTTGGATTATAAGGGGTCAGGGTCAAACCAACTATATCTAAAAAAAACAGCTCAATCGATTTTATCTAAATTTTGTATCTAATGTTTTTCGGCATGCTAAAACTAAAGAGCTAGGCCACACGTTTAAGAGATTTCGATTATAAGGGTCATTTGTTGGTCATGATGGGTCATGCTAATTTTATATAGAAAATGGTACTCACCATTTTGACTATACTTTGTATTATATCGTTTTTGAGCAAGAGAAAACAGTTTGGCTTGGACACATGCTCGCGAAAATTCTATTAGTGGGTCATTTTGGGTCTTAATGAGCTAGGGTCATTCTAATTATATAAATAACGACTCAATCAATTTTACCTAAATTTTGAAACAAAACGTTTTTTGTCACGAGAAGACTATTGGGCTGAGTCGCATGTTAAACAAAATTATATTAGTGGGTCATTTCGCTTCATTGCTGAATGCTGCCAAGCTAATTTTACCTAAAAAATGGCTTGAACGATTTTGATTCAATTTTATATTCTACTGTTTTTGATTACCTGAAGACGATTGAGCTATGTCACATGCTTGATCAAATTTGATTAGTGGCTCATTTTGGGTAATACGGGTCAGGGTCACGAGAATATGGCAAAAGCCAATAACTTGGTGATATTTGACAAAATATTGGCGACATATGGCCAAAAAATCGACTATAAAAATTACGAAAACCAAAATACGTATTTGGAGCCAAATGAAAAAATGCCTCCAAATTTGGCTATATCTAGCAAAATATATTGTTTTTCAGAATGTAAAGAATTTTTTTATACATTCTTAAGAGGATTCGAGATGCATGGTTAAACCAATCAGAGTCGAGCTAAAAAAGTGATTTAGATCGATGTCCTTTCGTTGTAAAATTTAAAATAAAATAAAATTTATAAATATGCGCATAAAAACATAGTTTTCTTATTGATTGTTTTTCTAAATAATACTATTAAAAACATGTTTTACAGTAATCATACAGAGTTAATGATACAGTGAAAATACTATATCGAGTTGAACACAAAGTTAATTTTGACCGAGCTAAGCTCGGTCTCCCCTGCTAGTGTTATTTATAAACATATTTTGTTTTTATTTTCTAAATTTACATATTTTTCGAATCTAAAGTTAAACAATTAAAATACAATGTTTTAAAACTAATTTTAGCTGACCTATATTTAAAATTTTTATTTTAAAATTTAATATTTAAAATTAATATATCTTCTGACAGAATAAGTTTTTTTCTTTTTTAATCATTCGTAAGTACACACACTCACACAAAAAGGAATAAATAATAATTTTCATTTAGAATTTATAAATAAATAAAATATTTTTTTTATATAACACATTTGAGAAAAATTAATAATTTTTCAAGGAAATGAAATTATTGTAAATAATGACAATTTTTACAATTTTCTCAAAAAAAAAAAAAAAAAAAAAAAAAAAGATTCATGAATATATGTATAATTTAAAAATAATTTAAAAAGTCTAATAACTCTATTTTTTATAGAAATTTTGTCATTTTATTCTAGAGTGTAAAAATTATTTCGTTTCATAGAGGGGAAGCAAATATTCCATATTTTTCTATTATTAGTCATATTTTAGAATAAAGTTACTATGGACGCGACAAAGAGAGAGAGGACCACTGCTCCCTTAAATTTTGAAATGTACTTTTTTTGGAGGGGGGGGGGGGGGAGGGGAGTAAAATTTAATCTTTTCAAGTTGTTTAAATTGACTAAATACTAAAAGAATGAGGTACTGGAGTTTTTTCGTCCCATGAACAGAGCTCCTAAAACTACCGTGTGAGTCAATTTTTATTAGTTATGCTTATTTTCTTACATTATTGTTCTTGTCTTTAAAATTTTCTTAACCCTCATGTTCTCCTTTGTCCAATATGATCCGAATTTAATTGTTCATAACTTTTTTACAAAAACTTGTGGTTCAAAATATTAGATATATAACAACAAATCGTATAATAGTTTGAGCAAAAACAATCTTTAGTTAAACAAGTCGGAAATTGGATGCCAAACGTAGCAAATGAGGTGCGTTCATACTACACCGAAGAAGAAATATATTTAGGTCTTTGTGTAATAGTATGTAGTACTTCGGATACAGAATAGTAGCCGGAATTTTATATGCGTCCCTGTAAATACAATTATGCTGGCATACACGCGCATAAATACACATGCATGTGTATTTCGCCGGATGATAAAACTCGGATATTATCTGAGATTTATCATCCGACTAAATTTCATCTACAAGACTTTGAATAATACAATATTTTAGATCTCATACAGCTTTCTTCTACACCTATAGAAGTTCCCAGCACGATAAAAATCCTTTTTAGGTGCGTTCGTAATTATGTAAATACGTAGCACCTATAGATATCGTTCAGTCCGTTCGTTCGCATATAACAACGCAAAAACTATCCAACCGAATCGTTTGAAATTTAAAATATATATTTGTTACATAATTTTGTCTAGTTATTTCAAATTTTATGAAAACCGGATGCGTAGATCAATTACAGGAACAATCAAAAGTATTCCGTTACGTTACGGTCAAAGGGGAAAAAAGTTTCAAATGCATTTAAATCATTTGAAATTTAAAATGCATAATTATTACATGATTTAGTCAAGTCATTTCAAACTTTATGAAAATCGGATGCATAGATCAATTACAGGGACAATCAAAAGTATTCCGTTACACTATGGTCTATGGGAAAAAATGTTTCAAATGCATTTTTAATGGTGTTACACTCATTCGAATATAGTAAAATGCATAATCTGTGGTGCAAAGAACATTTGTTATTGATTTACAAGGCCACACAAAAGTATTCCATTACATAATGCTATAGGGAGAACATTGTTTGGTTCACATTTTAATTGTAATTAACTATTTACAAATTTATGAGATTGATATATGAGAGTGATATTTTTAAAACTACGTTATCGTACGAACGCACCTCATTTGCTACGCTTCACGTGCAATTTCCAGCTTGTTTAATTTTTATTAGACGTTAGGGTGCCTAAAAGTTTCACACTTGTGTCGTCTATCGTATATCACTTCTGTAAGAAAATTTATCTATCTTTTTTTTACCATTAGATTTAGTTTTGAACCTCTTCTAATACCCCTCACAAAAGCAAAATTGTGTTTGGGCTCTTTTTAAAAAAAAATACCACACTATTATACCTTCTAAGATAAAAATTTATTTAAAAAAGAAATTCGAGCAGTCTCATGAAGTTCCGTTTTAACAGGTTTTATTATATAAGATACTGTTTGTGCCCAACAGGCCCGGGTAAAAAAATCTAGGCACCCCCCCCCCCCCTCCGGTTAAAAAGGCTGGTTACACCTATGAAATATGTTTTATCAACAATGTAATCGAGGTTCCTTTATAATTAAAATCATTTGTTTGCTTTTACGTTTAAAAATTTTAGTCGGTATTTTTTTTTTTCTTAAAATCATCAAAAATAAAGGAAATGTTGTTAAAGTTTTACCCACGACTAGAGATGTAAATTTTCCGGAAAAATATAAGTGGCGGAAAAAAACTGGTTTTTTACCGGTTTTTTTCGGAAAAAAACGGAAAAATTGATTTTTCATGATTGTTTCTCCCAAATAAATAATAATTTCTTAGGGAATATTAAATAATAAACATTTTTCCCCATTTATATGTATTAAATGAAAATTACTTTCACTTTATATTACAAAATAAAAAGAAAGTAGCAAAGCCTGCTTTTAAAGGTTTAGTTTTTTTTTCCACAGCCTAAGAATTTTTATTAAACGCTATTGTTTGTTATATCATATCTCTGTTGAAATGATTTTTCAGTTACATGTTTAACTACCAATTGACCTAATGTAAAAACCTGAGCCAATATGTCTGCAATTTGGAATGAAATAAATTATGCATTCCATTTACATAAGTATAGTTTTTAAGTAAATGATACTAGTTTAAAGAAGTTATTGCAGTTTTGTCATTATCATGAATATCAGTATTCAAAAATTCCATTGTTTGTTTAAAAAAATGTATATTTTTACATTATTACTTTTTTTCTTAGAATTATAATTTTATTTCCTTTATAAAATATGCTTAGTTTTGGTATAGCTTCCCAATCTCAACTCAAAAAAGTTTTGATTTAGTTTTATAATATAAATTCAAACAAAACTAAGTTTTACTTTGAATTACTCAAGTCTGCAACTAAAAAATAGCGTAGGATTTATTGACTGTTAGATTTTTACTCCCTAAACCAGAAATTTTTTTAAAGTTTAATTAAATGTAATTTTTTTCTTTTTACCTTGAAATCTGGTATTCTATTCTTGAGTAAGAAACCATATTCAATAATGTTTCCACATGGTAATTTTATATTTAAGAGTGGAACTCAAAAGTTATGAAAACAGAACAATACAAATGGAAAATGCTTACTACTGTACTTTAGAAAACAAAAAAAAATTCAAAGTTTAATCAAGAGGGAAAGTATAATTTAAAACATAGTTACTTGTAATAAAATATGTTTCTTTTTCATCGCAGTTGTACTTTTCTAATGCAAACTGCCCATGGTTTTGCAATATTATTGTACATTATGGAGGTCAAATGGAGGTCAATTTTAGATTCAACACATTGAAAAAACATTCAATTAATAAGCTATAACGAAATCTTGAAAAATGCAGCATAGTAGTGCCACCTATAGGGCAATTTACACCAAAAACTAAACAACATTAATATATATCAGAAACTGTCTGAAACTGTAGTTTGATTTAAAAAAAAATCATCCTTGAGGTAAAGCTATTGCGATAATCATGAATAATGCAGCATAGCAGCGTCATCTGTTGAGCAATTTACACCAAAAAGTAATGAGCACGAAGTTATGTCAAAGATTAACTTAATCTGAAATTTTATAAAAATACATACATCAGTTTGAGATAGAACTATTGAGGAAATTATGAATAATACATTATAGCAGCGCCATTGGTTTGGCGATATACACTAATAACTAAACATCGAGTTTGTATCAAGGTGTAACTGAATCTAGAGTTTTGTGAAATTATGTGCATCAGCTCTTGAGATCGAGTGCCCATAAAATTTGTCACATACAGACTCACAGAGTGACAGATATTTTCCAAAAACCATCAAAACGTGTTCAGGACCTTCTAAAATGTTTAAATACACCAAAAACTGGAAGTCAAATTTTTCACGAATTTAATATTTACTTCTTGAAAAGATAGATTAAAGTAATAAATGCATAGTTCAAAATTTTATGTTGAATTTTTAATTTTATCATTTCCATTAATCGGCATATTATTGCAATAATTTTACACATGAATTAATTTTTAAAAAGAGAAGTTGCATTTAATTACATATCTAGATTTTTTTCATGTAATCAATTTTTTGTGAAATTGTAAACTTTTTGTATATACTTGTACAAAATATATTCAGAATTTTTGAATAAGAAATTATTACTATATTTAGGTTTCTATTTAGACATTTTTAATAAGGTTATTTACATACATATATGCAACTTAATAAGATGCAGCTGCTGTATGGCATGAGATTTTTTTTTTCTTCAATCACTGCACTTGCGAATGATTCAATTTGTTGATTAAACTTTTTCTGAAATGTCTATTTTCAAGAGAAATTTTGCAAAGGGTCTTGTGTTTCAAACAAGAAAAAAAATGTGAAGGATCCTTTCAAGTCTTCTCAAACAGATTTCTGCTCAGAGATCAGATTACCCACATTAAAATCTTCATCTGAGACACTCAACATAAAAATAAATAAAATAAAAAGTATGAGAATGTAGCTATTACAAAATTTTCACTATATTATTTCATAAATGAAATTTCAATTTTTCCACTTCGGAAAAATATGCGATGAAAAAGAAACATATTTTATTACAAGTAACTATGTTTTAAATTATACTTTCCCTCTTGATTAAACTTTGAATTTTTTTAGTTTTCTAAAGTACAGTAGTAAGCATTTTCTATTTGTATTGTTCTGTTTTCACCTTCGGAAAAAAACCGGTTTTTTCCCCAATTTTTCCGGTTTTTTCCCGAGCATTCCCATCTCTACCCACGACCCCCTTACCATCTTTGATGCGAGCTTTTTTTGCGAGTAACAAATCAAAATCGATTACAATCTGTTTTTTTTTTTTTTTAATAAAAAAAAAATGTTACAAAACATAAAACAATGTCAAAATATATTTAAAATATTTTCAAAATACTGATGCTCCACATTCGCAATGATCATTATATTCGGTAATTTCACTTTCGTTCAAAATTGCATTATTTCGTGCAGTATTTTCCCCTTATAAGAATTGCCCAACCAGAGGTTCTGTCCCCGAAACTGGTAGATGGTAGGTGCTGAGCTCGAAACCAATCGCGGCCGTCGCCCTGATCGTTCGGAGTTTTCCTTGGTTTTCTTCGAACTTTGGATTTCCTTGTTGCGAACTGGGTTCACTTAGAAAGACCCCCACGGAGGGCACCCCACCCCATTAGGGCCTATATCCCACGAGCTGATAATTGGCTGACGTAACCACAAAACAAAAAAATGTATGTGGCACTCGGGGACTGCCGCGGAAAAGCTATTGCTTAGCATTTTTTATCAACTTATGCAAAAATACCGCGTCAATGTCTGCCGAAGTCTATCGAAGGATATCGAAGGATATAGATGCCGAAATCTGCCGAACTGAAACGTCGTTAGCCGGAGTGATAGGATTTTTTCTCGTTACGGAATTTCTAGATTCGGTCGCCGCGCTCAAAGCCCGCGATAAAAGCTATGCAATAGTTTAATAAATTACCAAACAAAATTTGGTCGCGCTACGAAAATTAGATCGCGAGTTATAAGCATTTTAAATTTTTCAACCCTCACGGTGGGGGGGTCTCCTGTCACCAAAAAGTAACACTGCCTCATAATAAATTACCAAACAAAATTTGGCCGCGCTACGAAAATTAGATCGCGAGTTACAAGCATTTTAAAATTTTCGATCCTCACCGTGGGGGTCTCCTGTCACCAAAAATTAACAATGTCTCATAATAAATTACCAAACAAAATTTGGCCGCGCTACGAAAATTAGATCGCGAGTTATAAGCATTTTAAATTTTTCGACCCTCACCGTGGGGGTCTCCTGTCACCAAAAATTAACAATGTCTCTTAATAAATTACCAAACAAAATTTGGCCGCGCTACGAAAATTAGATCGCGAGTTATAAGCATTTTAATTTTTTCGACCCTCACCGTGGGGGGTCTTCTGTCACCAAAAATTAACAGTCTCATAATAAATTACCAAACAAAATTTGGCCGCGCTACGAAAATTAGATCGCGAGTTACAAGCATTTTAAATTTTTCGACCCTCATGGTGGGGGTCTCCTGTCACCAAAAATTAACAATGTCTCATAATAAATTACCAAACAAAATTTGGCCGCGCTACGAAAATTAGATCGCGAGTTATAAGCATTTTAATTTTTTCGACCCTCACCGTGGGGGGTCTTCTGTCACCAAAAATTAACAGTCTCATAATAAATTATCAAACAAAATTTGGCCGCGCTACGAAAATTAGATCGTGAGTTATAAGCATTTTAAATTTTTCGACCCTCACCGTGGGGGGGCGGGGTCTCCCGTCACCAAAAAGTAAACTGCCTCAATATAAATCACCAAACAAAATTTGGCCGCGCTATGAAAATTAGATCGCGAGTTATAAGCATTTTAAATTTTTCGACCCTCACCTTGGGGGTCTCCTGTCACCAAAAATTAACACTGTCTCATAATAAATTACAGAACAAAATCTGGCCGCGCTACGAAAATTAGATCGAGAGTTATCAGCACTTTAATTTTTTTGACCCTCACCGTGGGGGGGGGGGTGTCCTATTACCAAAAGTTAACAATGTCTCATAATAACTTACCAAACAAAATTTGACCGCGCTACGAAAATTAGATCGCGAGTTACAAGCATTTTAAATTTTTCGACCCTCATATTGGGGGGGGGTCTCCTGTCAACAAAAATTAACACTGTCTCATAATAAATTACCAAACAAAATTTGGCCGCGCTACGAAAATTAGTTCGTGTGTTATAAGTAGTTTCAATTTTTCGACCCTCGCCGTGGGGGGTCTCCAATCCCCAAAAATTAACACTGCCTCATTATAAATTACCAAACAAAATTTGGCAGCACTACAAAAATTAGATCGCGAGTTATAAGCATTTTAAGTTTTTCGACCCTCACCGTGGGGTGTCTCCTGTCACCAAAAATTAACAATGTCTCATAATAAATTACCAAACAAAATTTGGCCGCGCTACGAAAATTAGATCGCGAATTATGAGCATTTTAAATTTTTCGACCCTCACAGTAGGGGGTCTCCTGTCACCAAAAATTAACACTGTCTCATAACAAATTACCAAACAAAATTTGGCCGCGCTACGAAAATTAGATCGCGAGTTATAAGCATTTTAAATGTTTCGATCCTCACCGTGTGGGGGTTTCCTGTTACCAAAAATTAACACTGTCTCATAATAAATTACCAAACAAAATTTGGCCGCGCTACGAAAGTTAGATCGCGAGTTATAAGCATTTTAAATTTTTCGACCCTCACGGTGGGGGGGTCTCTTGTCACCAAAAATTAACAGTCTCATAATAAATTACCAAACAAAATTTGGCTGCGCTACGAAAATTGGATCGCGAGTTATAAGCATTTTAAATTTTTCGACCCTCACATTGGGGGGGGGCTCCTGTCAACAAAAATTAACACTGTCTCATAATAAATTACCAAACAAAATTTGGCCGCGCTACGAAAATTAGATCGTGAGTTATAAGCATTTTAAATTTTTCGACCCTCGCCGTGGGGGGTCTCCAATCCCCAAAAATTAACACTGCCTCATTATAAATTACCAAACAAAATTTGGCAGCGCTACAAAAATTAGATCGCGAGTTATAAGCATTTTAAGTTTTTCGACCCTCACCTTAGGGGGTCTCCTGCCACCAAAAATTAACACTGTCTCATAATAAATTACCAAACAAAATTTGGTCGCGCTACGAAAATTCGATCGCGAGTTATAAGCATTTTAAATTTTTCGACCTTCACCGTGGGGGTCTCCTGTCACCAAAAATTAACAATGGCTCATAATAATCTACCAAACAAAATTTGGCCGCGCTACGAAAATTAGATCGCGAGTTATAAGCATTTTTAATTTTTCGACTCTCACCGTGGGGTGTCTCCTGTCACCAAAAATTAACAATGTCTCATAATAAATTACCAAACAAAATTTGGCCGAGCTACGAAAATTAGATCGCGAATTATGAGCATTTTAAATTTTTCGACCCTCACAGTGGGGGTCTCCTGTCACCAAAAATTAACAATGTCTCATAATAAATTACCAACCAAAATTTGGCCGCGCTACGAAAATTAGATCGCGAGTTATAAGCATTTTAATTTTTTCGACCCTCACCGTGGGGGGGGTCTTCTGTCACCAAAAATTAACAGTCTCATAATAAATTACCAAACAAAATTTGGCCGCGCTACGAAAATTAGATCGCGAGTTACAAGCATTTTAAATTTTTCGACCCTCATGGTGGGGGTCTCCTGTCACCAAAAATTAACAATGTCTCATAATAAATTACCAAACAAAATTTGGCCGCGCTACGAAAATTAGATCGCGAGTTATAAGCATTTTAATTTTTTCGACCCTCACCGTGGGGGGTCTTCTGTCACCAAAAATTAACAGTCTCATAATAAATTATCAAACAAAATTTGGCCGCGCTACGAAAATTAGATCGTGAGTTATAAGCAATTTAAATTTTTCGACCCTCACCGTGGGGGGGCGGGGTCTCCCGTCACCAAAAAGTAAACTGCCTCAATATAAATCACCAAACAAAATTTGGCCGCGCTATGAAAATTAGATCGCGAGTTATGAGCATTTTAAATTTTTCGACCCTCACCTTGGGGGGGTCTCCTGTCACCAAAAATTAACACTGTCTCATAATAAATTACCAAACAAAATCTGGCCGCGCTACGAAAATTAGATCGAGAGTTATCAGCACTTTAATTTTTTTGACCCTCACCGTGGGGGGGGGGGGTGTCCTATTACCAAAAGTTAACAATGTCTCATAATAACTTACCAAACAAAATTTGACCGCGCTACGAAAATTAGATCGCGAGTTACAAGCATTTTAAATTTTTCGACCCTCACATTGGGGGGGGGGGTCTCCTGTCAACAAAAATTAACACTGTCTCATAATAAATTACCAAACAAAATTTGGCCGCGCTACGAAAATTAGTTCGTGTGTTATAAGCAGTTTAAATTTTTCGACCCTCGCCGTGGGGGGTCTCCAATCCCCAAAAATTAACACTGCCTCATTATAAATTACCAAACAAAATTTGGCAGCACTACAAAAATTAGATCGCGAGTTATAAGCATTTTAAGTTTTTCGACCCTCACCGTGGGGTGTCTCCTGTCACCAAAAATTAACAATGTCTCATAATAAATTACCAAACAAAATTTGGCCGCGCTACGAAAATTAGATCGCGAATTATGAGCATTTTAAATTTTTCGACCCTCACAGTAGGGGGTCTCCTGTCACCAAAAATTAACACTGTCTCATAACAAATTACCAAACAAAATTTGGCCGCGCTACGAAAATTAGATCGCGAGTTATAAGCATTTTAAATGTTTCGATCCTCACCGTGTGGGGTTTCCTGTTACCAAAAATTAACACTGTCTCATAATAAATTACCAAACAAAATTTGGCCGCGCTACGAAAATTGGATCGCGAGTTATAAGCATTTTAAATTTTTCGACCCTCACATTGGGGGGGGGGTCTCCTGTCAACAAAAATTAACACTGTCTCATAATAAATTACCAAACAAAATTTGGCCGCGCTACGAAAATTAGATCGTGAGTTATAAGCATTTTAAATTTTTCGACCCTCGCCGTGGGGGGTCTCCAATCCCCAAAAATTAACACTGCCTCATTATAAATTACCAAACAAAATTTGGCAGCGCTACAAAAATTAGATCGCGAGTTATAAGCATTTTAAGTTTTTCGACCCTCACCTTAGGGTGTCTCCTGCCACCAAAAATTAACACTGTCTCATAATAAATTACCAAACAAAATTTGGTCGCGCTACGAAAATTCGATCGCGAGTTATAAGCATTTTAAATTTTTCGACCTTCACCGTGGGGGGTCTCCTGTCACCAAAAATTAACAATGTCTCATAATAAATTACCAAACAAAATTTGGCCGAGCTACGAAAATTAGATCGCGAATTATGAGCATTTTAAATTTTTCGACCCTCACAGTGGGGGTCTCCTGTCACCAAAAATTAACTCTGTCTCATAATAAATTACCAAACAAAATTTGGCCGCGCTACGAAAGTTAGATCGCGAGTTATAAGCATTTTAAATTTTTCGACCCTCACGGTGGGGGGTCTCCTGTCACCAAAAATTAACAATGTCTCATAATAAATTACCAAACAAAATTTGGCCGCGCTGTGAAAATTAGATCATAAGAAACATGAGTTTGAGACTTGATATCCTAATATCTGAAAAATACCGCGTCAATGTCTGCCGAAGTCTACCGAAGGATACCGTGCCGAAGTTTGCCGAACTGAAACGACGTTAGCCGAAGTGTTAGGTTTTTTCGTTACGGAAGTGTTAGGTTTTCTCGTTACGGAATTTCTAGATTCGGTCGCTGCGCTCAAAGCCCGCGATAAAAGCTATGCAATAGCTTAAAAAAAAAAAAAAAAAAAAAAAAAAAAAAAACTTTTAAGAATTATAAATTTATTGAAAAATTTATTACAAACCTTAAAACATATTTAAAACTATTAAATAGTTTTGGAATACTCATACCTCACATTCGGAATGATCATTATCTTCTATGATTTCACTTTATTCAAAAACTGCATCATTTTGCGCTGTATTTTTCCCTTTTAAGGATATTTTTTTAAAAACTAAAAAAAATATTACAAAACTAAAACAATGTCAAAACATATTTAAAACTATTAAATATTTCCGGAATACTCATATCCAACATTCGATATACTCGTTACATTCGGTAATTTCACTTTCGTTCAAAAATTCCTTCATTTAGTGCTGTATTTTTAATTTCTAAAAAAATTTAAAAATATATTTTAAAAAATACTAGCTGCACCCGTCGAAACTCGACGGAAAAGAATATATATTAGGTATGATATATATCAATCTTATATAGACAGTAAAATACTGAGCGAAATAAACAATTGCCACCTCTTAAAATAGGCATAACATAGCCTTTCATGATGAAGATACACAAACTTCAGAAAATAACAAAAAATAAGGAAAACAACTCATAAATTATTATGTTGTACTTAACTTCAGCTACAAATCTTTTTTTAATGCGGTTTCTAAAACTTAAATATTATTATTATTCAAAAATATCTGCATAGTTTATTTTTTCTCCGTTTAAATATCGCTTGATAACTGTACAATAATTATAATATCAATGAAACATTTTATAATAGAAACAGGGACTTACTAAACTGCCTAACCAACCCATTACATATACAGCACTTGCAATAAATTTAATTTATTTATTGGTTTGTATCCTCCATGAACTTGTAAAAATTAATTTTATTGTTATGGCAACGAAAAAAAAAAGACGATACCTCTATTATTAAAAAGAATAAAACTTTTGTATTTGTTGCTGAAATGCAGAATTTTTTTTTTATTTTATTTTAAACAATAACTTAATACAATGAAATGATTTTAATTATTTTTTGATATTATGTAAGATAGAAATATAATAATACCGGCATATCACAGATTTTATTCTTTTTTTTTCTAATATGACATCATTTACACCGTCAGAAATACTCATCTTTTCTAAAATAAAAGCGTGATTTATGCAGTTATTTAAGAATTCTTTACTTTCATAAAATATTCATTATAATTAAATAGAAATGGCGCAGATTATAGAAATATTTTCATGTGTGCACACCACGGACCTTTAAATTAATAGAAGTTCATTTTATTTAGATGCAAGAAGTGAATATGACATCATCACCGACACAGTTATAAAAATGTATATTATATTCATGGAATAAATTTATCTGGTTTCTGTATGACGACATTTTCTCCATCGACAAAATTTCACTTTAGATATTTTATTAAAGTTTATCTTCTGTTATTTTACTTACATAATACTTAATAATATTACTCAGTAAATAATCTGTGTATTGCAGGGAATAACTATATGCAATCATTTTATTCTGATTAAATTTTACGAAAACCTTTATTTATTTATTTATTGAAATGCGATTATACATTCACCGATGAGATCAAGCTCCTGATTGGAGGAAAATCATGGAGGAAGAAGATAGGTGGAGGTGAACTAAGCCTTAAAAAAGGTTTACAATGTGAATCCATTTATCGCTCAAATTTTAGTGTATCAAACAAAAGCACGTGGAAAATTGAAAAGCTTCCAAAAAAGGAAGGGATTTTGTATTAATAAGACGAATTGAAAGAAATGAATTACAGCTGGAGCATTTTTTAAGAAGAAATAGGAAATTTTTAAAATGGTCTTTGTTCTATTATTATTTATTTAAAGAATTGTTTACTTTTAAAATAATTGAAATTGGGAAATTAATATTATTATTATTATTAAATATCATTATTATTATTAAATTTCAAATTAAAATTAAATAAGAAATTGCAAACGTTTGATACGAACTAAAAATTGTATTATTAAAGGTTTTCTTTTTACAGTAATTTTTATTAACACTTTTTAACAAAATTGAAAAATGTTTATGCATTCGGTTTGTCTGTCCGTCTGCCCGCGCTCTAACCCTCGTAAATATACTCGGAATGCAATGAAATTTTACCATGTTATTGAAGTTTACACAAGCACAAACCCGCTTAAAAATGAAGTTTCTACCACGATAAGTTTATTTACAGGGACAGTCAAAAGTTTTTGATTTTATTAGGCCCAATGGGAGAAAATCGTTTCAAATTAATTTTAAAGATGTTACACCCGGACAAACGTATTCACATTTATTTTCATCTACGAAAAGCACTAAAATATGCAGCTAAAAAAATAGTTATTCATTTACAGGGTCACACAAAAGAATTCTAATACATGCTAATAAAGGAGGAAATTGTTTGCGACATATTTTAACGATGGTAAACGGTATCATGTGTAATCAAATTGATATACGTCGCTGAGACTTAATATGAGTTATTTCACGCGTAATACGAAGTGCATAGCATTTACAGGGACACACATAAGATTTCAATTGACCGTAATGTCATGGAATATTTTTTATTGTTCCTGAAATTGATTTATGCATCCAATTTCTATAAAATTTGAAATGACACGACAAAATTATGTAATAATTATTTGTTTTAAATTTCAAATGATTAAAATGCATTTGAAACCTCTCCCCCCCACGTATAAAATTTGAAATAACTTGACAAAATTATGTATTAATAATGAATTATAAACTTTAGAAGATGCGATTGGATAGTTTTTGAGTTGTTATATGCGAATGGACAGACAGACGGATGGACTGAACGACAACTATAGGTGCTACGTATTTACATAATTACGAAAGCACCTAAAAACAACAGATATAAAGCATAATAAAATTTGAGAGCTGTAAAATAAATGAGCTGATTTTCACGCAATAAAAATTTCGATTCTTATCAAGTTTTTAAAATTATTAGAAAATAAATTACACATATTTTAAGATTAATCGCATTTAAATGCGAAAAATGAAGCATAAATACAGGGTTTCGATATCACAAATAGATTTATTTTAAATAAATAATTCAAAGATTAAAAAAAAAAAAAAAAAAAAAAAAAAAAAATCAAGATGAATATATATATATATATTTAATTCAAGAATTTTAAAACAATTTACTACAAGTCAAAGGCTGATATATATAATATCTAAAGGTAACTGCTTTTTAGGTGCGTTCGTAAGTATGTAAATACGAACCCCTATTGTTGTCGCTCAGTCCGTCCGTCTTTCTGTCCGTCTGTCTGTCCGTCCGCATATAACAACGCAAAAACTACCCAACCGAATCGTTTGAAATTTAAAATATATAACTATAACATAATTTTGTCGAGTCATTTCAAATTTTATGAAAATCGGGTGGATAGATCAGTTACAGGGACAATCAAAAGGATTTCGTTACATTACGGTCAATGGGGAAAAAAGTTTCAAATGCATTTTAATCGCTTGAAATTTAAAACATATAATTATTACGCAATTTTATCGAGTCATTTCAAATGTTATGAAAGTCGGATGCATAGATCATTTACAGAGACAATCAAAAGTACTCCATTACATTACGGTCAATGGGAAAAAAGTTTCGAATGTATTTTAATGATGTTACACTCATTCGAACATAATAGAATTGGCATGAATCTATGAAATATATACTAAAATATGCATTCCGTACAATCTGTGATGCAAATAATTTTTATTGATGAATACAAGAATTTTGTGAAAATAAAATTTTGTATCGTAAGATCAAAAGCATTTATTCAAATGTGAACCAAGCATTTATTGATAATAATTTCAGTCTTGCAGCTAAACTTTTCCAATATGATGAACTCATTTTATTTGGAAATAACAATACGCATAAATAATTCAAATATTTCAAAATAATTAATAAATATTCTCTTTTATGGAATGAAAGTTTTAAATAGATCTCCATTTTGCCTACGTCTTTCACTGCTAATTTACTTAAACATCTTTATTTCTTTTTGTTAAAAAGAAATTTGTTTTGTTACATATTAATAATTGCATTTAAATAATATTTAAAATATAATAATGAAAACATTCTTTTTAAATCATGTATGAAAACATAAGTAATAAATATTAATCTAAAATACAGATTTCTGAGTGCAAACGATTTTCAGATATTAGCAAAATAATGTTATCTTTTTAAGCAAAATGTTAAAAGATTTTCTATTTTGATATTTAAAACACATATAATTAAATAATTAAAGAAATTTTTCCCTGTGAAGCGATAAATTTGTTCCTGCTACTTTTATTGATCCAGTATTACAGCCAATTATCGCATAAACTGTCCTTGTTTACGAAATTTTAATTCGCTGTCTAATAAAAAATTCGACGATAAAAAACAAGAGCAATCAAATACGGGTTTTAACCTGTTTCAATTAAAAGGCGTATCAAAGCACGTGGTTTTGTTTGGACTTAATGTGACTTAATGTAGGGTTACATTTTTGGCATCACCCAAATCATTATAGTTCACCTCCAGTATATTCTTCCTCCATGGAGGAAAATAATGAAAGAAAATAAATTTTGAGAAAAGCTTAACCTGTTGCCACTGTTTTGAAGAAATGTCATGAAAAAGCTTTTAAAATTAAAAATAAAATATAAAAATTGAAATAAATTAAAAATTAGACAGAATGGACACATCTACACATAAACAGCTTTCATTTAAAAAAATAATTATCAAAATCGGGCCAGTAGAAAGCTCAGGGCTGATGACCGAAAAAACAGCCTGGTGTTTTAAATATATAGATTACGAAACATAAAACAATGTAAAAAGTGACGGACAGAAACTGTCAATATTTAAAACTATTAAATATTTTCGAAATATTCATACCCCAAATTTGGAATGCACATTACATTCGGTAATTTCAATTTCGTTCAAAAATTGCATCACTTTTCCTGTATTTTTTACTTCTATTTTTTCCTTCCTAAGAATTTTTGAAAATATATTAAAAAATTATTAAAAAACATAAAACAATGTCAATTTTTACTTTCTTCTATCTTCAATAGAAGAAAGTATTGTAATCGAAATTTTTTTCGACTTCCGGTTTTCGACGGATTTACACGTTTTAGGGATCAGAGATTCCAAAAAACATGTTTTTACAAAATGTCTGTCTGTCCGTGTGTCTGTGTGTCCGTGTGTCTGTATGTCGCCATTCTACCATCAAAAAGTGTATGAAGTTATGCATAGAATTGAACCAAATTTTTTGTGAATGTTTTTGGCTGTGGCAAGCAGGTCCTCCTTCAGTTTTTAAATATTCCGCCGGAAGGGGGCGCTGCAATCGCGATTTTTATGCCATTTTCAATATTGTACCGACCAAAAGTATATGAAGTTATGCATCGAATTGAACCAAATTTTTTGTGTATGTGTATGACTATGGCTAGTTGGTCCGCCCTGAATTTGAAAAAAATCCGCCGGAAGGGGGCGCTGCAATCGCTATTTTTGTGCCATTTTCAATATTGTACCGACCGAAAGTATATGAAGTTATGCATCGAATTGAACCAAATTTTTTGTGTATGTGTATGACTATGGCTAGTTGGTCCTCCCTGAATTTGAAAAAAATCCGCCGAAAGGGGGCGCTAAAATCGTGATTTATGTGCCATTTTCAATATTGTACCGACCAAAAGTACATGAAGTTAGGCATCGAATTGAACGAAATTTTTTGTGTAAGTGTATGGCTATAGGTAGTTAGATCGCCCTGAATCTGAAAAAAATTCGCCGGAAGGGGGCGCTGCAATACCGAATTTTATGCTATTTTCAATATTGCACCACATAAAAGTGTATGAAGTTAGTTCTAGAACTGAACTAAACATTTTGTATATGATTATTTTTTGGTAAGGCAAATAGGTCCTCCCTGAATTTGAAAAAAAAAAATCTGCTTATCATTGTATTGTCCATCGGCTCGTGCAGAGACGGAAATTCGTTTTTACTCCGATTAATTGATTGAAGCAGAAATTTAAGATGAAAATCAAAGTTGGTAAGGTATTGAATTAAAATTATTAAAGCATTAAAATGAGTAAATATTTTTTTTAATATTAAAATGTATGTATGAGATAGAAGAAAGTTTTGGGATTGGCACATCCAACTAGTTTTAAACTATTAAATATTTTCAAAATATTCATACCCCACATTCAGAATACTCATTACATTTGGTAATCTATTTCATTCAAAAAATGCGTCATTTCATGCTGTAATTTTTGTTGAATTTCTTAAAATGTATTACAAAACATAAAACAATGTCAAAACATAATTTAAAACTGCTACATATTTTCTTAATTATTAAAGCTCTACTATTTGCATTATATTATCATTATTATTATTCATTCTGAGTTGATTACTCTTTTCCGTCATTCGTTTGTAAAAATGCAACAAAATAGACAAATCTTTGTCTTGCTTTCAGAGCAGTATAACGATCACCCCATGCCCCTAATCTTCTTTTCCGATCTTTTAAATGAAATTTGTAAAATTAAAAAAAAGCACATGTTTGTAAATTAGGGAAGCACAATCTGTGACCCGTGCGTCAAAAGAGGCTGCGATGGGTTAATTTGCGGCCCGCGAATTTCGTCAATTTATAACTGGATAAAATTGCAATTTTCAGCATAGTTCGCAAGAAAAATCGTAAATTTCGTCAATTTGCCATATGAAAATTGAAAATTTGGTCAGTCACTTAAGATCGCAAATTTCGTTGATCAGGCACGGAAAAATCCCGAATTATGATCATCAAGGGCGAAAATGTATCGAATTTTACCGATGAGGCGCGGGAAAAAAATAGCAAATTTTGCCGTTCGGGCACAAAAAAAATCGCAGATTTTATCGATCAGGCTCGGAAAAATCGCGAATTTTATCGATCGGACGTGAAAAATCTCAGTTTTCGTTCATGGGACAAAAAAAAAAATTCTAAATTTTTTGATGATGCGTGAAAAAATTATAAATTTTGTTTATAGGTTGCGGAAAAGTCTCCTGTTTCGTCTGTTTAACGAGCAAATAAAACGCGGATTTCGTTGACCGGGCACGGAAAAATTGCCAATTTCGTTGATCAGGCACGAAAAAAATTTGCCAATTTTGTCGATTCGCAACGAAAAAAATCGCTAATTTCGTTGACATGGCAAGGTGAAACCGTAGATTTTCTCGATAATTCGCGGAAAATTGAAAATTTCTATGAGCGCCTGCAGAACAATCGTGAATTTCGTCAGTTTATCACGAGAAAAAAAATCACGGATTTCATCAATTCACAATGGAAAAAAGTGCAGATTTAATTAAATTAATCCGAATTCCTGTCAAATAACTGTAGGCATGGAAAGAATTCAGGAAATGAACCAGTAACAAGAAAAAGCCATTTATCGTCTCGCCAAATTCAAAGATGCTAAGTGTCTCGGCTGTTTTAGGATTCAGCTCCATTTCTTTAAGCTATAAAGTATTTAGTAGTAAACCAATTATAAAATCACAGCTTTACATACTTAAAGCAAGTTAAATAAAAGAAAGTAAAAAGAAAAAACAAATTCACAGGATTAATAAAAATATAACCCACACTGTTTTTTTTAAATAACAAAATGAAAATGAAATCGGGGAGGGGGGTTGGAGGCCCAGTATCATACAATCAATATTAATGAAAATGTGAAAAAACGTACGATAACAATAAACACATACTTTTCCTAAGCTAGATTACTTGCTGATTAACACAACGTTTCTCATTTTACAGAAAAAAAAGTATTGTTTGTATATAGAGATGCACCGAATATTTGGTATCTGACTATACTGCCAAATATCAGACTATTCGGCATGTCAAATATTTGGCTTGGCCAAATTTAATGCAATTCAGTATACCAAATATGGTGTATCTGCCAGATCAAATACTTAAAAAAATATTTTAACAAAACTTAAAGTAACTTTTTATTATTTTATAAGACCTTAAAACAACTCCTATTTTTAACTGTTTATTAATAAAACTATTTAGAAATAGAATTATATAAAAGAGAATGCTTTATTTGTTATTTGAAAAGTAACCTCAAAGACAATTTACCAAAAATGATAATTTTATTTTTTTCCTGACAAACAAACAATATATGACAGTAAAACTCTAAAATTTCACTTTGATATCAAAATATTTGTTTCAGACTAAAAGAAAATTTTATTCATTTGTTTTAATTCAGAGAGGAAACTATCCTCTTCTTAAGTAACAATTCAAAGGATAGATTTTTTTTTTTTTTTTTTTTTTTTTGTAAAAAGATCTTGTTTATCAATATGGAAGATTTTATGTTAAATATGTAAAAGTAACAATTCAAAGGATAGATTTTTTTTTTTTTTTTTTTTTTGTAAAAAGATCTTGTTTATCAATATGGAAGATTTTATGTTAAATATGTAGCTAAAATTATTTTAACTTTTTATTTTTTCAAATTCTGAAATTTAAGAGTATTCCGATAAGCCAAACATTTGGTGTTTGGTTTACCTGTTGGCTGAATTTTCTGCATTTGGTTAAAATCACAATACAGTGCATCTTTTCTTGCATATGTATGATTCAAATCGTAACGGGCAAAACTTCGAAATTTCATTACTGGCCAGTTAAATCAGTTTTATAAATGAGCACTTCTTTATTTAAAAATAGGTAGCATTTTACTTTTTTGTAATGACAGCTACCCAGGGTTGGGTTTTTGACGTCAAAAAGGGTTTTTTGACATGACGACGGTTTAAACCGGATTAAACCGTCAAAAACCTGTCGAAAACCCATACAGTTACAATCTGCTGTGATGCACTAGAGTTTGTTGTTAAATTTTAAAACTAGCAACAGTTGCCATACATTATGCTGAAATTTAATTACATTGTAGGTAATTAGCAGTTCTTTAAATATTTCTAATTAATAAAAATTAAGGTAAAAATTATAGATTTCAAATCTCAGAAATTTATCTTGAAATGGGCATGCAGAAATATTTGCACAAAAATTATGTTTAAATATCTCGTTCATTTATTATTATTTTAATATTTTAAAAAATCTAAAGTTATTTAGAATGCATTTTGTCATAGTTAGTATTTATAAGTGTTAGCAAGTTAAGTGTTATAAATGCAGGATTTTCAAAAATGTAAAACTTGATACATATGTTTAATTTTTTTTTGCTATACACATTATATACAGAAGCGTGTAAATAGAAAATTGTGAAAGGGCAAAGTTAGAATTTGGTGCCCCTCTACCCAACTTTTTTTTGTGGCAGGCCAAAAAATAACGTTTGTAGTATAAATTTGGATAGTGCCCCCTAAATTTCCATGCACGAGGCAGCTGTCCCCTCCCCCTCCCTTCTCACAGAGCTGATTATATACATAATGTTTAGTAGGTTAATTTGAATTTAAATACAGTACATATAATCTATTATATGTATGATTATTACACATTATAAGCCATTTTTATCTCTACACCCACCCCACCCACCCCACAACATATACACTATTAGTATTAAAAATACAAATAATGCTTATTTTGAAAGCAAGGTAAGACGAGAAGTAATTATTCAACAACTGAATACTTAAGATATTTAACAAAATTTTATAGCATTCAATAAAAAAAAAAAAAAAAAAAAAGAAGAAAAGAAACGAAATAAGAAACTCATAAGTATTTGTATAAGCTAATTTTTCAGCATAGTAAATAAATAGGCTGAATATTGTAAATAGATACTCAGATGTTTTTTATTATCTTTATGTTAGTTATAAATTTAAAAAATGACTGATGATTTAGAATCCAGAAGTACTGATTTTTCTGAAAAACTAACCAACAATTGTAAAAGTCAAAACAGAAAAAATCTACAAAATACTTCTAAAACACAAAATATTATGTAGGTTTTTTTATTATCTTATAAAATACATAATTTTAAAAAATAAAACATTCATTAAATATTTCGAACTAATTTGATTACATAATCTAAATCAATCAATAAAGAAATTTAGTTCAATAATGCAGTTCATTTGCCCCACGTAGCATATGGTAGCACATAACAAGTTTTGAACAATTTTCTGTTCCTAATCATTTATGGAACTTGTCTAATCTTTTATATGATTTTAAACTATACACTAAGTTTGGTGATAAATAAATTTCTTCATAATATAATATTCCTGCATATTTTGAATAACAAATTAAAATTTAATAAATAATATTACAAAGAGAAGTTTTCCAAAGTCTGGGATTTTGTTTACTATCCAAAATATGTTTTTCAAAAATTTAAATTTATTTTTAATCCAACATATTTAGAAACATTTTCTTTATTAAAAGCAAATAAATTTTATTTATTAAATATAAATATAGGTATATATATATATACATGTAAATAAATATTTTTATTTACATATAAATATAGGTTTTTGACAGTTTTAGACATTTTTGACAAGGAGGTTTTTGACATGACGGTTTAAACCATGGTTAAAACCGTCAAAAACTGTCGCATGTCAAAAACTTGCCAACCCTGCAGCTACCTAATACCAAACAATAAATTTTTGTTAAAACTTCTATTAATTTAAAAATTGAATAGCACAAATTAATATGCTAATATAAACATATTGCAACCAGAAAATAATATAACATGATGGAATACGAGAAAATTTTACTTTCTCCTTGTAGCTACTGACAGCCAATTTTTTTATAGCCACTTTTCATTCACTTTTCTTGTGTGTGTTTTCTTGTTGGCAAGAATCCAAATGCGATCTAGCCTGCAAGCATGCCATCCCAAAAGGCCAAAGATTATTTCTAACCTATAGCCTTTCAAGCGACATTCCAACGGACCAACGCAAAAGTATCAAATAAGCTCAAACTTGGCTACTTTAAATTGGCTGGATTTGCGAGAAGAACGCGTCACATCTATTTGCAGCATCTTTGTTGCATTTCCATCATAAATGTAGCATCTAGCAAATTAAAATAAAGAAACAAATCAAATATGTGCATACATATATATAAATAAGTTCTTGAAAAGCAAATATTTACTAATGAATAACTAACAATTAATCAGCTAAGAAATTTAAGTATGTTTGTTTGAAACCATTAGACAAAACAGAAATAATAATTAAGCTTCTATTTCACCTAAATATTTATAACAGAACATTAGTTATGAAAAAACACTTTTAGAATGCTATAAATATTAAAATAAATTTATTGCATGGTATATCATAAAGGATATGATAGCTGCAAAACCATTCTTTTGTTTTTATTACATTTTCATCCAGTTTTAGGCTAAGGTTGTAATATAAATTCAGAAAAAGCAACTCTTAACACTTTAGAAATTTTAAATCAAAGTATCTTATGCATAATTATATTTTAAAAAATTAAAGCAACAAAAATACACAATTGATTAAAATTGTAAATATTATTTTTTTTATTTGAGTACTACTTAAAATCAAATACAGGAAAAAATAGCTGATTACATATTTTTTTTTTTTTTTTTTATTAAATAGTAGCAGTGTAACAAAAACTTCAGTAAAGAATTTTATTTTTCCTAAGCAAAAATTTATAAAACTACACATTTCTACTTTGATTCTAGGCCTAAATTCATTTAACTGTCACGAGATTTTAATAATACTACATTTAAATACAGAAATAGTTATATTAATCCTTTAAAAGTTAGGGATGTTTGTCCAACTGGTATATATTTAAAGTTATTGTGGTGAACTTTAATTTTTTCAGAAAAAGATTGTTTATAATATACATGAGACTCACTTCTAGTTATAAAAGTTAGGGATGTTTGTCCAACTGGTATATATTTAAAGTTATTGTGGTGAACTTTAATTTTTTCAGAAAAAGATTGTTTATAATATACATGAGACTCACTTCTAGTTATAAAAAATGCTTCTATCATCATAATGAATTATTACCTTACCATTAATTTTCTTAAATATTATTTGCAACACTCCAGTTTGTTTACTTACACATACAATGTGACAGTTTGTTTATTTAGATCTTTTTTTCTTTTGCAAGTTACATGCTTTATAAATCACTGTTTAATCTAATTTTAAAAAAGATAAAGTCTTCACATATTTTTTTCCCCTTTTTTCTGCATTAACAATTATTAACAAAATAATAAAGACTAAAAAGAAATCGAAAAATCAAAATTTGAAAATTCTTGTTTATAATTTTAAAATCGATACTTTCTCATCGAAGAAATAAAGTGTAGTATGTTATAAATTCAATGGATTTAGATTCATTAGTTGGATATATTAAGAGAATACTAAACAATTTTAAAACAAAGTTAGGATATCCTTAATTCTGATCAAAGTTACAGGATTAATAGATAAACGCTAGTGAATTAAAACTTAAGTGCCTATCTTACCAGAATAGCACATGAAAACATTGTTCAATTAGTAACAAACCATGCATGAAAATACATACAAATTCTTAGAAATAATCAGATAAAAAGAAGTTATACATATTTAAAATGAAAATTCCATGAGGATTTACAACTTTGTAGGTTATAAATCTTCATAGAATTTTCAGCATGAATCCAAGAACAAAAATAATCTGTGGGTGAGATGCAATAGGAAAAAAAGAAAAGAAAAAATTCTAGAATAGCAGTTTTTTTGGATGACTATGTTCATAAGTAAATCTCTGTAAAGTGATATATTTTGCAATTAAATATTTCTTTCTTATAATAGAATAAGAAAATATCTAGTACAGTGGCTTATTTATTTTAGAGAAAATTCCTTCACATGCTTGCAATAATATGCATAATCAAGTATATTAACAAAACTGGATTGCAGCTTGCTTTTAACTAATTTCTCCTTTTAAAACCAACGAGCTAAGCTAACAAAATTTTTCTTAACATTTGCAATTATTTTACATGAACAAAAGTATTTTATTCAAAATTAATCGGAAATACTCTACTAAACAACCGAATATAATCAATGAAGCAAGTAATTAATTTTAAGAAACAAATATTTATAAACAAGTACTTTTATTCTTTGTACTGTTAACTTTCAGTAAAATAGTTTTGAGAACAGTACATTACAACATTATAGCAGCACATTAATCTTTATTATTCGAAACGAAATCCATGAAATACGAACTATATAAGTATTGTTTTAATATTAATAAAATACATTCCAACGATTACCAAAGACAGATATGTACAAGATTTTTACAAAATGAAAAGACATTAATAAAACCTACCATTTTCTTTCAATCCTAAAAAATAGATTCTGCTTGAATCAACAGAGAGCAATTCGAAATAAAAATAACTCTGTAAAATGAAATTTCATGTTACATTTCTTCACCGCCATCAAATGGCAAAATAATCTTTCCTGATTGGCTGCGCTTAGGTAATTTCTGCTTAGGCTTGAACACGAATGGAACCTAAAAAATCGCGTTCTAACTACCTAAAATCTTGTGCTTAGGTAAAGAGTTGGGAAAGTTAGCGCTTGGGTAGGCCCGTGAAAACGCACGGCTGCTCATATGCACCTAAATCTAATCCAATCCATGATCTGTTCATTACTCTGCTCCTGAACGCACTGAACGGTTATTCCATTAATGAGAATTTCACTCCATATTTCCGCCTCCTGAATTCGCATAAGCGGCGCACATATATCCTGAACACGCCCTAAAGATACTATCTAAAAATCGAGATTGATGTTGGAAGTGAAACGAAAACATTTAAAATTTACAGGCAGGTGTGACGGATATGACGTTTTAGTATTATCTTCCGGTGCATTTAATTTTTGACGTTTTTAGCTTAGCATGAAAATAAACACTTTTGAAATATATAAATCGTGTTTTTAAAATATATATAACACATCGAATTGAAAACATAGTATCATTTAGGACAATGTTGCACTTATTTTCGGTGGTTTGATGTTTTTGTAATGTTCTATAAAGGCTGTAATGATCTCCGCTAGTGTGTTTATCATAATAAAGAAGGAGAATATTTCACTGTAAAAGTAACAAATTATGATTTTTTATGTTGAAAATCAGTTTTTAAATCCTGCTTACTTTCTATAAATTCATATAACATATTTTTACACATTTAATATTAAATATTCCGATGTTGTCGTATTATTTAGCAGTATAAACTAAAACAATGTGTTTCCTTCCGTTTATTTACCTATTTGCGACGTCATTCATATAATAAGATTCAAAGTTATATTCTTTTAGATGCAAAACATAATCCAGAATTATGAAAATAAAATGGGCGTAGTCACTGTTTACATGATTCACAATTTTCTGCATCATCGCATCTCGTGTAAAACACGTCCATTGACATTTTGTTTCATTTTGCGTTTATATCTGTTCCAAAGAAAAAGTACGATTTGCTTTTTATACATGTACTTATGGATATTTTTTCCCTCAATGTTGTTACTACAAACGATATTTTGTAATAAATATTTATAATTCGAATCTGTATATTTTTTCCGGTTTTTCTTATACACCGGAAAAAACAAAACAAAACAAAAAAGTTTTTTTATTTGCATTTTGTAGCAACGACGATTAATAACAAACATATATTCAATGCTTTCTCTTTTTTTATGTATCTTTTCCTAATAAAAAGAACTCAATTGTTTTGTTTTATGTATGATAATGCTTTAAGTAATTCGAATATTTTATTTTTACCCAAAAAATCTAGATTGTTATAATATTGGTCATTGTGCATTCTTTAATCAAAGGTATTTTTTTAATGTCATATTTTCCAAGGCTTCAATGGTAAAGTTTCTGTCATTTATCTTTGTATAGATCCTGTAGGTTACATAAATGATTCTGGGGTTTTCAATTGTATTCCAAGTAAAATATCAAGATGAAGTGCATAAGAACTAATTAATTGCTTATATTACCGTATTTTCGGGTGTATAGCCCGCACCCTGTGTATAACCCGCACTCCTAAATCGAGCAGTGCAGTAAAAAAAGTTCGTGTATAAGCCGCGGAGATGCATCAGTGTATAGTCCGCAGGCTATACACCATTTACGAACTTATATTTCGATCAGGGTTCGAAGTCAAAGCCATTAAAATATATATGCGCGTATAAGTCAAAAAATTTTAGATAAAAAAGAATTTCTAAGTGGGAAAGGGGGGAGGGGGGTCGACTTATACGCGAGACCTTAAAAAAATCTATGAATAAAATATCCGAAAATAGTTTGCTAGCGAATCGGTGCTGCAGCACCCCTTTTAGTTTGTAGAGTAGAAAATCCAAAATCTGGAACCTTTCCTGCTTTGACAATTCTGAGTTTAAGATCATTTTTAGTTTATTTCTCAAAAAAAATAATCTACCCTGCCCTGTTTCAAAGAAAAAAAAAGTGTGTGATTTATGTCATTTCGGAACGATTCAAAGGTGTTGGTCTTTTTTGGAACGAATCCGAGAAATCCTTCCTTTTCAGAGTCGTTTTATTACGGACGAGTCAGAGGAATTGCTCCTTTTCGGAACAAGTCCGAGGAATCGAACCTTTTCGGACTTGTTTCATTTCGGAACGAGTCCGAGGATTTTGCCCTTTTCGAAGTTTCGGACCGATACCGAGGATTCGAACCTTTTGGGAACCTTTCCAAAAAAGGATCGATTACGTGATTTCGTTCCTATTCGGAATCGTTCCGAAAAGGATGGATTCTTTTTCACAGATTGGAATCGTTCTTTTAGTTCCACTGTCGGAATCGTCCTTTTAAATCGTTTCTCAACAAAGGACACATCTCTACTAAAAAACTGATTACAGTTAACATTAAAACGACTTATTCCAGCAAAAAGTAAGTTTAAAATAAATAACATGTTATACTGTTGTTTTTACCCTCTCAAATCAAGAGCAAACTGCGTTCGAGCGTCATTATTTCTCGCTGCCGGTTAGTGCAATACTTGGCGATAGTTGCGACAGTTCTTCCAAACCCAGAAATAACTGTATTTAAGTAATAAAAAAAGAAAAAAAAAAGCCTTTACAAACATAAGAGAACTGTATATTTCGCGGCATAGCTAAAAAGTTTTACAAATTTCGATGTTTTTTTCAAATTTTTTGAGGTTTAAAAAAATGGAGAGAAAAAATATCACGATTTCCATTTAAAAAAAAATCTTTGTATAACCCGCACCGTGTATAAGCCGCAGCGGCCTTTTCGAAGGTTTTTTTTCTTGTATAAGCCGCGTACTATACACCCGAAAATACGGTAATAGAAAAATCGTAAAGTTTACTTTCGTTATAGCAAATGTCAACTGCTAATGTGTGATGTTTATATATGTAAGTGACAAAGTTGCAAGATATGCATTTTAATGTGAGTTTTATAGGTTTTTTTTTTTTTTTTTTACAATCTATGATATTATTTAATATTTAGAAGCTTTTTTATTAGTTCTTTTTTAAACTTTTGTGTTTAAAGAGTTACATTATTTTATCAAAACAGATTGTGGGTGTACTGCAAAATATGACAAAGCCAAAATTGTCAAAAATAAAATACTGTGCTTAATATTTTTTAAAAGCTTATTAATATTATGCAATTAAAAAGCCAAAATCAATATATGTAGCTAATTATGACATTCTTGCATATAGGGCTATTTAATGCGAATTTGTTTGTCTGTTACACAGCTAAAAATTGCTATGCTTGTTGGACACCGGTATTTTCGTAAAGTTTGATTCGTTTTATTCAATTGATGAGATATCTTCAACAAAATAAGTCTCATTTTTTCGACATAAAATACTGGTAGCCAAAAATCGTAGTATGTTACAGACTTACAAATTTGCATGGAATAGCCCTATATGAAAAATGGCAAGATTTAATTATATAAAATTTCATAATGTAAGTTCCTTACTGGATACAAATTTCACTAATTTACTTTTGTCTAGGATGGTAAAAATAAAGAGGGGGTGGGGGCAGACTTAAAAAAAATTAATGTGTTTTTTGGTCGTTTGTTTAAACTTTTTTTTGTTTGTTTGTTTGAATCAATGTTTTTTTCCTTCCTTAAATATCATTTCTTATTGGTACATATTGTACCATCCATGTTTGTTGATAAAAATAAAGATTGTAGGATGTTATGTAAATATTATAACTTCATTTTAAAATATTCAAATTAAATAATTATAATTGGTTATGTAGATAATCGAAATTATTTGTAAAATATTTTTACTAACAGCTCTGTATTGTGTTCAGATTATAAACTACTCTATATAGTAAACCAAAGATATCTTAAAAGTATTATCAAGAATTTTTTGATCAATAAAAGATTAAAGATATGTTAAAAAAAATTTGTTAGTGGGGAAGACAGATAAAGAGTAATTTAATAAAGTAGCATCTAAATATGTGATATGTGGTTATTAAATAATGTATGATGTCATATTGTTCATGTCATTGTGATGTCATATTGTTATATAGCTGATTCACAGCTTTTTACACTGATTTATTTCTGTTACTTGAATATGATTGATGTGTTAAAGAAAATTACTTATATATTAAGTTATTTAACAAAAAATATAAAAAGGCATTTTAATTTACTACACACTTTCTAGAAATAAGGAACTTCCTTTGCCCTCACCACTTAAAAAACAAAAAACCCACCTGTATTCGATTTTTTCCAATCCTGCTAAGTAATAAGATATAACAAAAAGATGAGGAGAAACAGGCGTGGGTACTGTCAAGAGAAGGTCATTTTCCTTGATTTTGAAATAAATATTATTATTTTTTAAGTTTGACTATTTAATAAAAGTGTAATAACTTCAGTTATTCTTAATAAGTGACACTTACAATAGGTTAAAATTAAGAGAAAAAATGAACTGATAAATTTTTGTCTGGGACGGAATTATTCTGAGTTCTCCGTACAAGACAATTTTTAGTTGTTTCTTTTCACTGTTTGTCTCATGTCATATGTTTAAAAAAATAGTTTCTAACAAATGATTTATCGATTGTGTTGTTCCTCTGACAAAAAAAAAAAAAAAAAAAAAAAAAGGAAAATAAATAGCTTTTTGGATTTATATATCTATATAAATTTGTATAATCTTTCAATAAAATTAATTGAAATAATATAGCTGGCATTTATTTTCTAATTTCATACCTATTGATTACATAGCAGGGCTTGAAATTCAATTTTTCGAAGGAGGGGAATCTCCCTACCAACATTTATAAATGGAGGGGAGTTTGGCTGTTTGGGAGGGAGAAAAAAATATTTAAAACCCGCCATTTTTTTATGTGCTATTTAAAGGATTACCAGAATACAGACATAAAAAAATATCACCGAAGCAATTTTTATCAGCAATTCAGAATAATTATGCGAAATGTGTAAACTTTTATACTGTCTAGTTTTTATTGGTGGTAAATTTTCTCCTGGTGCTAATTATTTTTTTTCACAGGTCTAATTATTGTTTTAATAATAATTAATAAAACTTCTAATTAATTTAATAAATTTATATTTATAGTTTATAATTAATTGTTATAACCAATGTTATTTTTCTGTGTATTAAATATGCAAGATACAAATTTAATCATAAAACTAGTTGGATGTGCCAATCCCAAAACTTTCTTCTATCTCATACATACATTTTAATATTAAAAAAAATAATTACTCATTTTAATGCTTTAATAATTTTAATTCAATACCTTACCAACTTTGATTTTCATCTTAAATTTTTGCTTCAATCAATTAATCGGAGTAAAAACGAACTTCCGTCTCTGCACGAGCCGATGGACAATAGAATGATAAGCAGATTTTTTTTTCAAATTCAGGGAGGACCTACTTGCCTTACCAAAAAATAATCATATACAAAATGTTTAGTTCAGTTCTGGAACTAACTTCATACATTTTTACGTAGTGCAATATTGAAAATGGCATAAAATTCAGTATTGCAACGCCCCCTTCTGGTGGATTTTTTTCAGATTCAGGGCGATCCAACTAGCCATAGCCATACACTTACACAAAAAAATTCGTTCAATTCGATGCATAACTTTATGTACTTTTGGTCGGTACAATATTGAAAATGGCACAAAAATCGCAATTGCGGCACCCCCTTCCGGCAGACTTTTTTCAAATTCAGAGAGGACTAACTAGCCATAGTCATACACATACACAAAAAATTTGGTTCAATTCGATGCATAACTTCATATACTTTTGGTCGGTACAATATTGAAAATGACACAAAAATCGCGATTGCAGCGTCCTCTTCCGGCAGATATTTTTCAGATTCAGGGAGGATCAACTAGCCATAGTCATACACATACACAAAAAATTTGGGTCAATTCGATGCATAACTTCATATACTTTTGGTCGGTACAATATTGAAAATGGCACAAAAATCGCGATTGCAGCGCCCTCTTCCGGCAGATATTTTCAAATTCAGGGAGGACCAACTAGCCATAGTCATACACAAAAAATTTGGGTCAATTCGATGCATAACTTCATATACTTTTGGTCGGTACAATATTAATAATGGCACAAAAATCGCGATTGCAGCGCCCCCTTCCGGCGGAATATTTCAAAACTGAAGGAGGACCTGCTTGCCACAGCCAAAAACACTCACAAAAAATTTGGTTCAATTCCATGCATAACTTCATACACTTTTTGATGCTAGAATGGCGACATACAGACACACACAGAGACAGACATTTTGTAAAAATATGTTTTTTGGAGTCTGACCCCTAAAACGTGTAAATCTGACGAAAACCGGAAGTCGAAAAAAATTTTGATTACAATACTTTCTTCTATTGAAGATAAAAGAAAGTAATAATACTTATTTGAGTGTAGAAAATAAGATGTATCACTATTGTTTGCATTTGTTTAAAAAAGGGACGAGTCAAATTCATCGAAAAAGACTTTCTTAAAAAATGAATACTTAGTTGAGTAAAGGGATACCTTTTGTTTAATGAATAGCTGCTTTCAGGAATTGCACTCACTAAGAAAGATTTGGAGCTGTCAGAAACTGATTTTAGAGCAGCAAAGAAAAAAATATATTGAAGCAGGAAAATTAGTTTGTTGAACAGAAAAATGAAATTTCCTCAATATTATTTTGGGGGAAGGAAGGGGGGAGAGGTTCCTTTTGACAAAAGTTGCATTTTTACGCTATCTTTTGATGAAATCTGTTTTTTACATTCTTTTCACGAAATCTGCCATTTTTTCGGGATTTTTTGGCGAAATCTGATGTTTTATCGCGATTTTTTTTACAAAAATTGCCGTTTATCGCGATATTTTCGGGAAATTTGTTGTTTATAATGAATCTTTTGCCGAAATTTGTCGCTTTTCGCGATTTTTGGACAAAATCTGACGTTTTTTTCGTGAATTTTCTGAGGAAATTTGCCGTTTTTTCGATGAAATCTGATGTTTTATCGCAATTTTTTTACAAAAATTGCGGTTTTTCGCGATATTTTCGGGAAATTTGTGAATTATAGTGAATCTTTTGTCGAAATTTGTCATTTTTCGCGATTTTTGGACGAAATCTGACGTTTTTTAGTGAATTTTCTGGGAAATTTGCTGTTATTTCGCGATCTTTTGATGAAATTTCCGTTTTTCGTGATATTTTGGGGAAATTAGCCGAAACTTGTCGTTTTTCGCGATTTGTGGACGAAATTTGCCGTTTTTTCATGAATTTTCTGATGAAATTTGCCGTTTTTTCGCGATTTTTTGATGAAATTTGATGTTTTAATTCGATTTTTTTTACGAAAATTGCCGTTTATCGCGATATTTTCGGGAAAGTTGTTGTTTATAATGAATCTTTTTCCGAAATTTGTCGCTCTTCGCGATTTTTGGACAAAATCTGACGTTTTTTTAGTGAATTTTCTGAGGAAATTTGCCGTTTTTTCGATGAAATCTGATGTTCTATCGCGATTTTTTACAAAAATTGCGGTTTTTCGCGATATTTTCGGAAGATTTGTGAATTATAGTGAATCTTTTGTCGAAATTTGTAATTTTTCGCGATTTTTTTAGTGAATTTTCTGGGGAAATTTGCTGTTATTTCGCTATCTTTTGATGAAATCTGATGTTTTATCGCGATTGTTTTCTACGAAAATTTCCGTTTTTCGTGATATTTTGGGGAAATTAGTCGAGACGTCGTTTTTCGCGATTTTTGGACGAAATTTGCCGTTTTTTCATGAATTTTCTGATGAAATTTGCCGTTTTTTCGTGATTTTTGTGATAAAATCTGATGTTTTATCGCGATTTTTTTTACGAAAAATGCCGCTTGTCGCGATTTTTGGATGAAATTTGACGTTTTTTCGCGACCTTTTTTGACGAAAACTGCCTATTTACAGAATTCTGTGACGAAATTAGACATTCTTTCGTGAACCTTTTGACGAAATTTGTCGAAAATTAGTCGTTTTTTCGCGATCTTTTAACAATATTTTCCATTTTTTAGCAAACTTTTACGAAATCACACTCTTGTGAAACGTATAATAGCTGTTTCTTTTGTGTGTCATCTCCGATTTTTTGCGTCATTAACGCGCAATAGCGCATCACTGTTTCATAATTTTTGGAATTGAATGCGTTTTTTTTTTTTGTGGGAGGGGGAGGGGAAATTCCGAACAGAATCACCTCTATTTCGCCGCGGAAAATAGAACGAAACTCGTCAATCGATTGCAGGAAAAAAATTGCGAAATTTGTCAATCAGTCGCGGAAAAAATCGTGAATTTGAATGAATTTTCGTTGTAAAAAAACTCGCAAAATGTATCGATTATTCGCACGAAAATATAAAATTCGCAAAACGGTCATGGGAGTTGTTCATAATTTCAAAATGGAAAATGCTTTGGGCGGGAGCCTCCCGTCCATGTTATTCTTTTGGGCGGGATTTCAAAATTTTGGGCGCGAATCCCGCCATCCCGCCCTGAAATTCAAGCCCTGCATAGTTTACATTATAATTGTAAATATTTTTAATTAATATTTCATCAAAATTATTCATTTATATTTAGTTTTTATCCAAATTTAGACCTTTTATGGAAAATTATTTAATTTGTAACTTATTTATTTAGATATTTTAAAGAAGATCTAACTATGATAATCAAGAAATAGCTATTTGATTATTAAAAAGTTGAAATATTCTCAGAGGTGTTTATTTTCTTGGTAAGAAATTTCTTTTTTCATATGCGTTACAAATCATAGTTTAAGTATTTGTTAAAGAAGAATATTTATGTTTTTATTTAATTGCATATAGCTTGTTTTTATTTATAATTTTAGTGTAGTTCTTATAAATATACATTTTGTATCACAGTATGTATGTCATTCTTTTCTAATTCTATTGTCATATTCATACTGCTTTTCATAAATATAGATAAATGATTTTTTTCATTAAATCTGTGTTTTATATTATACATTGATCATGACAAGACCAAATGTGAGCAAATGCTACATGAATAATGTCTATAATTAAATCAGTTATTTCCATCTTTGTTAATATAATTTTATTAATCACCCTATATATAGACCACATTTTTACAGATTTATAAAACATATATATTTTTTTAAACCAAAGGTCTGTTGAACAACTTTTCACAAAATTTTTCATTTAAAAAAGAGCTTTCACAAAAATTCATAATCTCTAAAAATCTCTCTCTTTTGCAAGCTAAATTGTAATGAATTGAATGAAAGTAAATTCTTGAAATAATGTTTTAATATACAGAATGAAAACATTTATTTGTAAACTAGAAAAAACGGTACTACTAGGTTATCCCGTCGACCAAAAAATTACCGCCAAACTATAAGATTAAATGCCAATAATGGATGATTGTGAATGTCACATTCAATGACATTAAATACAATTCACGTGTTTAAAATGTCATTAAGTGGGGTTTTTTTTCGACTTTTTATTAATATTCTACCAATTATTATTATTATTTTTTTCGTTATTCAAAATAAAATTTCTGTCATATATAATTTGGCAAAATTGGTCGACGGGATAACAGAGTAGTACTGAACAAACAATTATTAAGAATATTTCCATTCCAGCCGACTGATATCAAATCATCCATCTCCCATCTTGAACTTTCAGACAATAATCATAGGCATTTATTAATAATTTATTAACAATCTAATTAAAAAATATATAAAACAAACTCAATTATGAATACTTGAGCTTTTAAATATCCACATATTTTCAATTCTTTTAATGTTTTGTATTTAATTGCAATTAATTGAAACAAACTACATTAAAGTTTAGGAAAGTAACATTGAATATGTTTTAAAAAAACTTATATAATTACAGTCGAACCCCGTTATAGCGAACCCAGTTTATAACGAATGAAAATTTTGGTCCCGCTGTTTTCCTATTGTATTTAATGCTATTTTATCCTTATATAGCGAACCTCCAGAATCTTAAGAATCGGTTATAACGAACTTTTTTTCTAGTCGACCATGATTTTTTTTTCTTTTTTTACTTTTCCGCTGATGTGAGAAAAAGTTTGCAACTCTAATTTTATAAGAAAATATCCTGCTGCCTAGTAAAACATGGTGGAAATTAATGATAAGTCTTTTTATTAAAGAATAGAAAGCCTGCATTCTTTCTCTTTTATGGTAGCCATTCTGTAGGTGTGATCACACCCACCTGTCAGTTATAGCAATTCAGTAATGCATTTAAACTAACTTATTTAACTAATGTATTTAAGAAAAATTCGAGATATGGCAGCATTGAAAAGAACGTCTTCTTTGAAGCAAGCAATAATCAAAAGCTTTTTTCCTTAAATTATACTCTCTGGAGTTCAAAGATGATAAAAAAAAAAGAAAATTTAAATGATAAAAAGTAAACAAACAAAATAAAAATAAAATGATTTTTAACGTGCCAATTATTAGTGTTAATCATCCTAAGCCTGGATAGAGTATAAAGATTTTAGTATAGTCAGGATTATTCCTTAAATTGTTTGCTCGTTTATCCTAAAATTTATCCGAACTAGAATATCTCGAATATTTAGATAATTGGCGCTTTACTGTATTTCTATTTATCTTCCATTTTTAGTTAATTTATTTAGAATTATGCCAGTTTAATGTAATCAATTTGATTCATTAATGATTATATCTAATAGAATTTACGTTTTTTTTCTTAATACATCATTATTGAACACATAGGTGTCAAGTAATTATATACATATTTTGTAAACTCTAACATTTTTTTACGATTCGGATATAGCGAACCACCGGATATAACGAACAAAAACTTTGGTCCCTTGAAATTTATTATAACGGGGTTCGACTGTATTATTAGAGGGATTTAAATATAGATATGTATTTAAATTTCAACATTCTCAAAGTGAGGCCTATTAACACAGGCATATTTATCGATAATATTGAGTAATTTAGTTAATTAAAAAATATGAATAAAAATGTATGAATTTTTCTCAGATTTGCGCACCTCGATCAAAATCAAAGAAGGTTTTAAAATGGTGCCTCTGTTTGGAAATTTTATCTCCATCACCCTTTGGACCTTAAAAAAAATTTTTTTTTTTGTAATTTAAAATAAAATTTGATTAATTTCTTAACAACACAAAATAATTTTCTAATTATAGTCTGTCTCAAAGGTTTAAGCAATCTTCAAATCTGGTTTAAAATAATTGAAGAAGAAAATATTTTATGCTAATCTACAATAAATATTCAGCATTTAATCAGAATAAAATAAGCCATTTTGTATGGTTAAAATGAAAAGTGTATTTGTTTTTATTTACTTTTTCTTTATTCTTTAAGAAATGCAGTCTTAAAATTTAAAGCACTTTGTGCAAATTTTTTTTAGAAACGCAGGATTGGCTGTGTCTAATGACATTGTATGATATCATATTGCACTTTTATAAAAGTATAAAAGGTGGAAAAATTATTTCCTCTCGTTTTAAAAATGCCGAAGGGTAAAGAATTCACAAAATGTAAGATTTTGAAAGTTTTTAAATTGAAATCGCAAAATAAAACCGTTTTTGAAATTGCAAAAGTTCTAAATCAATCAAAGCGATGTACATATCAAGTACTCTCTAGAAATGGTAATTTTAAGTGGAAATCAAGATGTGGACGACCACGTATGACTACTGTTCAGACTGATTGGAGAATACAGAAATTGGTATCTAGACAAATATGTCCATATGGCAAATTAAAAACAATCTCTGTGTAGTGGTGTCTAAAGACACTGTATAAAGTTGTATTAAAGAGTGTGACTACATCTTACTAAAGAAGATGGCTCACAAACAGTCTATCAAATTACATGACAAACAGGTAAGAATAAACTGGTCTAAAAAACACATGTCCTATGGAGACAAATGGCTTACTGTTTTATTCAGCAATGGGAAAAAGTGGAGCTTAGATGGCCCTGATGGTTGGAATGCGTATTGCATGATTTACAAAAGGAACCAAGGGCATTTTTTTGCAGACAGCAAGGCATGTTACGGTTTGGGGGGCATTTGGATTCAATGGCCAGACCTCTCTGGCTTTTCTAAAAGAAAGACAAGATTAAAAAAAGTACCAGAGGCCCTAGACCAGCATTTGCTCTCATTCAGTGAGATTTCGGGGTGTCCTGAATAAACTTTTCAACAAGACAATTTCTCAATCCACGTGTCACATTCTATAAAACTTTGGCTTTCTCAGAAAAATGTTAAAGTTCTAGACTGGCCAGCTTTAAGTCCAGACTTAAACCCGATTGAGAATGTCTGGGTATTATCCACCAGGTTTGCAGCAATGAAAAGCATTATGACTCTATTGAAGAACTCTAACAGGTCAGCGAGCATGGTAATATTTGCCACCAGAAACTGTACAAAAACTAATAATATTGATGGACACATGTTTATTTGAACTAATCTGAAATCATGGAAAAATAATTTGTAAATAAAAGTTCTCTAAAAGTTATAAATCTGCTTGTTTTTGACATCGTGCATAAATTTTTGAGACGGTTTTTTAAACATTTTTTTAATTATATTTTTTACAATTATGTAATTTATTTTTTTTATACTTTTGATATTATTTATTTAAAAAATGTTGCAAAATCTGCAAATAAAATGTTATTCATTCTAACTTTTTATAATTCTTTGAAAATCGACATTTTATGCTTGTGCTTAAACTTTTGAGACAGACCTTATACGAATTTCATGCAATTAATTTTTTTTAAAGGTATACATACCTCTATTATTTTTTCTAATGTGTTTTGTAAATTATCTTCATGTAATTTACTATATCCTTGTTGTACTATTTTTGCCAATATATATGTATATATATATATACAGGGTGATTCAGCTCGTCGGTGACAAACTTTAAGGATCGATAGAGCACACCTAGACGAACATTTTTGAATAGGGAATGTAGGGTCCCTGACGCGATGGTAAGGCGCTAGGCGCTTTCGAAAATTTGGGTGCCGAAATTCGAAACGTCATAAAAACTAGGGAAATGGTTAGATTTTCTTGCTTGTTGCGTCGAAATGATTCTGTTTGTTTAGACTTTCTTCAGTACCAATTTGATAAGCGTATCTCTTAAAACATGGATAGGGGGCGCTGCAGACTTTGGAGAGCTAGACAACAACTTTAAGCCCGTTATTTTGATAATTTAACACATGTTCGCCAAAGTTTATACTCTAACTTAAAGTTTGAACCCAAAAGTAGAGCCCTGCAAAAAGCGTAAGAGCCGGAATAAAATGTCAAAGTACAGGGTGGTCGAAACTCGAAGGCTCCTAAGAGATAAATAAACAGATTTCTTGACTTATGGCATGCATTTTCATGATTCTGTTTGCTGGGGCTCTCTGAAACTCAGTTGAACGGTACAAAAAGAAACATCGATAGGGGGCGCTTTGGGCAAAAAACATAAATCGTTGACATTTCGGACACTAACTGGAAACGGGGCGCTACGATCAGTTAGAAACAAAACAAGAGAGTAATTTACTTATCATAAGAAGCTATTAAAACTGCAGTTTGTTTGTTTTTTTTAACAAACATAGCTGGTTTCAATCATGCACAATGCGCGCAATAAAATTTACATAAGGTGCTTTTTGCTGATTTATGCAAAAGATATCGTACCATATCGATATGCAAAAGATACGTAATGTGTAGACGACAACGCGAGATGACGTAGTTGTATGCGCAGACACGTCTTTTGAACGTGCGGTACCTATTTAAGCTTCGGGTTACTTGTCTGCAGATCGGTAGTAGGATGGAACGGTACACAAACTCTGAATTGGCTGACATGCATTTAGTGTATGGCGCTGCTGGTTGTAATGGACGAGCCGCTCAGCGGTTGTACGCCGAGCGTTACCCCAACAGGCAAATCCCCTGCCATGCCTTCTTCGCTCGAGTACACCAGAGGTTGTCCACAACGGGATCTTTCGACGGAGGCAGGCCTGAACGGGAGCGATCAGTGAGCACCTCCGACAACGAAGAGGCTGTGCTTAACCTGGTTGAGGACAACCCAGGTCTTAGCACAAGAGATATCGCCAGACATGTTGGCATTTCGCAAGCAACTGCGTGGCGCATCTTACGTTCCCGGAATCTGCACCCCTACCACATCCAGCGGGTGCAGTTGCTCAGAGAGCAGGATTTTGGCCCTCGAGTGGAATTCTCAAGATGGTACTTGGCGATGAGATCCAGGGATCCCCGTTTTGTAAACAGCATTTTGTTTACGGACGAGTCCACCTTCACCCGGGAGGGAATGTGGAACGCCCACAACAGTCATGTGTGGTGTGATGAAAATCCACATGAAACCAGAAGCCGAGCAGCCCAGGAGCGTTTCTCAGTAAATGTGTGGGCCGGCATTCTGGGGGATTGCCTCATTGGCCCTTATTTGTTACCTGAACGGCTGACAGGTGGAAATTACCTGATTTTCCTGGATCAAGTGCTGCCGCAGCTTCTGGAGGAGGCGCACGTACCCGAAGGTTCGCGTCGCCAGATGTGGTTCCAGCACGATGGAGCTCCGGCCCATTACACGAACGACGTGCGTCTCCATCTAAACGCAAGGTATGGCCAGCGGTGGATCGGGCGTGGGGGTCCAGTTCACTGGCCTGCCCGATCACCAGACCTCACCTGCTTGGATTTCTTCCTTTGGGGTTACCTGAAGGCCGAGGTATACCATACACCTGTCAGCAGTGCTGAAGAACTTGTGGCGCGCATTGTGGCAGCTGCAGGGCAGATCAGAGATACTCCTGGCATTGTTGGAAACACACACTCCTCAATGCGACGGAGGTGCGAAGCCTGCATCATGGCCCAAGGTCGAAATTTCGAGCATCTTCTGTAGTGTTATTTTTTGTAAATAAATTTCCAGTATCATTGATGTTTTTGGTTTAAATTTATTCAGAAGTGTTGAGCAGCGGTAGAAAATGTGTTTTCATTATTACTAACTGATCGTAGCGCCCCGTTTCCAGTTAGCGTCCGAAATGTTAACGAATTATGTTTTTTGCCCAAAGCGCCCCCTATCAATGTTTCTTTTTGTACCGTTCAACTGAGTTTCAGAGAGCCCCAGCAAACAGAATCATGAAAATGCATGCCATAAATCAAGAAATCTGTTTGTTTATCTCTTAGGAGCCTTCGAGTTTCGACCACCCTGTACTTTGACATTTTATTCCGGCTCTTACGCTTTTTGCAGGGCTCTACTTTTGGGTTCAAACTTTAAGTTAGAGTATAAACTTTAGCGAGCATGTGTTAAATTATCAAAATAACGGGCTTAAAGTTGTTGTCTAGCTCTCCAAAGTCTGCAGCGCCCCCTATCCATGTTTTAAGAGATACGCTTATCAAATTGGTACTGAAGAAAGTCTAAACAAACAGAATCATTTCGACGCAACAAGCAAGAAAATCTAACCATTTCCCTAGTTTTTATGACGTTTCGAATTTCGGCACCCAAATTTTCGAAAGCGCCTAGCGCCTTACCATCGCGTCAGGGACCCTACATTCCCTATTCAAAAATGTTCGTCTAGGTGTGCTCTATCGATCCTTAAAGTTTGTCACCGACGAGCTGAATCACCCTGTATATTTGGCAAAACTTAGATTTTGGGCCAAAAATGAAACCAAATGTTCAGCTGATCTCTAATAATTAGTATCCAGTGCCTGTAACACTACATAAAATACTTATACAGGATACAGAAATAATATAAAATATTTTATTACCAATCAGGCAATTGTCAGAAATGTACAAGAACTTTGTCAAACTGTTTATGAAATTTCAATTGGAAAACTCTAGTAAAGTGTCAAGAGTAATGGGTAGCAAAGAATCATGAACAGTTTTTTAATTAGTTCAGATCTGATAATAGTCATGACATTGAAATCTCAATAAAGTTAGAGAGTGGCTAAATTTCACCCTGAAGTTTTAAAATTTTTGCTGTCACTCTAAAATATAAATAATAAAAGAAGAGCAGACAATGGAACACAACAAGGATTTACTTTACAATAACACTGACAGCTATGGCAGTATCTAATAAACTGATTACTATTTTTCTAATACAAGGAAACTTGTCTTGTAAATAAATACATACTATGTTTTTCAAAATCTTCTCCAAATACGATTAACACTACATCGATGTGTGTTATTTTATGTTATTAAAATGACAAAAATTCTTTCTTTTATGATGATCAAGTAACAATGATTAAATTGTAAAATGTAATAAGCAAACATATTTTTTCATAAAATGGAACTGTTTTATCTCTAAGAATACAATTTTAGATACTTATCGGTTAGCTGGGCGCCTATATTATCTGTAAAATACTTGTCTGATTCTTCTGGAACTTCAGAATTATAAAGAGTATGTTTGGCCGCATATTTATCAACATCCATTTAATAAGGAAGACAAAAGGCAAAAAAAAAAAAAAAAACAATTTGTGATCACTTTATACATTAAAATGCATTAAATGATCTATCGCTGAAAAATACAAATGTGTAAATATTGTACAACATGTCCACTGATTTTTGTAAGAATAGAATGTATATTCATTAAAATATAGTGATTTTTTTTTTTTTTTTTTTAAAGGTCAAAAGGTTCTTTTGATGTATTTTGCTTATATTATGCAGGGGTTTCAAGCAAACTTAAAGTCAGTTTCAGAAAAATTAGCAAAAATAGTAGAAACAATGTAGTGCAATTGGAATATAAATATATTAAATATTTTGTGAAATATGAGTAGATGTATGCAATAATTATTATCTGTGAATGTGTGAACGATAACTATCTTTTTACATAATTTAACTGTCAACCATCAAAAAGTGTATGAAGTCATGCATAGAATTAAAGTAAATTTTTTGTGTATGATTAGTTTTGGGTATAGCAAGCAGGTTCTCCCTGAATTAAAAAAAAATCTAGAGTTAGTAAGGGGGTGCTGTAAAAGCAATCTTCATACTATTTTCATTATTGTACCATCAAAAAGTGTAATAAGTTACATATATAGAATTGAACCAAATTTTTGTGTATGATTTTGGCTATGACCAGCAGATCTTCCTTGAATTAGGAAATATTCTATGGGGGGAAAAGCATTGTGATAATGCTTTTTGTATCATTTTCTCAATTCTTCATTGTTTTATGGTCCGTCGGCTTGTGCAGAGACGGGAAATCACATCCTGCTAAGCCTACTATTTGTAAACAGCTGGTGATAACAGAATAAAAGAAAACTTGATTTTTAAAAATATCATGGTCCACATTAACTCATTTTACTCCGATTAATTGACTGAAGCAGAAATTTAAGATGAAAATCAAAATTGATATAGTATTGAATTAATAATATTAAACTATTAACATGTGTAATTAATTTTTGAAAAATTAAAATGTACGTATGAGATAGAAGAAAGTTTTGGGATTGGCATATTCAACTAGTTAGTAAGTGCACAATTAAGTTTCTGGATTTAACATGGAACGTTGTTGTGCTCCAATATCACTTGCATGTGTCTTGTGTCCCATTCTGGGCGTTGTTCGAGCAATACATGGTTCAAATTAATTAATTAGTTGTTGTTGGTAGTAATGCTTATTGTCAGTTTTGGCTGATTTCAGCTGCTCATAGTATACAATTCCTTTCTGGTTCCACCAAATACTGGACATTATCTTCTTTCCGACACAATTTGGCTGTGTTGTATGTTGATGCTTCACAAGGGGAAAGCCACGATTTCTGTATTTGGGATTCTTGAAATATATCCACTTTTCATTGCCAATAACAATTCGATCCAGGAAACTTTTGATCGGTTCTGTAACAAGAACCGTCTAAAACAGAGTAAAATTTAGCAGCTTATAACAGTGTAATTACGGCTGTACGAGTGTTAAGGGGGGGGGGGCGATTGTCAGCCATTTTTTCTTCCTTAACACTCTAAAATACATAATTCTAATTATATATTTTAGAGTGTTAAGGAAGAAAAAATGGCTGACAACTTTTCCTTCTGCGCGCCAAAAGCAAAATTTTGATAATGCTCTTCGATTTTTCATTTGTCTTAGTCAACTTATGCGGCACCCATTTTCCTTCCTTTTGAATTTTTGGAAATAGTTTAGTGTATAGATGTAAATTAACGGTCGCCACAAATGGCAATTAAAAATTGGCCATTGATCGCCAACCTAGTCGCCTCTTGGCAATAAAAAAATCTTATTTATTTGCTTTGTGAAATCGAGTAATACTCCAAATTTAGCATCTGACTTAACTACCACCAAGCAGATTTTCTCCACCTCACCAACACATTGGTACTCTCTTATTGCCTTAATAAGACATCCGGAATTTTGAAATCTCAGCCAAAGCAAAGAATATTTATATTTATCTGTACACTCGCCAAACTTAATAATTACCACTTGCCAATCTTGATGATATTAGATCCTAGTAACTTTTAAGTAAAAAAAAATGTCCAAGAAAGATGTGAAATTATTTTTAAATTTAAAAAATATAAAATACAATTTCCTTGTTTGTTTTATATAATGCATTAATATATATTTAAATATAGTTTATCACTTATAATTTTATCTGCAGTATTAATTACTAATTTCAGGGCTCGAAAAATAGCGTTCCCGGGATCCCGGGGAACCCAGAAATCATCTCTGGGAACGTATATTTTTTCACTCAGGTTCCCGTCTGGGAACCTAAAAAATCGTCATGTTCGCCAACGATGCCGCGAACGCGTTATATCGCGTAAATTACGCAAAAATATAGCTCTTGAGCGATCCGTGGGATGCGTAATTTCGTCAAAATATTACGGAAAAAGCCGAAATTTCGTCAAAAAAACGGAAAAAACGGCTAATTTCATTAAAAAATGAAGCGAAAAAATGGCAAATTTCGTCAAAAAATACCGAGATCAACAATAGGCTTCGACAAAAAATCGCGAGAAGCAACGCAATTTCATTAAAAAATCGCGAAAAAACGACAGATTTCGTTAAAAAATTGCAAAAAAAGGCAAATTTCGTAATAAATCGGGAAAAAATGGCAAATGTCGATAAAAAAAAAAAGAAAAAGAAAAACGACAGGTTTTGTTAAAATATTGCGATAAATCGGTAGGTTTTGTTAAAACCTCATTATAAAATGGCAGATTTTGTCAAAAGATCGCGAAAAAACGGCAGATTTTGTCGAAAAAATGGCAAATTACGTGAAAATACTCACACATAAATTTTATTGGGAACCTACATTTTTCATCTGGGAACCTATACTTTTCGTGTAGGTTCCCAGCTGGGAACCTCAACATTATTTGAATTTTCGAGCCCTGCTAATTTATATTTTTCCATTCAGTGGAATGCCAGTTTTATTTTTAACCAAATATTTGTAACTTTGTTACTCACTAGTTGCTAAATAAAGAAAAAAAAAAAAAATCCTTTTGACCTATATTTAAAAAGTGGCTACTAACTTTTAAAAAGGAGCCACTAATGAAACTGGGTCTACCGGCCACTGGCTACTAATCGAGTTTCTTAGTTTTCACCTATACTTTAATGAGTTATGTTTAATGCCTCCTCAAGTTAAGCTTGCTTTATTGTTAACTTCCTTCTTCCTCCAATAACACTTGCAGACCGGCATCATCAATTGTTTAAGTTTTCCAGAGAAATCGCCACTTTTAAAGCATTTAAACAAATCTTCACAGATAGTTTCCAATGGAGCATTTTCTTCGTAGGCCTTCTCAACAAACGATGTTCATCAGCTCTTATTTTTTCAGATTAAGGCAGAAAAACAAAACTTCCCACAAATCCTGTTTACTTGGCACAAAACTCAACATCTTCATTGTTAGAAAAAATATTTTTGTGTTGTGACATGTATTGGTATTACGACAGGTTATTGTTAACAGATGTCCAAGCTATTAAAAAGAATAACTTTGGATGTGTATGTCATCTACATATGTCATTAGTGCCATTCATGTGTTAAATCCAAAAACTTAGTTGCACATCTAGTATTTTATTAGATTGATGTAAGAATTGTTTCATTCTGACTGCAACTTTTCTAAATATATTTGTTATACATTAAAATTAATTTAATAGAAATCTAAATTTAAATCTTTATACTTGCTTAACTTTTAAAAAAATATTATTATTAAAAGAATCAAACTCAAAAGTTTAGAATGCATTTTAAAACTGAAGTACCATACAGAACTAAAATTAATTCCCTTCCGAATATAACCCCACTCTCGTTTAAATAATTTTTTCCTTTTTTAAAAAAGCACTATTTATAAGCCTTCCCTCTCAAGTTTTATTTTATGACGTTTTCAATCCATCTATTATTTCAGAAAATTCTTTTAAGTTTTTTATTTTTATATCTCCTGTTTTTATCCAATAAATTTATATATGATAGTATCAGAATGGTATATTTTGCCGCGTGTGTCACGAAATCTTTGAAAGGAATGTTCCTTTTAAAGGATAATATATTCTGTCATTTTAATGTACTATCATTTTATAGATACCAGTATTAAATTTAAATTTTTTCATTTTTGTTCCTATTTCTTTTATTTATAAATTAAAGTAAATGTGTTTCATTAACTTATTATTTTTATTAATGGCAGGAATGGACCTTCTATGCAAGTTAATTTTAAATTTTTTAAAAAATGTTAATTTGATCTGATTTTACTTTGAAAACTGTAAAAATCCTGTGAAGTTTTGCAAATTCTTAATGTACTACCCAAATCCTCCAAAAATTTCCTTTCCTTTTCACAAAAGTTTCAGCTATATGCTTCCTTAAAATCAGAATTTCCCATCTGCTAAAGGGGGGGGGGGGGATACATACTTTCAGCACTTTACGGTATTTATTATTTTATTTTTACGTGTTTAAAAGTTTTACCTAATTGATTCAGTGATTATAAAAGTAATTATTTTTAATCCATTAAGCCTTGATATCAAATTAATAGGACACGTCTTTTGCTTCAGTATAATTTTTAACCATTTGAAAAATGGTTGTTGTTTTCGGGAGAATGGACCCGATGATGTTACCACTTTTGAATGATGTTACCACTTTTGAATTTAAATTAAATTCTTTATTTTTAGAAGAATTTTTATTTGAATTTAAATTAAATTCTTTACTTTTAGAAGAATTTTTATTTGAATAGTAAATTAAAATGGTTAAAATCATTGTAATAAAGGAGAAAACTAACAAATTTAAAAATGGGTAGACGGAAATTAACAGATACGGAAAAAGCCGAAGCCAAAGAAATGAATGAACGTGAATATCGCATTCAATGATATTAAACACAGTCAACATGTATAAGTTGCTTATTAGTTTGGCGATTCGTATCATTTGGCGAAATTGGTCGACGGGATAACTGAGTAATACTGTATTTGGTTTGGCGCAAAAACGTCTTTCAATGCAGAAAATGATAAAATCAAAAGATTATTGAGCCGCTGAAAACCAATTACGTGTTGAAAGGCGATCACGAAAAAGGAAGCAATTTAATGCCGAACCGATTAATTGTAAAACATCATGTCGCCAGGGCGACCAATCCACTAGCCATGGCGTTTTACTATCGGTCGGTTCTAACCAGGAAAATTTGAGTGCCAATAGTGATTCTAACAAGCCGGAAAATGTTATAGCTATTACTCTTGATTTTCCACCACCTAAAAAGAAAACTAAAAAGCAATCGGCTTGGGAAAAACTGGGAAAAAACTTTTTTGATTCGATGTCTGATGGACCCATTCACAGATGCATGTGCTGCGATCGATTTTGGTTTAAAACCTCCATCACCAAAATTCTGCTCTGTAAAATCAAACAATATATGCCAAAGTCTTACAAGTATAACAGTATATGCCAAAGCTGTATTTTAATAATGATTACTTTTGCACCAACAATGTTAAATAGTTTGAAATGTTTCTTTCATCGCCAACTTTTATGCTTGGCGACAATAGAGTGATATAACTTAAACGAACCGTACCTTCAAATTGCAGCATGTATAAAGTCATTTATAGCAGTGGCACGGATAATACACAATAAAACAACTGGTATTTAGCTTAAAATGATAGATGAATGTATCGAGTGAAACATTTTTCAAATGGTTGGGGTAATTTCTTAAATTACAATTTTTTTATTATTAACTTCATACAGTTAATGATAGTAGATGTTCAAGTAAAGGATGTATTTGTCACTATGCTTAATTAATCATATTCATTAAACTTCATTGGTAATTATTGAAAATAACCAATATGATTAATATGTAATATTTATCAAATTTATCAACAAATTTAACAAAGTTAGACACAAAAGTTGGTTTTTTTACTTTTGTACGAAACTTAAAAGTTAGTTTTTTTTTTTTTTTTTTACTTTTGTTAAAGTAAAAAACCACTATCTCAGTCTCCCTTTTATATATTATATATGTATATTAAAAATAATTCCAAGCAGACACCTGGTTATATAATTAATTGCAACCTTTCAGTAAAAATGAAAATTTGTGTGCTAAATTATTTCAATAACATACAAATTAATAAAGTTATAATTTGGTTGATTAATATCAATTACACTCAAACTTCCCTTTAACAAAGTCTACTTCTTTCTTGTCTTCTACTTCCGAAGTTTTTTGCTTAAGGAAATTTTCTATTGAACCTTGATTTTGAATATCATTAACATAGAAATTAATCTCCATAATACAAGCATATATTCTACTAGTATTAAAAGATGCTCCGACAAGCACCAAAAAAGGTTAATATGTTTTTAAGGATAAAAAAGTGTTTCACAAGTGCTTCTAATTAAGAAAAAGACAAGGCACGCCTTGGCTGCACCTCACTGTCAATGCCAAATTAGAAAAAATCATATTTGCTCTTTTTCCATATAAAAGAAATTTGTGTAAAATTTTCCATCTTTCCTTTTTAATAAAACTTTAGCTGTGCTTTGCATGTTAACTGTGACCTTGACTCTACACTGTAACTGCACTACAAATCAGTTTTCTGTGCAGTTTTATACTGCAGACGTACTTGGTGGGACTGCATGAATGTGATACTTTGCAGGAACTAACAAGGAAGGTCTCCATTGGGGGCATACTCAGAATTTTTTGAAAAAAATATGAATTAAACTACTCATGTAGGTAATAAAGGATCAGTGAAAATTAGCGGCGGAATTACATTATTAGATATGTAAAAAAATAAAATAGTTTGGAATAATTGGCGTGAAAAGCTGAAAGCGATGCGGAATTTGGCGAGCAGTGCATTTCCTCGCCAAAAGCAGACGATTTTAACAAATCTGAAAATTGATTTTAATTGACTTCACTGTTAAAAATCTGCAGCATTTACTGCAACGTCACTCCACTACTTTTATAGAATATCTCTCTTCTGACCAATGAGAATGCTCCATAGCACGGTGAATTGACCGTTTACCATAAAAGCGGTGGAGTGATGCTGCAGAAATTGGTACAGATTTTTAGCGGTGTTGTAGCTTCTGCAACACTGTTAAAAATCTGCTGCATTTTGCTGCAACGCACTCCACCGCATATATATAATATCTCTATTCCAACCAATGAGAAAGCTCCATTTCACGGCCAAGTAACCGTTTTCTATACAAGCAAGGGAGTGCGTTGCAACCAGTGTTGGGTATGAACGCGCTCACTGAACGAAAACTCACGAGTTTCGCTCACTATTTGTGAACTTTGAACTGAACTTCGCTCACTATTTTATAAACGAGTTTGAACTGAACGGAAACAAAAAATAGACGAGTTTGAACGAAATTTACGTTCAATTTTTTCATAATTTTTTTAAAAATTTTCCAGACCTTAGTACATTTTTTCCCTCTATCAAATGCCATTTAGAGGCGGCCTACACGAGCCTCAGGACGGGTTAAGTCTGGATATCACTTCTCTGGGTAGTATCCTAGTCTTACTTCTTCTGCAGACTCGGGTCGCGCCGAACCAGACCTGGGCTGTATACAATTTCGCCAAAAATAGATATATACAGTAAACTCTCTATATAAGGTGGATTGTGTAATGCGGAAATATGTCTAAATCGGAAAGATTTTAAAAGAAAGCATAACCATTGCAGTCTACGGCAATTCTGCATAAATGGAGATTATAAACAGACAAAGGTAAGTTTTTTTGGCCAGAACCTTCCGTAAGGGTAAATATCAATGTCCTGTAGAAATGTATTCGGGGTCGGGCCGGGTTCGGTGCGAAACTTAAACTTTTTTTTCCGGTCCTGGTCCAAGCTCGGGCCTTGTTTTTAGCTATTATATCGGGCCGGGTTGGGCCGCTAAATTTTCTCTACGAGCCCGGCTGTACTCAGGTAGAAATTTTTATTTTAATATCGGGCCGGACATTTTTTTTCTATAGATCGGGCCTGGAAATTTCCGTCCGTGCATACCTCCATCTTACATATCGAATAATCAAATGATTAGTTCACAAAATTTTGTAAATTTGGACAATAATATCCAAACATTAAAAAAAAGTGAACTTTTTAGTGAACTTCGTTCACTTTTACAAATGAGTTTGATTTGAACGAGTTTGTTTGAAAATTTTTGAATTTGAACGAGAACTTAAATCACTTTTCAGAAATTGAACGTGAGTTTGAGTTAGTTCGTTTATTTTGTGAACGTGCCCAACACTGGTTGCAACAAAATGCAGCAGATTTTTGACAGTGTATTTTTCAATTTGGAACAATTTTAATCAATTTAAATTGTGTTTTAAATGATAAAATATATTAATTTCATTTTGTTATAAGTACATATTAAACGTATATGACAAAATCACACTTAAAGTAAAGTAAAAATGCAAAACTAAAATTACTTAAACTAAACTTATTTAAATAAATTGAACATAGAAAGTTTTTTCTTTAAAAAGTATTTGAAGCGTAAAAGCGTATATTTTTCAAAATTTCGTTTTTTCGCCAACCGGAGATAAATCGCCAAATAAACGAAATTTTTATTATTTTTTTTACGGACGTTATAAGGAGGTTCCGCCGAAATTTTTTTTATAAACATATATAGCTATGTGAGAAGAACATTCTGTAATTTTTTCAGATTTTTCTGAGTATGCCCGTATGGAGATCTTCCTTGTAAGATTTCTGGTATTGTTTCACCTTACATTCATGTTTAATCATGCTGCATCTCTTTTGCATGTCTTTACACTAAACTCTTTTTATTGTAACTGTGATTGATTTCTTTTATGTAGAAAAAGCACAAAGATGATTTTTTCAAATTTTGGTAATGATTGGTAATGATGCACAAAATGATTTTCTGGCATTGAAAGTGAGCTGCAGCCAAGAAAGGATCCCTTGTCCTTTCTCATGCTCAATTAGAAGCACTTGTTAAACTCTTTTTATACTTAGAAACATATTAACCTTTTTTGGTGCTTGTCAGAGCATTTTGTAATACTAGGCATTTAAATTTTTTGATAAAAACTGAAAATTTTTGTATAACCTTGAAAAGCAAAAAATTTGCTGCTGTCAAACTTTTATTATTGTATTAGAGTAACCAAGAAAGTCATTGTATTGTCATGTAAAATGCATAATATCTGAAAAATTAACCATAGAAACGAACCAAAAAATAAGTGTATTCACAAGTTTATTCAAAGAATTGAAACTGAAAGCTTTGCAATAAAAACAAATAACCACATTTTTCATGTGATTTATTTAATTTGAATGAATTATGTTACTACATACAAAGTTTTATGTTTATTTAAACTTTGTGGCAATGAATAGAAAAAAATATGACAGCAACAGCAAGAAACAATGTTCAGCTGGAGCTTTAAGACACATTCAATTTTCTCAGCGACTGTCAAACATACAAATATAAAAAAAATCTGAATTAAGTTTTATCATGAAGATAAAAATGAAGTTAATCCATCCACGAGATCATTAGCTACAGTTTGTTAAATTTTGCATCTTCATTTTTTAATTAAAAATTAAATAAAAAACTAGTAAACTACGATAATTTTTTAAATGCTATCATTTTATTTGTCTAGTCAAGTTATATGTTTAAAAAAAAAAAAAAAAAAAAAAAAACTGTTGTACGTCAACTGGTTTATGAGAACTTTCAAAAAGATGTTTGCATTTTCCATTTCTTAAACATATTATACCAAACGCTATCACATTTGCTATGATAGAAACAAAAATATATTCAATAGAAGAAAATTTATTCTACTTTTGTGCATGTGCAACATTCAAAGGGAGAGGTTGCAATGAATGTATGAATTTATTTCAGCAGATTGTATTGAAATGGAATTATTTATTTATTTCATCATTTGTATTAAAAAAAAAGAAATGCTAAAAGCTTTCGATACAATTAGGGTACAGATGCAAAACCTGTGGCCCGCGATGGGTTAATGTGTGGCCCGCGAACTTCGTCAATTTACAACTGGAAAAAATTGCAATTTTTGTGCATAGATCGCAGAAAAAAAAAATCCTACATTTCGTTAAGTTACCATGATAAAATATAAAATTTTGTCAGTTACTTAAGAATCATAAATTTCGTAAATTGAATACGGAAAAATCGCGAATTTCATTGATCAATTGCGAAAAATAGCGAATTTCATCGGTGACGCTCGGAAAAATCGTGAATTTTGCCCATAAGGCTCGGACAAAATAGCAAATTTTGCCCATCGGGCATTAAAAAAATCAGAAGTTTTGTCGATCAGGCACTGAAAAATCACGAATTTTGCCAATCAGACACGAAAAAATGCACATTTCGTTGATCAGGTAAGAAAAAATCGCCAGCATAGGTATCGATGTGCAAAAAAAAAAATAATAATAAAAATAAATTACAAAAGCTGAAAATTAAATTTATCGGCTGTGGAAAAATTGCATTTTCTCTTGGTTTGTCGTGTGAAAAATAAGCGAATTTCATTGATCCGGCACGGAAAAAAAAATCGTGAGTTTTGTCGATCGGGGATGAAAACTTTGCAAATTTTGTTGATAAGGCACGGAAAAATTGAGAATTTTGTGATGATGTGCAGAAAAATTGAAAATTTCTACATCGGCTGCGAAACAATCATGAGCTTTCTCAATTTATCAAGAGAAAAAAATCGTGAATTTCATCTTGTCACGTAAAAAACTGCAGAATTCGTCAAAATTAGTTCAAAGTTGCGAATTTAGTTATTTAGTATTTCGTCAATTAAAGCTGAAAAAACGCAAATTTCGACGATCGGACATGGAAAAAGCACGAGTTTTAATGGTCGGGTCCCGAAATATTGCAAATTTCATTGGCCCGGGCAGAGGAATAAAGTTTATCGATGTGTTTCGTAAAAGTCGTGAATTTCGTCAATCGGATTCATAATAATCACAAGTTTAGTCGATAAGTTTCGTAAAAGTCGTGAATTTCATAAAAATAGCGAATTTTGTCCATAAGCTGCAGAAAAATCATGAATTTCATCGATCTGGTCCTGAAGAAATGTGAATTTTATCGATCATGCGAGGAAGAATTGTGAATTTCGTCGATCAGCTTAAGAAAAATCGCGGATTTCGGTGACTGGCTTCGTAAAAAGCACTAATCGCAAATTTTGTTGATCATGCAATTATAAATCGCAAATTTTGTTGATCATGCAATTATAAATTACAAATTCCATCAATCAGATTTCTAAAATTCGTGAATTTCGTCGATTGGCTTTGTAAAAATCGCAAATTTTGTTGAACAGGCATGAAAAAATCTCAAAATCCGTCGATCAGGAGCAGAAAAATTGCAAGTTTTATCGAGCATGTGAGGAAAATTTGCAAATTTCATCGATCAGTTTCGTAAAAGTTAAGAATTATATTGATCAATTTCGTAAAAAGTGCAAATTTGGTAGATCAAAAATGAAAAAATTGCAAATTTCGTTGATCAGGTGCAGAAAAATAGGGAATTTCATTGATCAGGTATGGAAGAATCTCGTTGATCAGCTGCTTCCCTCTCCTTCATTTATAAAGTTCACATTTTTTTTGGCACTAATCATTTATGTTTGTTTTTTAGCAGTTTTAATAAAACAAAATTTTCTCTCCTGAATAAAGCCGATTAATATTATTACATCTTGAAAATAATCCTTGTTATATCTGTTACATATATAAACATAAAAACTGCTGATATATGCATACCGATTGAATTGGATACTTTGATTGGGTAAGTGAGATTAAAGGAATAACTCCCCTACTCCCCTCTGAAACCATATTTTTAATATGATTAAGGCCACAGATCACCTCCTCGAAATCGAAATATCTCCGTGTCATTGATGTGGCCCTCGACCACCCAGACATATTTATAAGTGGCCCTTCGCTTGAAAAGGTTGTGCATCCCTAAATTAGGCGATTCTGGTTTCATGAAAATGTTACAGATTAATTGTTAAGTTAGTTACAAAAGTGCAAGAATTTTTCTGAACAATGAATTTTTATAAAGAAATTTTTTTAACCCTTTCACCGTCCAAGGGTTTTCATGTATTTTTATAAGAATGCTTATAAATTACAAGATATTTATATTATTTAAACACAGTTTGATGCTATAATATTTTTAATATCACTTCTTTCTATGTATGATTCAAAATAACATTCCGTTTAAAATATTTTTGTCTGCAGCCATTTAAACATGATTTCTAGGTATGGGAAAAGCCGAGCCAGATGGTTAAAGGGTTAAAGTTAAGGAATTGAAGTACTGAGAAAAAAATTGAAAAGTTACACTACACTTCAGCTTTTTGTTTATTTCTCTTTTTTGTGTGTATATTTAGACATTATTATATATATTTTTTTTCATATGTCTACACTGCATAAAAAAGTTATTGTCTGAATTAAAATACATTTTTCCAATATTTTCATCTTATGCATATTTTTCATTTTTTGCATGTGTATTTTATAAGACATATTTCATGAATTTGAGTTGATTTCTATTTAACAAATTTTCTTCATAACAAAATGTTTGAGTATATTGATGAGAGTTCATTAAATAGAAGTTTCACTGTAATTAATAACCTTACCTATTATCTTTTAGTAGTTAATATCTTGTATAAATCTATTATTAATGTTTGTTTCTATATAGGATTTCAAAAATGTTTCGATGGAAGAAAGATAAAGATAAAGAAAAAGATGATAAAAAGAAAAAAGAAAAGAAAGACCGCAAAGATCGTAAGAACACTATTGAGAAAGAAAGTTTAACTCAAGATGAATTGAAAAGGCTTGATGAAGTTAGAAGAAGTTTTACCAGCAGTCGATCTTCAAAAGATCAGGATGATAATTCTGAAAAACAGAGTAATAGCAGTGATTACAGTTTAAGTTCAGCTCATGATTCCAGTCCATCTGGTAGTAGCCTTACAAATGTTGATCCAAGTAAATCTGGTAGCCCGTCTCGAAAGCCACCTCCAATTCCTAAAAAGCCTACTTTACTTGTAAAGCCGAATCAGATGTCTGGTAATATTGAAACAACGCCTTCTCCACAAGGCAGCACATACTCTATGGCATCATTACATCTTGGAACTGCAAATTTAACTAATGAAATGATGGCATTTATGGACCAAATGAACCATCCAGGGGGTAACATAATTGAAAACAGTATTACTCTACCAAGTAATTTTACTTCAAGCCCAGCCAAGCCTAGTGTACCATCTGCACCTCCCTCACAAGTGCCACCAGGTGAACAAGGAGGTTATGGTATTCGGTGGAAAACGTATACATCAAATTTAAAACTTCCACATGTTACTTACTTACCTTCTCCTCCTGTTAGAACACTGACAATCAGAAGGCAAACAACAGGTGACTTTGGATTTGCTTTAAGACGTGCTGCTGTTTTAGAACGTCATTCCCCAGAGATTGAATCTCGGCACACTGTGGTTTTTGCAGAGCCAAGTAGTCTTGGAAAAACTAATGATACTGGTTTATTACCTGGTGACAGGCTACTAGAAGTCAACAATGTTCCAGTAGAAAATAAACCCAGGGAAGAAATCATAGAATTGATTCGGTCATCACAAGACGTTGTGACTTTGAAAGTTCAAACTGTACCTGAATTGAGAGAACTTACAAAAAGATGTCAAGAACATGGTGATTCTGTTGATGGTGGGCGACCTGGAAGCTTATCACCATCTAGCAGTAACAAATTCAGAACTATCGTAAGTAAATATTTTAAGTTTTCTATGAATTGTTTCATATTATCATACTCTCTTTAAGATATATTAAATTAATGCACAAGTAAAATAACAATACAGTGTTAGCCAATACTTAATGCTATGTTAATACTTAAATGATCCCTTGAGCACCCTTCAACTTCCTTGCTGAGTGCCCACAAAGGGAAATTTGTGTGTAATGGAAAAACGCAATTTCTCAAAAACTATCTGACCTAGGATAATCACACTACAGTTTTTGGCAAGATTTAAATAAATTTCTACTATCCCTAATTCTTTCATAGCATTAATTTCAGTAAAAAATAAAAGGGGAGACATACTTTTGGGCTACCTTTTACTTACCCATCATATGTAGTATAGGGTAAGTCTTGCAATCGTTTTGAAAATCGAAATTTTTTTTTTTTTGACGGATTTACTCGTTTTAGATAGTGGAGATTCCGAAAAACATATTTTTAGAAAAAAAAAATTGCCGTCCATCTGTCTGTCTGTAAACGCTCTATCTCCCGAACAAATTGAGATAGAGGCTTGAAATTTTGTATGTAGTTAGTATGTAAGAATGGGACGAAGCCTATTTAATATCAGCAACCTCGATTATCCGGAACTATTTTTTTCGGACTCTCGAAAAATTCATTCTGATGAAAGGTACATAAAAATTTTCAAATTTTTTTGTACAAGGAATGGACGTAAAAGGCAATAAAATAACACACATTTTGCATATAGAACGAAGTCGATCGGATTATTAGTTACCGAGATATTTGTAATCGTGTTTTCCACATTCTTCGATTTTTCATGACCCTGTATTTCATTCAAATTTCAATTCAGAAGTATATTTTAATTGAAAATGAGACGCTTAATTTGACGCAGTTAATTGTTAGTTAATAGAGTTATTATTTTTGGAGTTATAAGGATGTTTCTTTTACGCAGTTCGGTACTACTTGAGTAATATGGCGTTTTATATAATTTGTCGAAATTGGTACATCAGCAGTTCTTTAATATAGCATTACTATGTATATTAACAATATTTAAATTTTGTTTATGAATTGCAATGCATTGTATAAATAGTTTTCACATGTTTTATCTTCATATACATATCCATGATGGGTAAGTATTACGGTGGCCCCCAACGACTAGTTTGACAATATCTCTGAAAATACAGTACCTAAAATTAAGACAAATGTATTTTTTCGTTTAGCATAAAAAGAGCTTTCATACGATATACAACAAGGATTTTTATTTCAAATCAGTTAATTAGCCTTTTTTACATTTTTTTCTAAATATATTTGTGAATGGTTAGTAATCTATAAATTTGTGGGTCAATAGCCTTCATTACTTCTGCCAAATTTGAACTACATTCCATAATTTACAAGAAAAATAGCTGTGATAAATAGACATGCGAGTGATCTTATAATGGTTCCATTTTTACTTTTTGAGTATAGAGCCCTAAAAAGTGTGTTTTTAAAAGTTTATAACTGTTATTGTGTCATAGATCCCCAAAAATGCTAACCAATGTTATACTCAATACTGTAGCAACTTCATTTGGCACCTGGTTTGTTTAGCTTGTTAGATACTACAGTCACATCAATAATGATAACTAATTATGCTGATGAAATCTGTTCTTTTTGTGGATCAAATCATATTTCACTATTTTATTCCTTTATTTAAATATATTCATGTCTTTTAAAAATAGAATTTTGTAATACAGGGTTCTCAGCGTCATGGAAAGTCAGGGAAAATCTGGAAAGTCATTGAATTTCATAGTAGTCATGGAAAGTGAGAGAAATTTCAAAATATGTATGAAAAGTCAGGGAATTTACAAATATTTTCGAAAGTCATGGAAAATTCTTGGAAAAAAAAAACGTAAAATGATACAAAATTCATCAAATAATCTTGAAAAAAAATCACGAAATTCATCAATTAATCAGGGAAAGGAAAATTTAGAAATTTGAAAAACAATTGCAGAAAAAAATCATTAATTTTGACAAAGAATTCTGGAAATAAGTAGCAAATTTCATCGTATACCTGTTTGTTCAGGGAATCTTTTGAGATTTGGTCAGGAGAAGTCATGGAATTTTTCGAGATTAGGTCATGGAAACTCAGGGAATTTACCATTCATGTTTTGCTGGGAACCCTGTAATAGTAATTTGTAATTTTGTTAAAATACAATTGCTCTTTTATTTCTTCATGTTCTAGAATTATACAAATTATTACAGGTTTTCAAATGACAGTACAGCATTTTCATATTTATATAGGTCAATTATAAATTAATTTAATAGTATTTTTTTCACTAACCGGCCTCAGATGATAAATTGCTAAATATTCTTTCAAATAAAACATATGGCTGGTTACAACAGTATACTACAGCTATTGAATGAATTATGTGTTGTTAAAGTATGCTTGTTAAAACTTGACATTTCACTTTTGATCTTCAACAATGAAACATTTGAACGACTAAAAGTAGAAGATAAAAAATTAATAAATAAATAAGAAGTAAAGTGTAATAATTAAAAACAGCACTTAGGGTAATATATTTCTCTGAGTTTTATTTGCCAACCACATGCACTTAAAATTCAACTATTTTTCTTGTTTTAATAAGAAAAAGAGAGGGCTGAAAAATCAGGAACACGCTAGCCATTTGAAGATTAAAAACATTTAAAGCATTTTCAATTTAAGGGTGTTCTTAAATCAAAAAGGGCCTCTTTTTGACACATGCATTAATTTATTTTTGTTCGGAAATGCATGAAACTAGTAGGTGTTGTTATTCAGAAACTGTCTAATTGCACTCAATTTTTTGTTTTTTAAAAACACAATAGATTTTTCATAACAGGCCTTCAAAGTTGATGTTTTTTAGAACATTTCCCGACAAAAGCAGAAAAACTGGTCAAAAAACAGGAAAAAAATGGGTGATCATGTGATCGAAATAGCTTAAAACTCAGTAGGTAATTTAATTATCATAAAATGAAAAATCCAGTTCGATTTGAAATCTCTTCCATAGTCAGGCATTCCAATTTTATAACTTTCTGTTAAAAAATGAATTTTTAAATGTATCAAAACATTTTGAGCTTGTTGAGCGGAACAGTTGAGAACACCCTTAATGAAACATCTCTTCTTCGAAGAGCTAAACTCTGTTAATTTATATCTCTTTCCTCTGGAAAAAGTTAGGTTAAAGCCATCTAAAATTTGTTACTCCTAATTACAAATTAGCTTTGGGTATGCACTGCGTATGTCTTAGATTTATAAAGTTGAGCATATTCTTGGATATGTTTAGGAAAATTTTAGGTCCTTTAAAGGACCCTTCACAAAATAATTTATCTCAAAACAGGACCCTTCACAATTCTTTTTTATCCCCAAAAAGGATCCTTCGCAAAATTATTTGTCTCTTAAATAGAACTTTCACAGAATTTTTCACCTTCAAATTGAACTTTTTACTAATTTAATCATTTAATAATAAAATCTGGCTAGTAAATAAACAGTTAAACTCACTAAAAAGCATATTATTTAGCTTTTTATATATGAAAAATAGAACCTGAAGACATCGATAATTTAAAATTCACAAAATTTTGACTAGAATTTTCACAAATATAAGAAAAATTTCACAAAAATAAGATCCTGTTAGAAAAGTCTGGACAGACTCCTAATATTCATAATAAGCATTTCATTTAGGTCTAGCAGGGCAAAAATATACAAATTCAATATAATTTCGACTTACATATTTTTCTTTAAAGTTTTCAAACAAAAATTATTTTAAATTATTTGCTCTTAGAAATGTATGTATTCATATGCATGGTGGGGTGGCACTACTTGTCTGGTTTTGTTTTGAATCCGAACGCGGCAAGTTACGGAGCATTTTTCATTCAGGTAGTAATATTCTTACATAATGTCCATTAAATTGATATAGAAAATGCACAAATTAAAAAATATAAACCAGACAAGATAGAATCATTAAGTAATTTTCAGGTTTTAATAATCCACATGTTGTTTCTTGTTACACCAATTGAATCTCGCAATGTCAATATACAACGAATAAGCTCTGCAATAAAGTTAACCGGAGAATCTTGCAATGGATTAGTAATTAATACAGAATGTGTAACTTTGCAATAAAGTTATTTGCTTGTATTTTTGAAGACTTATGGATTACAGTGTGGAGGCAGAGTATATTCAAAATTTTACGAGAATGCCAGTTAAAAATCTGGACTGCATTTTGTTTTGTTTTGTTGTCAGTAATTTTGGGTGAAATGCAGTTTACTCTCCTTCGCCAAGGAACTTTTTATGTGTATTGTTTGATAAACAAAAAATAGATAGAGGTAAAATTATTTATTTTTTAATTTTTTCGCTGCTTGAGCAAAGAATAGGTTTGCATTAATCATAATTAATAAACGGAAACTTACTGGCTTGCTTAAAGTATTGTTTTTAAATACAGGATACAAAATACATGAATTTTCTTAAATCCCAGTTTATTTTATTAAAATTTGTCATTTCATGAAAATAAAATTATTGCATATCTTTTATCTTTGAGTTTAAGTGTTAAAACACTTTTCAATGTTTGCATTTTAACATGTTTTGCAGATAATACATTTTGTAAATTTCACAGAGTTGACTGTATTATACTCTATTATAAGCATTCATTAGGATTTCTAGTATACATTATTACATTCAAATTACTCTTTTAAAAAATGTAAACAAAAGATGAGCACATTATATTTGTGCAATGTCTGGTCCCAAGTTACACACACTTGAGGGACTTTACAATTTCTATATATTGCTTGTTTTAAACTTAAGTGAAATGTTGGATAAAACATTTCATATAACGGAATAACAGTTTCATAAATTATTTCAATTTGAAATATTTTAGTAATCGCTACTACTGTTATTCCGTCGACCAATTTCGCCAAATTATACATAATGACATATTTTTTTATTTTAAATAATGAAAAAACAAATAATTAGTAAAATATTAATAAAAAGTCGAAATAAAAATCACTTAATGACATTTTAAACACACAAATTGTATTTAATGTCATTGAATGTGACATTCACAATCATCCATTATTGGAATTTAATCTTATAGTTTGGCGATAATTTTTTGGTCGACGGGATAACCTAGTAGTACCTAGTAATCTATAAAGTTAACAAGTAAAATTTATACAACATTTCATTAACTCGATTCCTCTTAAGTAAATTTGAATAAGCAGCGGCAAAAATCCATTGCAAGATTCTCTGGTTAACTTTATTGCAGACTTTATTCATTGTATATTAAGACATTGCAAGATTGAATTGGCATAACAAGAAACATCCATGTGGATTATTAAAACCATGAAAATTACGTAATGATTCTATCATGTCTGTTCGATGTTTTTCAATTTGTGCATTTTCTTTATCAATTCTATTCTAAATAAATAAATTCTACCTGAATGAAAAATGCTAATAACGCGTTCTGATTCAAAACAAAACTAGACAATTGGTGCCTTCTTAATATGGAATATAATATAGAATGTTTGAAAACTTATGAATTAGAAGGGAGAGGCAGGGTATATTCAAAATTTTATGAGAATGCCAGGTAAAAATCCTGTATTGTACTTTTTTTTGGTTTGTTGTCAAAAACTTTTTTCTCATGTCTATGAATAAATTACTCCTTGCACCAACATAAAATTTTGTTGTCAGTGGCACAGCCAAGGGGGTGGTTTTGGGGTTAAAACCCCTCCCAGAGCTAAGAAAGATCACTATAATTGTCACTTATATGAATCAAAACCAAACTTAATATTTAAATGTTTTGGCGCATTTTCAATTTCGAATCCGCCACTTTTTTTAATTAGATTTCATTTAATAAAGTAATTCAATTAACTGGCGAAAATTCTACTTAAAATTGTGAAAGTGCATATTACATGGATTAGTTAAGTAAAAATTCGTTATTTGAAATAAATCACTTTTCTGAGACGCATTATGCTAAAAAATTATAATTTCTTGTCACACAGATGCTCTTTGAGTTTAAGGAGGCTCAGGGGTTAAAAACTTTTCAAAAAATCGATTTTTTTATGATCTAGTTTAATTATTCAATTAATTCTTAACTCAATGCAAAAAACCGCATAAAAATATTTGCATTTTTAACGGAGTTATAAGCATTTATGTATGAACACATTCATAGTCGCACCCATAGAATTTCAACTTTAAGTCGCGTTATCTGAAAACTTTATTTTTGACGTTTAACACCAAGATTTAAAAAAAAAACTATTTGATGGAATGGCTTAATTATTATTTTTTTTTTGCATGCATATAACATCATTATCTATAGAATGAATTAAGGATATAACTATCATAAAAAAACATTACAAGTTGAATGTAGATTCTGCCATTGCAGAATTCAGTTTCGCCTCCGATTAGAAAGAAAGAAAGAAAAAAAAATCGACAGATTTTTTAGAAGGGCGACCCTGTTTAGAATGCAATGAACTAACTTCATTTTTCTTGTGTTTATCAATATAATGGCAAACAGAACGGTGTGAAATACCCAATTGATTAGCAACTTCTTTCTGAGACATTGGAATTGCGGAATAATAAAGAAATACAATTTGACGCTACTTCTTCATTGACTAGATTCATTCAAAACTGATTTTTTCTTTAGTTTAAATGCTTTTTTATAGACTCTGAGAAAAAGGAAATGCATTTTAACAATAAAACGAGTGGAATCTCGTCAAATTCGACGAATGGAATGTTTAAAAGACCCGATCGATTTGGTTTTTAAAAAAAAGCAAAAGTAATTTCATTATTGAATCAATATATAATAAATATATTTCCAAACTTAATGTCAAGTTTGCCAGTTACAATTTTGCATGCAAATATTCACAGATCTTCAGTTAAAATTGTAATCTGAGTGCCGGCGAAATCTATAAATTTTATTTTATATGCACTCACAGAAAAAGTTTTATTAAAAAAAAAAAAAAAAAAAAAAAAAAAAAAAATTCATTTTTACTATGACATTTTCACTAACTGAAGTCATCTGAAAGTAAAATCCCAATCTCAGTGTCCATAATGAAAAGAAATACTGAAATATAATATCGTTATGAGTAAAAATCCGATGTTTTAAATAGTGACATCATTTTCTCTTCAAATATTTTTTTAAAGTTATTGTTATTAGTAATATGAAAAAGGCATCCGTAATAATATTGTATTTGATTGATATTGTAATTTTATTAACAAGAGAAAAGCTAATCTGAATTGCCACCATTTTGAAGAAATATCGTAAAAAAGCATTTAAAATTAAAAATAAAATATAAACATGGAAATAAATTAAAAAATAGCTAAAATGGGCACAACTACAAATAAATAACTTTCATTTAAAAAAATAATTATTAAAATTGGTTGCATAGAAAATTCAGGGCTGATGACACGACATTTTTAGCTTGTCTAAAAGAAATAGCATCGAAGGCTAAAAAAACTCTCAAATTTGAAAATTTAAAAAACCACTAAAATACGGATGCACAACCTGTGGCCTGCGATGGGTTAGCGTGTGGCCCGCGAGTTTCGTCAATTTACAACTGGAAAATATAAAATTTCATCACTTAAGACTCGCAAATTTCGTTGATCGGTATGGGAAAAATCACCAATTCCATTGATGAAGTTTGGAAAAAAGCGAATGTTGTCGATGTGGACCGGAAAAGTCACAAGTTTCGCTCATCAGATATGGAAAAATCGTGAATTTTGCACATGAGTCTCGGAAAAAATACCAAATTTCCTCGATTAGGCACAAAAGTGTTTTGTCGATCAGGCATGGAAAAATCACGAATTATGTCGTTTGGGTGCAAAAATCACAGATTTCGTTGATTTAGAGAGAAAAAAGCGCCGATCAGGAAAGAAAAAAAATCGCAAATTTCGTTGATAAGGCACAGAAAAATAGCGAATTTAGAGATGACATGCGGAAAAGTTAAAAATTTCATTGTTCGGCTGCAAAACAATCGTGAATTTCGTCTGTTTATAAAGAGAAAGAAATCACTAGTTTCATCTTGCCATGTAAAAAAATCAGATTTCGTCAACGTTGATACAAAAATATCGAATTTCGTTGGTCGGGAGCGGAAAATGCGTATTTTGTCAATTAAGAATGAAAAAGCACACATTTCGTCGATTGGACACAAAACAATTGAGAGTTGATCGGATTCTGAAAAATGGCAATTTTCATTGATCTGAGACGGAAATATTGCGAATTTTGGTGATCACACGTGGAAAAATCTATAATTACGGCGAAGTCGCGATCAGACTCTAATTACGATCCAGATTCTAATTAAATCGCGAATTTCGTCGATTGGGATAAGAAAAATCGCAAAATTTGTGGATCATGCAAAGATAAATAGTGAATTGATTAGCTTTGTAAAAATCACGAATTTCGTCAAGCAGGTTTGTAAAATTCGAGAATTTGGTCAATCGGCTTCATGAAAATCGTGAATTCTGTGGATCAAGTGCAAAAAAATCACAAAATTCGTCGATCAGGCACGTGAAAATTCCGAATTTCATCGATCCTGTGATGAAAAATTGTGAGTTTCGTCGATAATGCAGAGGAAAATCGCAAATTTTGTCGTTCATGCAAAGAAAAATCACAAATTTCATGGATTGGCTTCGTAAACATCGCTAAATGCATTGATCGGCTTAGAAAAAATCGCAAATTTCATGGACCAGGCTCATAAAATTCGCAACTTTCCTTGATCAACTTCGTAAAAATAGGAAATTTGGTTGTTCAGGTTCAGAAATATCACGAAATTTCGTTGATCAGGCGCCGAAAAATCGAAAATATCATCGATTAGGCACCGAAAATAAAAAATTTCCTTGATCTGGTGTGGGAAAAAATTAGAGAATTTCATCTATCATGTGAAGAAAAATCGCAAACTTTCGCTATCAGCATATAAGAATTGCAAATTTTGCCGATTTGTTTGGTAAAAAGCACAAATTTGGAAAGTAAATTTGAATAATGTCACACTAATTAATTTCATAATTCCTAAAATTTCAGGTTTTTCTAACTATACCAATCAAAATTTGTGTAAAAAGGATAAAACAATACTACTTATGTACAATTGTATATTTTTATCTTTTGTTTACTACCATTGAATAATGCAGGAATTTTTGTTTAAATAATTCCAAAAAGATGAATTTGTTCATACTCTACATATCATTGTTAAAATTTTGCTAGGTTTGTGTTTTTGAAAACTTATGGATTAGAGAAGGAGGTTGAGGGAGGATATTCCAAATTTTGTGAGATTGCCAGGTAAAAGCTCTGTACTGTATTTTATTTTGGTTTATTGTCAGTAATTTTTTCCTCTAGTTTATGAATACAAATTACTCCTTGAACCGAGATGTAAAACTTTCTGGTTCAAGAAAATTTACTGAAGGAAATATTCGTGTATATTGTGAAATAAACAAAAAGTTTGTAGGGATAAAATCACTTATTGTTAAAGTTTTATCACTGTTTTAATGAAGAATAGGTTTGCATTAAGCATAACCAATCGAGCATACATCACTTCCTTGCTCAAATTATTATTTTTAAATGCTGAATAAAAAATACTTGAATTTTCTTGCATCCTAGTTTAGGGATGCACAGCCTATGGCCCGCGGGCCAAAAGTGGCCCGCGACGGGTTAACGCATGTCCCGCGACGGGTTAACGCATGGCCCGCGAACTTCGTCAGTTTACAACTAGAAAAAATTGCAATTTTTGTGCAAAAGTTGTAGCAAAAAATTGTAAATTTCGTCAATTTATCGCGGGAAAATATAAAATTTCGTCAGTCTTTTAAGAATCGCAAATTTCTTTGATCGGACACGGAAAATCGTGAATTTCATTGATCAAGTGTGGAAAAAAATCTCACATTTCGTTCATGAGGTGCAAAAAAATCGCGAGTTTTGCCAATCAAACACTGAAAATTCGCGAGTTTTTGTTGATAAGGTATGGAAAATCACGAATTTTGTTGATCGGACGCAAAAAATTGCACATTTCTTTGATCAGGCAAGAAAAAATCGGCAAGTTTGATGATGATGCACGAAAAAACTGCAATTTAAACTCCTTGGCTGCGGGAAAATCGGATGTTTTCTCGGCTTATCGCCTGAAAAAAAACGCGAATTTCCTTGATCGGGCACGAAAAATTCGGCAATTTTGTCGACCACGGACGAAAAATTCGCAGAGTCTGTTGATAACGCACAAGATAATCGCGAATTTTGTGATGATGCGCAGAAAAATTGAAAATTTCGTTGATCAGCTGTGAAACAATTGTAAGTTTTGTAAGTTTATCAAGAGAAAATATCTCGAATTTCATCTTGCCGCGTAAAAAAATGCAATTTCGTCAAAATTAGTTAAAAATCGCTAATTTTGTTTATTCGATGTCGAAAAAATGCAGATTTCGTTCGTTAAAGGCAGAAAAGTGCAAATTTCGTTGATCGGACATGGAAAAATCGCGAGAGTTATTGATCGGGTCCAAAAAATTACGAATTTTGTTGGACGAACACGGGAATATCACGAATTTCGTCGATCTCATGAGGAAAAATTGCAAATTTCATCGATCAGATTCAAATAAAGTCGAGAATTCCGTCTATCTGGTGTGGAAAAATCAGGAATTTTGTCAATCCGCTTTGCAAAAATCTCAAATTTCGTGGATCAGATTTCTAAAAATTGCGAATTCCGTCAATCAGAATTATAAAAATTGCGTTCGTCGATAAGGTTTGTAAAAATCGAGAAATTCATCAATCAGCTTCGTAGATATTGTGAATTTCTGCGATAGGCTTCGTAAAGTTCGTGAATTTTGTCGGTTGGCTTTGAAAAATTGCAAATTTACCGATCAACTTCGTAAAAAATGCTAATTATTGTTGATCAGGTGCAAAAATTTGAGGATTTTCTCGATCGGCTTGGTAAAATCGCAAATTTCGCCGATCATCTTTGTAAAAATCGGGAATTTTGTCGATCGGCTTCGTAAAAATCACGAATTTCTTCGATCGCCTTCCTAAGAATCGATAATTTCGTCAATCAGGTGCAGAAAAATCGAAAAATTTCGTCAGTCAGCTGCAGAAAAATCGCAAATTTTACCGATCATGTGAGGCAAAATTGCGAATTTCGTCAATCGGCTAAATAACTTTGTTAATTAAGCGTGAAAAAATTGGGAATTTTGTTGATCAGGTCGGAAAATTTGCGAATTGTCGTCGATCGGCTTCGTAAAAATCATGAATTGTCGTCGATCGGCTTCGTAAAAATCATGAATTTCGTCGCTCGGTTTCGTAAAAATCGGTAATTTCGTCGATTAGACGCAGAAAATCGCGAATTTTATCGATCATGCGAAGAAAAATGGCGAATTTTGTCAATCAGCTTTGTAAAAATCGCGAACTTCGTCGATTGGCTTCGAAAATATCGTGAATTTCGTCGATTGACTTCGTAAAAATCGTGAATTTCGTTGATAGGCTTCGTAAAAATTTGCGAATTTCGTCTATCGGCTTCGTAAAAATCGATAATTTCATCGATCAACTGCAGAAAAATCGCTAATTTTATTGATCATGTGAAGAAAAATCACGTATTTAGCCGACTGACTTCGCAAAAATCGATAATTTCGTCGATCAGCAGCAGAAAAATTGCTAATTTTAACGATCATGCAATGTAAAATTGTGAATTTCGCCGATCAGCTTTGTGAAAATCGCAAAGTTCAGCTATCGGTTTCGTAAAAATCGCGAATTCCGTCATTCGGCTTCGTAAAAATCACGAATTTTGTCGATCGGCTTCGTAAAAAACGATAATTTCGTCGTTCACCAGCAGAAAAATCGCAAATTTTATCGATCATGCAAAGTAAAATTGCGAATTTCACCGATCAGCTTTCTGAAAATCGCAAAGTTCAGCTATCCGTTTTGTAAAAATCGTGAATTTCGTCAATGGGCTTTGTAAAAATCAGAAATTTTCTCGATCGGTTTTATAAGGATCGCAAATTTTGTTAATCAGGCACGGAAAGATTGAATTTTCTCGATCAGTTTTGTAAAAATTATTAATTTTGTCGGTCACTTTCGTAAAAAGCCTAAATTTGGTTGATCAGGCATGGAAAGCTGCAAATTTTGTTGACTGAACGTTGAAAAATCAGGAATTTCAGTGATGAGGCACGGAAAAATCTTGCCGATCAGCTCCTTCCCTCTCCTTCGTTCATAAAGTTCACATTTTTTCGGCACCAGCCTCTTACCTTTGTTTTTTAGCACTTTTAATAAAACAAAATTTACTCTCTTTAATAAAGTCTAGGAATACTATTGCATCTTAAGAATATAATCCTTGCTATATCTGTTATATATACAAATGTAAAAACTGCTGATATAGCGTTACCAATTGAATTGGATAATTTCACTGGTTAAGCAAACCTAAAGGGGTATCTCCATCACTTCCCTCTGAAAACACATTTTTTTTATCCGATTATAGGCCACAGATCACAATTGAAATTCAATTCTCTCCATATTATTGATGTGGCCCTCGACCACCCAGACATACTTGTATGTGGCCCTTCTCTTGAAAAGGTTGTGCATCCCTATCCTAATTTATTTCATTAAAGAATTGTTATTCCATGAAAGCAGGGTTGGCACTGTTTAAACCAATTGGTTTTAACCATGGTTTAAACCACGGTTTAAACCAAATGGTTTTTTTCTCAAAAAAACCAATTGGTTTTTTTAGAAGAAATCTAATGACATTTTCTTTTTTTTTTTCTTTATAATTTACGTGTTTCAAATTATTGGACATAAATAATTTCTACTTTTAACACTTTATTTCATTAATAAGTATTATATATAGTGGGTTTAGGTCTTTTTTTATACATAGGATTAAACCAATTGGTTTTTTCTATAAAAAAAGCAATTCTTTTTTAGAAGAAATCTAATGACATTTTCTTGTTTCTTTATAATTTACGAATTTCAGATTATTAGATATAAATAATTTCAATTTTTTTTTAGGAGAAATCTAATGACATTTTCTTTCTTTCTTTATAATTTACGGGTTTCAGATTATTGGATATAAATAATTTCTACTTTTAACACTTTATTTCAGCAATAAGCATTAGATAAATTGGGTTTACGTCATTTTTTATGCATAGGATTAAAATCCGTACACATTGGTGAACATATCTATTGCTCTAAAGAAAAACTTCAAACATGTGAATTGATCAAAGATAAAATAGATTCAATATTTAGTATAAAATATTTTAATTTTTTAAATAATGCAGATTATTTAATGAAATTAATAATGTAACACAATGATCTTTTAAGATTTTGCACAAGCTGTAAAAGAAATTTTTCTTTTGGGAGATTATCTTGATGAATTAAAAGAAAGACTGGTTGCTAGTTATAGCATTTTTATAGTAATTTTTTCCCTTTGCTATCTGCTGAATTTAACGACTAAAAATATCAACTTCAAATTGTCACTCAGAAAGAAAAAATCCTAATAAGTATTTGTAATTTATTATTTGAATAATTTTGGAAAAGAATATTTATCAAACTATATACAAATGTTTATTATTAGTAATCAAAAGATTGTTTATAAAAATTTACAGGGCTTCAAAGGTTTACTGTGTAGAACAGTTAAAACTTTCAACATAAGACTGTTTGCTAAAACTGTTTAAATTGAAAAATGATTTTTTTCAATTTTCAGCATAATTTCACTATAATTATTAAATTTAAATTATTTTAAATGAAGTTACACTACTTATAAACCAATAATGTCTGTTTTTATCAATAAATATGCATGTATATGTAATAAGAAAGGATGTTTTAAAAAAACCTGGTTTAAACCAAAAAAATCTGGTTTAAACCAAAAAAACCGGTTTTTTTGGTTTTTTTCGAAAAAACCTGGTTTTTTTCCAACCCTGCATGAAAGTATCACTTAACTTCATCCATGAGCTTATATTGAGATGCTTTTCAATGTTTACATTCTGACATGCATTGCATATAATGCATTTTGTGTATTTCACAGTGTTGACTGTATTATACATTATTGTAGGCATTCATTATGATTTCTAGCCCATTATTACATTCAAATGACTGTTTTTAAAATGTAAATAAACCCAGAAGTCTGTATCATTCTATTTGCACAATGTTTATCCCAAGCTATACAGATTTCAGCTGCTTTACACTTTTTAAATATTGCTTGCTTCATACTTAGCAACTGGAATGTTAGATTAAAAAGATTTCACATAGATAATTAATACTTTTTTATGGATGCTTTTTAGTGATCTATAATGTTAACAATTAAAATTTTTACTAGATTCGTTAATTTGGTTTTAGTTAAGAGAATCAAATAATGTTTAAATATGTACACATAAGTTCTTTTCATAAATTATTTTTAAATGCAAGGTACAAAATACATGAATTTTCTTACATCTTTGTTTATTTCATTAAAAAATTGTTATTTCATGAAAAAGAAGTATGACATAACTTCAACTATAAGTTTGAATGTTAGGACATTTTTCAATGTTTACATTCTAACAAATATGTGAAACCTTCAAATAAGGGACACCTCTATTTAAGGGACAAAAGTTCTGGTCCCAGTCCCTTGGTATAGGAAGTGTAATGTATTTACCTCTGAATAAGGGACACTTGAAAATGAGATTAAGAGAAAAATTGAGTCGAAGACTTGGGCGTTTCTTACACAAATTTTATTCAGTTGACACCATTTAAAAAAAAAAAAAAAAAAAAGTTTCCACCAAGTATACAATTTTTTAAAAAAATGCTTTAATTAAATAACAAATTCTATTTTCCTTTGTTACTGGTGTGACAAAAACAAATTTTGCAAAGAAAAATGCTGCCCAGTCACACTGGGCGAGTGCGAAATGTTAAAGGGGTTGATTTTTGCATTTGAAATAATGAAGTAGTCTGTGATGAAAATGAAAATACAGAATTTTGTGAACTTATCAGATAGGCAGTTATGTTGGTACAAAGGTATGCAACTCAACTGATGAGCATTTATTTATCCACAATTCAGATGAAGATATCGAAGTGCATTTATCCCTGTTTGAGTTAGATGTGGCAGTGCAGACAATAACTTCCTCGAGTTCACAGCTGATATTCCAGAATTGGTTAAAACTCGATTCACATATTAAAATATAATTGCTCTGGCAAGTCATATCTATGTGGAAAGCACATATAAACCCAATTTTGGTGGTTGATTCGTAGGTTTATCATTGGGGTATCCTGTAGCCACTCCTTCATATTTTCATAGATTTGGGTGCAGGAAAATATAATGGTAAATCTACAAGTCAAATTTCAGATTTTCAGAGTTCAGATTTTTTGGTGTTTTAGTAGACTGATTGCGTTTTAACATGCATATTGATATTTAACTGATTCTAGAATTTCTGTTGTGAATTCGATGAGGTGATTGTCTGTGCTGCCACCTCCCAGTCTATATTGAAAAGAATGCTGAAAATTGTGAGGGATGACTCTGAAAATAAAAAAGACGGGAAAATTGTGAAATAAAGAGCTTCACAGGTGCTTTAAAATATGCAGAGCAGTTGAATACTTTTTTCGTAAATACTGCTTATAATGAAGGACTAAAAGTTATAAGTGATAAATATCTGAAAAGTTTAGTAGTAGAAAAATTGAAATTTGCAAACCAGTCAGTTTTTTTATTGATTACTTCGCAAATAAGATTTTAAAAAATATTATTACACTTTTTTGCATTACTGAAACGTTTACATAAAAAATACAAATCATTTACTAATTAAGTAATCAATTAAAACATTAAATTAATTATCTATTATTTTTGTGCCTAATTAATGTAATTTATAATCTTCGGTCTTAACCTTCCTTAACCGTGCCTTAAACTTCAATTTTAATATTTTGTTTTTTATGTCCTTATGAATGATTAATTAAAAAATGTAAAAACTCCGAATAAGGAACACTTCTATTTAAGGGATAAAAGTTCTGGTCTCATGGGTGTCCCTTATTCGGAGGTTTCACTGTATTTGCATATAATATATTTTGCAGATTTTATAGTGTTGACTATATTATATATTATTTTAAGCATCCATTATGATTTCTAGTCGATTATTACATTCAAATTACTGCTTTTAAAATGTAAACAATATAAAAAAAAGGAGTTTTGCAAAATCATCATTGAAAAAAAGTGTGAGTTTCAGTTAACAGTTGAGGGAAAACATTGTAAATTTCATAAAAAAAAAGGCTGAAATACATAGCAAATTTTATCAAAAGATTGCTGTATCAGAATGAATTTTCGCAATCTGTCACTGAAAAATATTGCAAACTTCGACAAATATTTGCAGAAAAACATCACTGATTTCCTCTATTGATTATGGGAATAAGCATACATTTCATGAAATGATCATTGAGACAAATCATGAAACGATTGTAAGCAACAACAAATTTCTAAAATAATAATTTTTAGTTTTAATGAAATTCCAAAGGTAAGTTTTTATTCATATTTCACATCGGATTATTCCAATTTTGTTATTGTGTGTTTTTGAAAACTACCACTGTCATTTAGGGAGAAAGAAACAGGTCGGAATATATTTAAAATTTCAGGTTTTTCTAACTATACCAATCAAAATTTGTGTAAAAAGGATAAAATAATACTACTTAGTTAAAATTATATATTTTTATCTTTTGATTACTACCATTGAATAATGCAGGAATTTTTTTTTAAATAATTGCAAAAAGATGAATTTGTTCATACTCTATATGTCATTGTTAAAATTTTGTTATGTTTGTGTTTTTGAAAACTTATGGATTAGAGAAGGAGGGGAAGGGAGTATATTCCAAATTTTGCGAGATTGCCAGGTAAAAGCTCTGTACTGTATTTAGGTTTATTGTCAGTAATTTTTTCCTCTAGTTTATGAACACAAATTACTCCTTGAACCAATATAAAACTTTCTGGTTCAAGAAAATTTACTGAAGGAAGTATTCATGTATATTGTGAAATAAGCAAAGAGTTTGTATGGATAAAATCACTTATTGTTAAAGTTTTATCACTGTTTTAACGAAGAATAGGTTTGCATTAAGCATAACCAATCGAACATACATCACTTCCTCACTCAAATTATTATTTTTAAATGCTGAATAAAAAATACTTGAATTTTCTTGCATCGTAATTTATTTTATTAAAAAATTGTTATTCCATGAAAAAAAGTATGACTTAACTTCATCTATGAGCTTATATTGAGATGCTTTTCAATGTTTACATTCTAACATGCATTGCATATAATACATTTTGTGTATTTCACAGTGTTGACTTTATTATACACTAGCAGGGGTGACCGAGCTCAGCTCGGTCAAAATTAACTTTGTGTTTAACTCGATATAGTATTATTACTGTAAAACATGTTATTAATAATAGTATTATTTACAAAAACAATGAATAAGAAAACTATGTTTGTATGCACATGTTCATAAATTTTACTTTATTTTAAAATTTACAACGAAAGGACATCAATCCAAATCACTTTTTTAGCTCGACTCTGATTAGTTTAACTATGCATATCGAAGACTATTAAGAATGTATAAGAAATTTCTTCACATTCTGAAAGACAATATTTTTTGCCAGATGTAACCAAATTTGGACACATTCTTTCATTTGGCGCCAAATATGTGTTTTGGTTTCGTAACCTTAATAGTCGATTTTTCGGCCAAATTTCGCCAGTATTTTGTCAAATATCGCCAACTTATTGGCTTTTGCCATGGTCTCATGGTCCTGACCCTTATTACCCAAATGATCCACTAATCGCATGTGATCAAACATGTGACGTGGCTCAGTGGTGTTCAGGTAATCAGAAACAGTAGAGTATAAAATGAATCAAAATCGTTTAAGCTATTTCTTAAGTTAAATTAGCTTGACAGCATTCAGCAATGAAGCGATATGACCCACTAATATAATTTTGTTTAATATGCAACTCAGCTCAATAGTCTTCTAATGACAAAAGACGTTCCGTTGCAAAATTTAGGTAAAATTGACTGAGTCGTTGTTATATATAATTAGAATGACCCGAACTCATTAAGACCTAAAACGACCCACTAATTGAATTGTTACGTGCATGTGTCCTATCTCAATGGTTTTCTTTTGCCCGAAAACGATATAATAGAAAATATACTCAAAATGGTGAGAACAGTTTTCTAGATAAAATTATCATGACCCACAAATGACCCTTATATCGAAATCTCTCAAAAATGTGACTTAGTTCATTAATTTTTGCATGCCGAAAAACATTAAATACAAAATTTAGATAAAATAGATTGAGCCAATTTTTATGTATAAATAGTTTGACCTTGACCCATTATGACCCAAAATGACTCATTAATCGAGTTAAACATCTGACCTAACCCAATGATTTTCTTGTGTCCGAAAACGATAGAATATAAAATTTAGTCAAATTTGCGCAAGACATTGTCTAGATAAAATTAGAATAACCCAAAAGTGACCCACTGATCGAAATTTCTCGAACATGTCACATAGCCCAATGATTTTCTCGTGCCAAAAATATGCTGTATACAAAATTTCGTTAAAATCGATTCACCTGTTCTTTAGATATAGCTTGACCATGACCTATCATGACCCACAAATGACCCTTATAATTGAAATCTCTCGAACATGTGACTTAGCCCATTAGTTTTCTCGTGTATAAATATTGTTACACTCAAAATTTCGTTAAACTCGATTCTGCCGTTCTTGAAATATAAATAGCTTGACCCAGACCCTTTATGACCCAAAATGACCCATTAGTCAAAATTTCTCGATCATGTGACCTAGCCCAATGATTTTCTCGTGCCAAAAAATGTTGTATACAAAATTTTGTTAAAACTGATCCACATGTTCTTTAGATATAGCTTGACATGACCCGTTATGACCCATCATGACCCATAAATGACTCTTATAATTGAAATCTCTCAAACATGTGAGACAGCCCATTAATTTTCTCGTGTCAAAAAACTTACATACAAAATTTCATTAAAATTGATACTGTCGTATTTTATATATAAATAGCTTGACCCAAAACCTTTTATGACCCAAAATGACCCAGTAATCGAAATTTCTCGAAGTGTGACCTAGCCCAATAGTTTTCTCGTGCCAAAAAAATGTTGTATACAAAATTTCGTTAAAATCGATCCACCTGTTCTTTAGCTATAGCTTGACCATGACCCATTATGACCCATCATGACCCACAAATGACTCTTATAATCGAAATCTCTCGATCGTGTGACTTAGCCCATTAGCTTTCTCGTGTCAAAAAACTGTTACATACAAAATTTCGTTAAAATCCATCACGCCGTTCTTTAAATATAAATAGCTTGACCCAGACTCTTAATGACCCAATATGACCCATTAAAATTTTTTCTCGAACATGTAACCTAGCCCAATGTTTTTCTCATGCCCGAAAACCATAGAATGCAATTTTTAGTCAAAATTGTGTGAGAAAATCTCTAGATAAAAATAGCATGACCCACAATGACCCCAAAAATGACCCACTAACCGAATTTTCTCGAACATGTTACCTAACCCAATGGTCTTCTTGTAATCCAAAGCGATACAATATAAAATTTGGTCGAAATCGTTAGAGCTGTTTTTTAGATAAAAGTGGCTTGATCCATAATGACCCAAAAATGACCCACTAATCGAAATTTTTCGAACGTGTGACCCAGCCCAATAGTTTTCTCGTACCAAAAAACGATTGGGTACAAAATTTCCTTAAAATCGATTCAGCCGTTCTATAGATATAAATAGCTTTATCCTGACCCATTATGACCCAAAATGACCCAGTAATCGAATTTTCCCGAACATGGGACCTAGCCCAATGGTCTTCTCGTGCCCGAAAATGGTAAAATCCAAATTTTTGCGAAAATCGTTAGAGCCGTTCTTGAGATAAAATTTACCCCCCCCCCCCCCCCCCACACACACACACAATTTTTGCTCGCATTATAGTATAAGATTATTGTAAGCATTCATTATGATTTCTAGCCCATTATTACATTCAAATTACTGTTTTTAAAATGTAAATAAACCCAGAAGTCTGTATCATTCTATTTGCACAATATTTATCCCAAGCTATACAGATTTCAGCTACTTTACATTTTTTAAATATTGTTTGCTTCATACTTAGCGTCTGAAATGTTGGATTAAAAAGGTTTCACATAGATATTTTTTTATGATGCTTTTTAGTGATCTATTAACAATTAAAATTTTTACTAGATTCGTTAATTTGGTTTTAGTTCAGAGAATCAAATAATGCTTAAATATGTACACATAAGTTCTTTTCTTAAATTATTTTTAAATGCAAGGTACAAAATACATGAATTTTCTTACATCTTTGTTTATTTCATTAAAAAATTTGAAAAAGAAGTATGACATAACTTCAACTATAAGTTTAAATGTTAGGACATTTTTCAATGTTTACAATCTAACAAACATTGAATATAATATATTTTGTGGATTTTACAGTGTTGACTGTATTATACATTATTTTAAGCATTCATTATGATTTCTACTCCATTGTTACATTCAAATTACTGCTTTTAAAATGTAAACAATATCCAGAACAGAAGTCTGCAGCATTCTATTTGCAAAATTCTTCATCTCAAGCTATACATATTTTAGCAACGCTAAAATTTCCAAATTATGCTTGTTTTATGCTTAGCAACTGAAATGTTGTATAAAAAGGTTTCACATAAATAGGTAATATTTTTTTATGTTGCTTTTTAGTGATCTATAGTGTTAACAATTAAAATGTTTACTAGATTTCTTAATTTGGTTTTAGAACTAAATCTGAATAATTCTTAAATATGTACACTGTACACACAAATTCTTTTCATAAATTCTTGTGATGCTTTCTGAGTTGTTTTTTTTATTTATAGCTGTTCAGTAAATCAAAGTTTGTTCCTAATGGATTAATATTATTTTACCATACATGATTTACTACATGATTTATGAGAAAAAAATTTAAATTTTTCAAGTCGTCAATTTCAAAATATTTCGTATAATGTTAAATGTGTAAATTTCCATACTTTTCATGTTTTATGCTTAGTGACTGAAATGTTCGATAAAAGTATATTATTTTTATTTTGAAAGTTAAGTCACCCAAGAATGGAAAGTTTCATATGAAATGAAAACATTTAATAAATAATAGAGTCCTTATTTTCTTTTCTTTGTTGGTTAAATATTTTCCTAACTGAAGTATGAAACTTATAGGGTGGACCGGGATAATTCCTGATCAAAAAACACTAACATCTAAATATCTTTTTAATGTTTACAATTGATGTGACCAAATTTAGCATAGTTAATGATTTGCTATGAGTCTATTCAATAAAATATAGACTTTGAATAAAATATTATTTAAAGTTTGTTTAATAAAAAATTTTTGATGATCGGAAACTACCCTGGGAACATTGTTCACCCCGGGGCAATTACCAATCAGGACATTCTTTGTACAAATGATAAGTACATTGAGCAATTTAGAATATATATTATCAATTTTAATATAAACCTGATTTAATTATATGTTTATAGATATGTTATCAAGAAGAAATAAGCATACTTAATTTACTGTTCTTATTGATTTTGAAATTACATCCAAATTTCTCGGTAGAACTTTTTATAACATTTTAAAGCACTATATCATTAGACAGCTATTTCTTCACACTTTCATATAATGCACTTGCCTTTCCCCTCTGCTTAATGTGCCTCCTTAAGGGCATTTTTACCAAACCCTTCAAGAATGAAAAATCATGCGCACATCATAGATTATGAAATACTTTACAACACATTTTTGAATACGTTAATACCTTCATTCATCTGCAATAATTTTATCTTTGTGTAGGGGGAAAACACTAACAAGAATGAAAAGTCATGTGTGCAACATAGATTATGATGCAACTTCCAACATATTCTGAATACTGTTAACCTACTATTTTCATCCATATGCAGTAATTTTCCCACCTTGTGCAAAAAACAAAATTATAACTAACAAGAACGAAGAGTCATGCATACTGCATCGATTATGATGCATTTTCTGACTCATTCTGAATATTGTAAACTTATTGTCATTCATGTACAATAATTTTACCATTCTGTGCAAAAAACAAAGCATAATTAAAGAGAGTAAAAAATTTTCCATTAAACATGTTTATATACTTTCCATTTTATTCTGAATGCTTTAAACCTATCAGTTTCATCTTTGTACAGTTATCTTCCAATCCAAATCTCCCCCCTCCCCCTGTTAGTTTATATATGTTTTGTGCAAATAGCAAAACAAATAAACTAACAAGAATGAAAAATTACACATACAGTATAGATTATGAAACATTTTCATTATTATAAGCCTATCATTTTAATCCATTTGCAGTAATTTTACCACTCTATATAAAGAACAAATCATAATTAACAAGAAAGAAAAACCTGTGTGCAACATAGATTATGAAACACTTTCCAGCATATTCTGAATATTGTAACGGATATAGTCTTAATCAATCTGCAATATTACCAACCTATACAAAGGTTGAAACATAATTAACAAGAATCATGCGCGCAGCATAGATTATGAAATACTTTCCAGCACATTCTGAATATTGTATTCCTGATCATTTTAATCCATCTGCAGTATATGTATCATCATGTGTAAAGAATAAACGTAGTTAACTAGAATGAGAAATGATACATACAGCATAGATTATGAAATCCTTTCTTAGAAATACGGTGCTGAATGTACATTACTTTCTTATCTCATACTAACGTGCTTTACTACAGAGTTGTTTTTAACGAATCAAGTAGCACAGCATATATTAATAATAAAATATGAAATATCTTTTTTAAGTGGGTGGGGGAGGGGTAATTAAAGGTGATCAGAAATCATGAATATGAATTCTTTGCATTAGTCTTTAATTTTTTGTTTTTATCTTTTTATTATTAACCTAAAAAAAGCACTGATATCAGTACAAAAAACCCTGAACAGGTTAAAAGCTTGTGACACAGCACTTTATCTTATATATCTAAGAATCTTAAATTTGGGACTTAAAACTAATGATATCAAAATTTATGTGACGCTATGCTATTAATTAATATATACATATGTTAAAATTTATTCATTAAGGTTTTATCAATTACATCTTTCATAAATTCAAAATATGAATCTTAAAAGATATGATATCAAAATTTAAGTAACGCCTTGACGAGGCTTTAAACAATGTTTTAAAATTCCATTTATTTATTTATTGTCTAAATGCATTTTCATATCTAAACAATACTTTTCATTTTCCAATACACTGTTAAATACATGACTTTCACTGAATATATATAATGCACTGAAATGTATTTATTTGAATAAATAGATTTATCTTTTGGGCTACGCTATCCAAAATCAAAAATAACATTTGAATAAATATTTTTTGCGTCATTGTATCCAAAGTAAGTTAAATAGATGCAAATAGATACAATGACGCAAAAACTATTTATTTAAATGTTATTTTTGATTTTGGATAGCGTAGCCCAAAAGATAAATCTATTTATTCAAATAAATACATTTCAGTGCATTATATATATTCAGTGGAAGTGATGCATTTAACAGTGTATTGGAAAATGAAAAGTATTGTTTAGATATGAAAATGTATTTAGACAATAAATAAATAAATGGAATTTTAAAACATTGTTTAAAGCCTCGTCAAGGCGTCACTTAAATTTTGATATCATAGCTTTTAAGATTCATATTTTGAATTTATGAAAGATGTAATTGATAAAACCTTAATGAATAAATTTTAATATATGTATATATTAATTAATAGCATAGCGTCACATAAATTTTGATATCATTAGTTTTAAGTCCCAAATTTAAAATTCTTAGATATATAAGATAAAGTGCTGCGTCACAAGCTTTTAACCCATTCAGGGTTTTTTGTACTGATACTTATAGTGTTAAAAAGTCCTTATAATGCTTCATAATCTATGTTTGATGCTCCATTTTTATTTAATGTTAATATGTCAATAATCACTGAACAGAAAACCAGTTATTAAATTATTTGAATTCCATCACTCTGCCTTTATCTCATCAAAAACTAGACCTTTATGCAAGAAAAGTATTTTGTTCCTGTAAGTTGCATTTTTAGCTGTAATGTTTGCAAAATTGAAATTTCTTATTAATTTTCTCTGAAACAGTTTAACATTTTCAAGATAGTAGATTGTAATTTTTAGAGAAACTGAGATTTTTTCAATGTGTCCCATTTGATTTTGTTGATAATTAATATGAAAAATATAATCTTAAGCTTAATTATTTCATAATTTTAAAATGTGACATAAATAGAGTGGAACCTTCATAAATGAACACAGCACATGATCAAAAAATCATGTTATTGTAAATGGAGTCAAGTTATGAGATTCAACATAATTTCATGTCTAAAAATTATTTTAAAGAACTGTACACTGTAACCTTATAATCATAAAATACAGTACCCCCTCGTTATATCGAGCCTCGATATATCGTGCATTCAGATATATTGCGCATGTTCTATGTCTCCCAACTTTTTTTCTGTTTTTTTTCTTCGATAATTCTGCTACAAAAAATAATTTAACATGCTAAATAATAAATCATGCAAAGTGGAAAAAAGCCTGAAATGAAATAATAAGAGACAGGGGTGGGATGGGGGGAAGAGGTAGAGGGTGAAAAGAAAGCAGATGGATAAATCGCATCCCATTGGCTGGGCCATAATGTAATTTCTTATTTTTGCTGTCACTTCATTGGTAGGAATCTGGACAAGTGTTGCGAAATTAGGGATTTTGTTTGCATTTTGGGGAAAAGCCTGGGGATTTTTTTTATTATTATTTCAGTTGAGTTTTCACCGAGTTCATTTGTTAATTCGGAGCCCTTCTCGAATTATCATGTCTGCTAAACGAGTCGGTCTGCCTCTAAAAGTAAAAATGGACCCGATTGAAAGAATTAAAAAAGGTGCAATGCAAATTTCGATTGCTAATGAGCTAGGCGTTGGAGCTTCTATTGTAAGAGGCTGGCTAAAAGAAGAATCCAAATTAAGAAAATTTGTAGAAAACGTGGATCAAACTGAAGGACTAAATAGAAAAAGAGCTTGAATGGCAAATGACGATGAGCTAGACAAGGCATTAATCTTATGTTTCAAAGAACAACGTGCACTGGGAGCAGTGGCATAGCTAAGGGGGGGCAAGGGGGGCATCCGCCCCGGGTGCCGAGGCCTAGGGGCGCCAAATTGAGAGAAATTGTTATATATCTACATTGGGGTGGGGGCGCAAAATTTCTTGCTGGCCCCGGGCGCCAAAAAACATAGCTACGCTACTGACTGGGAGTTCCTTTATCAGGTCCCATCATAAAAGAGAAAGCAAAAATCTTGGCGAAAAAGCTAAAGCCGTATGAAGAAATCGATTTTGAAGCGAGCAATAGATGGTTTTGGCTGTGGCAAAAGTGGCATGGCATTGGACAGAGTGTAATTCATGGAGAAAAGCGATCAGCTGACGAAGAAGCTGCTTTGAAATTTCCTGCTGAACTGAAGAAAAAACTGGATGATTTAGGTTTAAAAGACGAACAGATATACAATGCCGACGAAGCTGCACTTTACTGGAAGTTGTTGCCAAACAGAACACAAGATTATAAGAACAGTGCGATGAATTGTGGATGCAAAAAACAAAAGGACAGGGTGACACTCCTTTTTGCAGCAAATAAAGAGGGAAGTCATAAGTTAAAGCCGTTCCTTGTGGGTAAGAGCAAAAATCCTAGAGTTTTGAAGAATGTAAATAGGAAAAATCTTCCACTGATATACGAAAGCTCCATAAATGCTTGGATGACACAATCCTTATTTAAGAAATGGTTTTTCAATAATTTTATCCCATCAGTTCGTGGTTTTCTCAGAGATAAGGGTTTAGAAGAAAAGGCTGTGCTCTTAATAGATCAATGCCGAGCTCATCCCAGTGAAGAAGAACTTATGTCATTGGATAAAAATATTAAAGCTATGTTTTTGCCGCAAAACACAACAAGTCTTCTTCAACCAATGAACCAAGGAATAACTGCTGTGTTAAAAAAAAAAACTATCGACGGGAGTTATTGAGAAATCTGTTGTTCGTAGAAGAACGGCCACTGCCTGAGGCTCTGAAAAATATGAGCTTAAAAGATGCCATGTACATCTTTGAAAAAGTTTGGTCCGCTGTTAGGTCCGAAACCATTTCCAAATGCTGGTTGAAAGTTTTAAACAATGTCGAACTTGATGCTAATGAAGAAGATTCTATAGATATTTTAGTTCAACAATCCAAGCCACTGAGTTTGAATGTAAACGAAGATGATTTGAAAACTTGGATAAATGTAGAAGATGACGAACCGATTTGTGAAACTCTTACAGGTGAGCAGATCATAGCTGATGTATGAGATCCTAAAGATGCAGACAGTGATGATGATGATGATGAAGAAGAAACGACACCTGTTTTCATGAAGGAAGCCGTTGTTATGCTTGAGAAAGCATACATTGCATTTGAAAGATGCAACTCCACTCATATAAATGAAATGCAATTGATTAATTTTCGCTCACTGATATTTTCTGGAAAACAAGTTGTTTCAGAAAAATCTAAGCAGACGACTTTAGATTCCTTCTTCAGCAGAAAATGAAAAAATTGAATACACGTGTAATCGTACATAAAATAAAAAAAGGTAAATGGAATTTCTCTGTCTTCATTATAAGATATTTTTTACTTGCTATTATTTTACTTACTATTACTCTATTTACTATTTTTATTACTGTACTTAAATTACTAATTTTATTTTTAAGACTTATGCTCGTAAAAGATGTAAAATTTGTACTAAATCACCTGCTCCCCCGGATATATCGTGCATTCGGATATATTGTGCATTTTTCTTGTCTCCTGAAAAGCGCGATATAACGAGGGGCTACTGTATATGTGATAAGAAAGGGTGTTAAATATTGTAAATATTAAATAGTTCAATGATTCCATTTAATAAACTGATTTCCATTAATTTAAAATTTGGGAGATTTAATAACAATGTTAAAATTTAATTTATGAAAAATAAATTGCTTGTTTTCTTTTGTGAAAATGCTGCGAAAACTGCTCAGCATTACAATATAATGAGAATGATTTTGATTAAAATAAAAAGTTGGATTATAAAAGCAACTAATAATGAATTTTTAATTTAAAATAATGATCACTGAAGGGAGCAATTTCTAAAGAAGAATGAAGATTCTAAGGATTAAAGGTTGTGATAGAACATTTCAACTTGTAATGAATTTAAGCAGGTTTTGGCTAAAATATGTGGAATTGTGCAATTTCTTTCTCATTGTAGTTAACACTGTATCAACCACATGTATGGGGAAAATAAGATGAAAGCATATAGAATAGTATAGTGAGAACAATATGGAGCAATAGGAGATATTAGTAAATTTGTATTAAATCTTTAGCCATAATATATATATATATATATATATATATATATATATATATATATATATATATATATAATAAAATAGCGAGTTATTTTAATGCATTTTGAATTAATTTAATATGGTTAGCATTAACACTTAAAGAATTTCTTTAAGGTCAGATCAAGAGAAAATGAATAGTTAAAGTTTTAATACCAATGTTTATTAAAAATTTGAAACATTAACTGGAAAACCTTTTTATAATAGAAATTTGTATTTATTTTATCCATTAGAAAAGGACAGGAAATGTTGTTTCACTTTGGCCCTGATCTTAAAAATCATGTGGTAATCTAATTCCTGGAAAAATTTTAACTCTTTAATCATCACAGTTTCTATTTCAGTTGCAATTTAATCATGAATGTATCTGGTGCAATAATTAAGGAGTTAATGCCAGAGAACTTCAAATTGTAGCAATACTCTGAAAACAAAAGAAATGTTATTAAAAATAACGCATGCCAAAAGAAAAAAAAAAAAAAAAAAAGATGTGTATCACCCCAGAGTGTTTCCAAATCAACCATTTAATTGCTGTAAAACAGAATGCTCAATTCTTTTATACCCATGATAAGAAGCTCCCAAAATGAAAACAAAATATTTTAAAAATGATTTATAATAACAGTCAAGATTTAAAGAGTGACAGTGAAAACAACCCATCTATGTTTTTAACCATTTCATGGGTACCGTTTGCAGTCTGTAAATGCTTAATTTTAATGCCCAAACTGCTAAATGGTACCAATAATGTTTTAGAACAATTTCAGTCTAATAATATACATGAATGAAAACTTTTGATTATTTTAAAATAAATTTGTTTGTAAGTTGCAATGTGAAATAGTTTGGAGCAGAATGTCTTGAACCTGAAAGGGTTAATCTGTAACTAAACCATACTTTCACAAAGTGAAGAGATTGTGAAAGTGGGAATAATATAGCACTGTGCTGAAGATAACTACATTTCTGAAAATAGACATAATGTGCTGACACATAAGCCACTTCCTTGCTGAAGAAAGGATATGAAGGAAAATCAGCTTGCCATTCACTGCAAAAAGTGTTCATAGCAAGCTTAACGAGTGATGCTATAACCAGTAGTAAAACGCCATAAGGTATTTGTAAATGGTAATTCATGATAAAGTGATGCGAGGAAAATTACTTCAGAATGGGATTGATGGATGTTGATGTTGAGTTATTGCGCTTGCTTCTACAGCATATTTATGCTAGTTTCTGATGCATTTTGTAGTAATTTTTCTAAAAGTTATTTAGGCTTTAAATTGTTTGGTATTTATTTATTTATTAATGCATTGCTTATACTATCAAATGTTTTACCAGCTAAAAGGTTTTGTAAGAATATAATTAAGAGAAAACTTAAATATTTTGCTTTTCCTCAGAGCTGTAAATGTTGATTTTTTTTTCTTTTGTTCAGTAGGTACTATCTAATAACGAATTATATAATTTCAACTGCATACCATTTTCTTGTAAATAATTTTGTTATTTAATAATGTTTTTGTATTTTACATAGGCTAAATCTGAAGAGGAAATGGAAACTGAAAAAAATTGGCTGTCAAAGGATATGGTTTGGGTTGTCCACAAGAATGGGTTTTCAGCTGCATATCTAGTCAAAACTGGTCCAGCTCCTCAGGAAGGAAAAATATTTGTAAAATTACAGAATACTGAAGAAGTAATAGAAGTGAATGAAGAAGATGTTGAAAAGGTAAAATGTTACACTGTTTCATGCAAAATGCCGTTGTTACATGTTGCTGTTTTAGAAATGTTGATGTTTAATTTTGAAAGTTAAATTTTGCTTATTTGTTCGATATCATATTTTAACTGCACATATTTGTGTTAAAGACTTATGAGCAAATAATGCTGTTGAATTTGTATATATGAATACTTATTTTTGCTTATTTTTCAGGCAAATCCTCCATACTTTGATTTCTTAGAAAATGTTGCACACTTAAGACACGTAAATGAATGTAGTGTTCTGCATACATTGCGCCAGAGGTACTGTTCCCAATTAATTTATACCTATGCTGGAAGTAATCTCCTTGTTATAAATCCTGTTCAACCCCTAGCTGCATATTCAGAAAAGGTAATTCTACTGTTGATCTTTAAGTAATTATAAATCTCATATTTCATGTTTTTTTTTATAACATTAATAAGGAATTTTGATTTTAGAATATATTTTATTAATTATTTTTATTTGAAATCAATCATAGTGAATGTTTCTCACTGAGTGGAATTCTAGTTATGGCTTATAAAATTTTGCCAATAAGAATCATTGTAGTGAGTGACCTCATTCGTGAATAACTCTTAAATTATTCAGAATATGCAAAACAAAAACTATGTACCACATTTAGAAGTTGTATATTAGTATGACCAAGAATGTTTTATTTGCATTTAATTTCTTTGAACAAAATCCTTAAAATTTTAGGTAGAGAACATATTTAATCATAGAATGCATAGCTTAACCACTTGTCACACTTCAAATTTCACATTATATATTCAGTCATCATTCAGTTCATTTATATATTCATTAATATTCAGTTTATAATGTAGCCATTTGGCACATTTCAGTTTTTTATTTAAATTATGGATAAAAGTTGACATGGAATTAAAAAAAAATTTTTTTTTGTTCTATATCTGACTATTAAATAGTTTTTATTTTATTATTATTTTTTTTTTTTCAAAAAGAGGGGAAGAGGGAGAAATAAAAATCATGCATTGTAGAATTAAGCTTTAAACATATGTGAATGCAAGCCTTTTAATGTGCTATGTCGGGAATTTCATTTGAATCATTATTTTCTAGAATAACTGCCAAGAAAGATGCAGAATCCTCCCCATATATTATCAGAATTATGAGACTCAAATTTGTAATCCCAATTGGTATAGCTTCACATAATCATGAATTTTTTATCAATGAAGTGCATGTTTTTATTCATGAAACCAGTTAATCTAAAAAAAGATATTCTTTGCATACCAAGTCCAGATTTTAAAATTTTCTGTGCATGTAATATTGGGTCAAAAACTTTCTGCAAATTAATTTAATGTTGAATAATGTAATTTACGTTTTTTGCACGATTCATGGTCGTAATCCGTGTTTTCTATGCAATTCATGAATGTAATTCACTTTTTTATGCAATTAATGGAATACTAGCTTTTTTTTTTTCTTTTGAGTGATTTGTCCATGAAATTCACATTTTTTACTTTCTTCTATCTTCAATAGAAGAAAGTATTATAATCGAAATTTTTTTCGACTTCCGGGTTTCGACGGATTTACACGTTTTAGGGGTCAGAGATTCCAAAAAACATGTTTTTACAAAATGTCTGTCTGTCTGTGTGTGTGTCTGTCTGTATGTCGCCATTCTACCATCAAAAAGTGTATGAAGTTATGCATAGAATTGAACCAAATTTTTTTTGAGTATTTTTGGCTGTGGCAAGCAGGTTCTCCTTCAGTTTTGAAATATTCTGCCGCAAGGGGGCGCTGCAATCGCGTTTTTTGTGCCATTTTCAATATTGTATCGACCAAAAGTATATGAAATTATGCATCGAATTGACCCAAATTTTTTTGTGTATGTGTATGACTATGGCTAGTTGGTCCTCCCTGAATTTGAAAAAAATCCGCCAGAAGGGGGCGCTGCAATCGCGATTTTTGTGCCATTTTCAATATTGTACCGACCAAAAGTATATGAAGTTATGCATCGAATTGAACGAAATTTTTTGTGTATCTGTATGGCTATGGCTAGTTGGTCCTCCCTGAATTTGAAAAAAATCCGTCGGAAGAGGGCGCTGCAATCGCGATTTTTGTGCCATTTTCAATATTGCACCGACCAAAAGTACATGAAGTTATGCATCGAATTGAAAGAAATTTTTTGTGTAAGTGTATGGCCTGGCCATGGCTAGTTGGATCGCCCTGAATCTGAAAAAATCCGCCGGAAGGGGGCGCTGCAATACCGAATTTTATGCCATTTTCAATATTGCACCACATAAAAGTGTATGAAGTTAGTTCTAGAACTGAACTAAACATTTTGTATATGATTATTTTTTGATAAGGCAAGTAGGTCCTCCCAGAATTTGAAAAAAAAATCTGCCTATCATTCTATTGTCCATCGGCTCGTGCAGAGACGGAAATTCGTTTTTACTCCGATTAATTGATTGAAGCAGAAATTTAAGATGAAAATCAAAGTTGGTAGGGTATTGAATTAAAATTATTAAAGCATTAAAATGAGTAACTTTTTTTTTTTTTTTAAATATTAAAATGCATGTATGAGATAGAAGAAAGTTTTGGGATTGGCACATCCAACTAGTTTTTTTTTTGAGCAATTTATGGACGTAATTCACGTTTTTTCATATGATTCATGTATGTAATTTGCATTTTTTATGCAATTTATGAACGTAATTCGCAATTCTTACACGATTTATGGAAGTAATTCGCTATTTTTATGAGGTTCATGTATGTAATTTGTATTTATTTTGTTTTCTGTTGACAAAATTAGTGTTTTTTGAGGTATTTATGGACGTAATTTGCGTTTTTTTACATGATTCATGGACGTAATTTGCGTTTTTTATATGATTTATGAACGTAATTCGCTATTTTTATGCGATTCATGGATGCAATTTGCGATTTTTGAGCAATTTATGGACGTAATTTGCATTTTTTATGTACGTAATTCGCATTTTTTTACACGATTTGTGGACGTAATTTGCATTTTTAGGTGATTCATGGACGTAATTTGCGTTTTTTACGTGATTTATGGGTGTAATTCCCATTTTTTACGCAATTTACGCACAAAATTTGCGTTTTTTATGCCATTTATGCATGAAATTCGTGTTTTGTAAGCGATTCATGGATGGGATTTACGTTTTTAGCACTGTCTTCGGACGAAATTTGCATTTTTTACTCAGCTTTGGAGGAAATTCATATTTTTCAGTATTTTGTCCAAATGTTCGTTTTTTTACACGATTCTTTGTTGAAATGCAGGTTTTTTCACGATTCTTTGTTTCAAAATGCATGTTTTTTACGAAATTTTTTTGTGGAATTTGCAATTTTTTCAAGGTCTTTTGACAATATTCGCATTAACAGCAAATAACTCGTGCATAAAATTAAGGGAATTTTTTATTAAAAAAAGTTACAAAAATAAAAATTGTTTCTTTCTTAAAATTTTCTTGCTTGTATTTTATACATCTCTGACCAGGTTGTTCCTTTTGCAAATAATTGAAAGTAAAATTTGAATTTTTGTAATAGGTTTGTATTGATACATTCTCATTTAATCATAAAACTTAAACATTTCTTCCTTTTAAGGAAATTGTTTATCTGATGAAACCGTAAAAAGGATCGTCTTTGTCCTCTGTCTGTCTGTCACAGAGTCCGTACCGTGAAGTCAGAGAGTTCAAATTTTATGTACTTACAGCTGAATACCTCTTGTCACACAACAAATCATAAAATTTTGAAAAAGACTATTTTAATTTAAATATGCATATATATATTACATCATCAGTTCATTTTTTTTCCCTTCTAATTGTTGCGCGCAAGTTTAAATAGATATAAAAGTTATTATGCATGTAATGTAAATTAATGGATTAAATAATAATGTATAAAAAACGCTTATTATTCATTATTATTTCTTTTTAAAAATAATACAAAATTATTAAAAATTATATATGCAACTGGTATTTAAATACTAATTTTTGCCGAATTGGCATCAGAAAAAATCATGCCAATGTAGTGCACAAATGACATTTGTGCCCATATTAGTTATGGAAATCATATGTGGCATACATTACAGATTTTGGCACAGATGTCATATATGCATCGGGGTATCTAGATGACAAAATGTTTTTTTGCCTGATATGGTAACCCAGCTATTGTTCATTGTTTATGAACAGATTATTTTATTTTCTCAAATTATATAAATTGCTTTGTTTTATAGTTATAAAATAAATCTTTTTTTTATTTATTATTCTTTCTTTTGAAAATAATAGAAAATAACTTTAAAATATATATGTAAGGGATATTCAAAAACAAGGTTTGTAACACATTGGCACAAAAAAAAGGGGGCCAAACCCTATTTAAATATGACATCTGTTTTGGGATTTTGTATAGCACTTTTTTTTGTTGGAGTCCTGCTAGAAATATTATTAGTTAAATATAAAAATTTGAAATACGCTAGTGGATAATATCCAGGAGGTGCATTTCTAAATATAATGATGCTGCCCTTTATGCAAGGAAGGATTAATTTTCTATTGACAATTTTCGTTTATTAATTTAATGAAAAAGTGTTTTGAAGGAGATATTAAATGAAACCCTCTGTGCAATCTGCGATCACACTTACCCACTTTTTTTATGCATGACTTCTGCTTTTGTTACTTGCTAGTAAGAAGCAAACTTTTCAGGCACATAACATTAGATGGTGCCTATTCTATTTCTGCTGAGCCTATTTGAAACATATTAATTATGTTAAACCTTTAAAAAAGTACTTACATTCTCAAAATAATGAAAAAAAATTGATTGTTTGGCATTCTGATACAAGTCAATTTGAACTTTTGTCAACATATTTTAGTCATAGGTATCTTTATTATTATTAAGACTGAATTGTAATCATTAAGTTCTTTAACTCTGTTCGATTTGTGATACCATGAACCAAGAATGAATAATAATGAAAATCACAATGAGGCTATTCATAATTTCTTCAAAAGCCATGTTCTTATGAAATTCGATTACAATTTCAATTTGCATTGGAAGTTCGGCTGTGTTTTCACCGAAACAAAATATTCACCTCACTTGTAAGTAAAAATGAAAATGTGATTGTAAAACCTCATCCTGAGACTGTTCAAATGCAGATAAATATCAAGAAATCTGTTTCTGTTACTAAAGGAAAATACATCAACCCAAAGATCCATTAAATTGAAACCAGGAATGTCTTCTAGCACTGTTAAATAAAATCCTTCATAAATATTTAAAATTAAAATGATGTTCAAATGTACAGTTCATCTGCTTTTGCTAAAACATATTGCTGAAAGAAAAACAAATTGTAGAAAATTATATGAAAAACACCTAGCTGATGAAAAATGGAAATTTTTCATAACACTCAATCAGACATTGATATAAGGGAATGTAATAAAAAAAGATCATTTTTTTACATAATAGATTTTGTTACAATGACAAATTAAAAATTAAAAAAAAAGCCTCAAGTAAAGCCAAAATTAATTCCCCCTACTTCAGCAGAATATTTTATAACCAATTTTTGAAAAAAAAAAAAAAAAAAAAAATTCAAGCCTTACATGGAAATGACATTCATAAAGTTGAGGCTTCATATGGAAAGCTTCTGGTCACATATCAACTGTTCTTTATTTAGCAAACTGTTATTCTGTTACTGTTTATTTAGCAAATTTATCAACTGTTCTTTTTTTAGCAAAGAAAGAATCAGAAATAGGATTAAAGTGCATTCCATTTTATGAAATACCTGTAAAATCACTTGAGGCTTTTGCACTTTCGATTTATTACTGTGAATCTTAGGGAATTGGCATCCAAGAACATTGAATAGGCTTTGGAAAACTGTCCAAGAGAGTAATAGAGCAAAACTGAGATAACAGTAAAATGTTCACTTTCAGGAAAAAATAAAAGTTAGTTATTGTCAAGAATAATGGCTATCAGATAGAAGCAAATCGCTGCCAAAAATAAGGCACTCATACATAAAACTTAACTATCAAATCCTTTATATAAAGTGCGAACAACCTTATGTAAATAGTTAGTACTTAATTTACAAAAATAATAAAAGGATCTTGTCTTATGGTAATAATAACGATTTTTAATTCTAAGTATTGTCTAAGATACATTTGTCAAAATAGCTCTAAATTAACAGTTTAAGGAATGGGGCATTACATAAGAAGATGAGGTTTCACTTTTGTGTAACAACCTGTTTATATAAAAGGAGTATTGTTGACCCCCCTCCCTTACAAAATTTGTGTGGCTAATAATTGTCGACCCCATGTTTCTTGCTGGCTTTTGAGCAACATTAGTAATTTAGTGAATAAGAAATTAAAAACACTTACCAAATGAAAAGAAATGTTAACAAAATGGATTCGATGTGAAGCACTGCCCTTTTTCTATTCCTGCTTCCCAAATGTTCTAAAATAATCAAATTTTTTGTAATTGCTTATAAAAATAAAAATTTGACTATCTGCTACAGAAACTATTACAAATGAGTACATTCTAAATGTTGCCTATTTAAATGTGTAAATGTTTCAGACATTCTTTTAACAGTCTAAATGCAAATTAAAAACAGCTATTGTTGATTTACTATTCGGAAATGCTAAAAATTGCTATATGCTGAAAATTTCTCTGAGATTTTGACTTGGACAGAAAAAATTTGACTGGCCAATGATTACTTTCCATACAACTAAATAGATAGTATTTTGGCGGTATAAACGGTAAATGGCTAATTTCAGCACTGCATTACAGTAAAACTTTTCATTGTTTCATACTTGATGCAAGTGATTTTGATTGTGTTTTTACCGGTACAATGCTAATACACAGATAGTGATTAAATGACAATAAATAAATATAGATCGCATAATTATTTCTTAATTATTTCTTAATCTTGCTAAACAGAATTGCTGTTGAGTCAGTATCTCTATAAACAGAATAATGGAGATGGCACAATGTGATTGAAGTGTAAAGTGGCATCCAATCTCTCAGGAACATGGATAATATTCTCTAATATATAAGCATACACATATACACACAGAAAAGGAGCAGAAATTAAGCCCTTGCAATTTGGCGAATCTGATCAAATCGCCAGATGGAGGATTTTGTCGTAATTTGGTGCAATGATGAGCGGCAGCAAGAATTCTGGGTAACCCCCTATACTGAAACCAGTCAGACTGTCAAAAGTAAAAATATTTATTAACTATTGATATTTATTAAAGATATAGGAAAGAACAAAGCCATCTTAACACATGTGCCCAAAGTTTTAACCAAAAGAAAAGTCCAAAACTAATATTCTATTTCTTTAATTCCAAGACTAGGAAGGAACTTAGGACAAAATGGAGGGTTATCATCATTAAGAAGGTAACTGAATATGAATGTAATTTTTTGTGTTAAAAAGAAGAATTCTATAAAATTGTGGAAAGAAAATAACAATTTGGCATATTATTTTCTGTTAGTGTAAGTGTACTTTTTAAAATGGTTTATTGAAATCTTCACTTTAAACTATATTAGAACTGAAAACTAAAATGAACTGTTATTTCTTATTGAAAGAAAGTTGGAACATAATCAAAAATTGTTATTTTAAGAAAGTGAAAAATTAAATTGAAATATATTGTCTTATTTTAACTGAACCAAAATAATAACTTGAACAAAAAAAAAAAAAAAAAAAAAAAATTCTTAAACATTACAGGTTGAGCCTTTTGTTCGCCTAACCTCTAAAAGATTATTCTTGTCTTTAAGTATTTGAAAGAATACTGAACAATATGAATTTCAAAACACTTAAGTTTTTTTCTTACTTAGTACACTGCTTTAAATCTAATATTACTATATTTGCATTGTTCCTTTATTTTTAGATTATGAGAATGTTTAAATCCTGTCGTGATGATGACATGCCTCCTCATGTATATGCAGTTGCCCAATCAGCTTTAAGTAATCTTTTACGAACCCGCAGGGACCAGTCAATAGTTTTACAAGGCCGTAGTGGCAGTGGTAAAACTACAAATTTTCGTCATCTGTTACAATATTTTGTTGCTGTAGCAGGCTCTACAAAACAAACACTCACAGGTTAAACATTTCTTTATTTATATTATTTAATTATTTTTTTTAATATTACAAATTAAAAAAAATATATATAATTTTTCAAATAAATTTGTCTTTTTTAGGTGAAAAATTAAATGCAATTTATACATTATTAGAAGCATTTGGAAACTGCCGCACAGTTATGAATGCCAATGCAACTCGTTTTACCCAACTCTTTTCCATAGATTTAGACCACTCTGGGCAAATTGTATCTGCATCTATACAGGTGATGAAGTTTAAATGTTTTCATTTATGTTATTCCTGATTCTATGTTGTCTGGAGACTTATTTTACTATGTGAATCACTTGTAATTTTAATTAATTGCTTATGTAAAGTTTTACTGTGCTTTAACTAATTTTTTTTCTTCATATGTATCCATGTGTGCTAGCAAAACAAAATCTAGAAAAGGACAAAGTTTTAAAATAAGTAGCTTGTGCCTTGCAATTTAGGTGCAGGGATTTTTTTTTTCCTGAAATTGATTAACAAGCTGAAAGTCCATATAAACTTTAGTATTCATAACGTTTTTTACTTTCAAATTTGTTTAAACTCATGTTTTTCTTAAAATGGACAATAATCACAAAATAAACTGAAAACGGAAAATTTTAATTATTAGTCACTGATCAGAAAATAATTTTTTTAGTTAGTTCTGGCTGATGGTTATTTTTTACGTAGTAATCTTCTACCAATCATTGTTAATATTTTCATCAACAGATAAAAGGCAATGTGTAGAAGGTCATTTTATTCATCTTTCAAATCAGAAGTCTATTCTTTGGCATCAGAATCAAGAATAGCATTCTTCTGAATAAGTTTTTTCAAGCAGTTGTGTAAAAAGTCTGTTTCTTTTCATAGTTAAACCACATTCTATGAAAAATATTGTTAGATAAATTAAAATAAATCAGTTGCCTGTCCCCTGGCAATGAAACCTCATATTTTCCAGCATGCAGGTAAATATGAGTTTTTCCAGTCTGCTGGTATTTCTCGATTTTTTTTCAGGTATGCTTGCTAATGTAAAGGAATGTGGTATTTAAAACATCATATTTAAAATGATTTTTTTTTTTAATATAACATCTAAAAAGAAAATTTTATTGTAGACATTATTATAAAAATCCCTATGTAATATTTTTTACTTAACTATTTTATATAGGCTGATTTTTAAATACATGATAAATCATAGTCATGAAAAAGGGCTTTAGCTGTCCTATAACAGTGGCTGCGGCCTCTGAAGACAGATATTCCCCATCTTCCTGTCAAAGTGAAATGAATGTTAACCCGGTAACATAAAGTCATTACTGTTCATGATAATGTCTTCCAGTTTTTACAACTGCATAATGTTTTTAAAGCAAAGCAAATTAGTGTGTTTTTATAGCTTGCAGTGTCTGGAAGGGGTTTAATGAGGGTAGCTCCTAGGGAGACGAACCCCTTAGTCCTTCTATAGTAAAAAAAAACTAGCCTTAAAAGGAATGACTCCTGGAATGATGCTGATGTGGAAGATTTCCGGAACTAACGAATCCGGGTTGTCCACTCCTTCCATGAGTCGAATAGACCAATCAGGAAAGGGCTCCGTCTATGCATCACCATATGGGTTACCATAAAGAGAGGAAAGGTTACCATCGCCAACAATCGCCAAGTTTGTCGCCAACTTGGCGATATATCGCCAAATTTGGCGACCAAAATTAGTTGTCAAAAGTGACGCCAACTTGGCGATAACTGTAATTTTTTGCCAAATTTTTAATTTCTTTACAACACCAGTCGTTTGGTACATCATTTGAGAGGTTTGCAACTGCTTATTCATATTATGGATGTGTTGTGTGTCATCCCCCACTCTGCCCCCCAGGGGGACACATTTTTAATTTCTTTACAACACCAGTTGAGTGACACATCATTTGAAAGGTCTGCAACTGCTTATTCATATTATGGATGTGTTGTGTGTCATCCCCACTCTGCCCCCCAGGGGGACACATTTTTAATTTCTTTACAACACCAGTCGTGTGACATCATTTGAGAGGTCTGCAGCTGCTTATTCATATTACGGATGTCTTTTGTGTCGCCTCCCACTCTGCCCCCCAGGGGGGCACATTTTTAATTTCTTTACAACACCAATCGTGTGATACATCATTTGAAAGGTCTGCAACTGCTTATTCATACCAGGGGTTATTGGTGAGCGCAGCAACCAGGGGTAGACAATAATTTGGAATCGCGAAGCGATTACGCGGGGGGTTGGCGAGCATAGCGAGCAGGGGGGCGGGGCCCCCTAGTTAATTAAAAAAAGGGTAATTAAAATTGTAAGATAACAAATGTAAGAAAATTAATATTATCAATATTAACTATATAATAAATAAATATAAAACAAGATAATAATTCAAAAGTTTTAAGTCCTTAAAAAAAAAAAAGTATTTTTTTATTGTTTACCACTTTTGCTCATACTTCATGTGGACACACAACACATTTTTGCCCATGTTACATATAAAAATTGCATTTTCTAGACTTTTTTTTTTTTTTAATTATTTAATATATTTCAATTTACTTGAGAATTTTGTTTATAAATGGCATAATTTTGTTCAAATATTTGCATATATTTTCAATTTTGATTTGCAATTATTTTTAAAATATATTTTGTTTAAAAATAATGGTAGAAAAATATGATTTGAAAAATAAGCATTTTTTTATTTTAAAAAATATTGAACTGGTAAGTGGGTAAATAAGACATTGCATAGTGAAAAAATATTTTATCTCTTTAAAATGTAACATATGTAGCTCAAATTTAATTGTAGATAATATTTGATTTGCATTGAAGATTAAAAAACATATACAGCACTATAATGCAAATAGAAGTACATGTAACAAGAATTTTTTTACAAAGCAAATGATATTTAAGATTTTTTAAATTTTCAATTAATTATATAAATAACAGGACAAATTTTGTCTTCCCTTAATCAATTGAATATTTTTTACACATGTCTCAAATATTTAAAAAATATGGATTAATGATTGTAAGTGTGGTTGTCCATGGCTGGTGACATATTAGGTATGATATAGTGTGGCAAATCATACTTCTTCCGTCACAGTTATAATTTTTGTTTCATTTTGGAGGATTGAATATTTCCATATATACCTTTGTTTATTATTAAAATTATATGAGATAATTTTATTGATAATTTTAATATATATATCTTCTTCTAGACATATATGCTTGAAAGATCTAGAGTTAGTCGGCGACCAGAGGGTGAACCAAATTATCATGTATTTTATTATATGTTGGCTGGAGCTGATGAGCATCTAAGGTAGATATATTTTTATTTACCTTGTTGAAATTTTATTTTTGATTAATTAAGAAAGTGATGTTTGTCTTAATGTTATTATTTTAAATCTAACTTTAGTTTTGTATATTTTTAAACATAGAAAAGAACTTTTCCTAGAAAATTTACAAGATCCCAACTTATTCATGACACCATTACATAAAGTAAGAAATGCCATATTTTGTTTTTGGTATAAATTCTTTTCATTATCTTTATTTTTTAAATTTTATCATACAATGTAAAATTATGGTGTTCCAAATATTGTTTTCTCAATGCTTTTAAAAGTAAACAAAAACATCCTTCAAATGTTTTTTTTTTTATTATATAAAGATGATATTTTCTAATCTTGGAATTTCTTTTCTAATTTAATTAAGATTGCTAGCCAAATTTGGTGATATTTCGACAAGTGTTGTGAAGTTTTGCGAGAATTCGAAGCTAACTAATACTCATAAATTAATGCCTGATTTTCTTTAATTGTTATTTTGTTTCAAAATATCAACCATCCTAGAGTTTCAAACTTCTATATCTCCATCATTTTTAAAGTTAGAGATGAAACAAAATATAGTCCAGAGTCTTTGTACACTATATTGCCATTGATTATTGGACGCTTGCGATTTTAGACATTTTACTAAATATCTAGAAAAATACATGAGGAATCATCTCGAAACTCTTAGTGTATAAATATAATAGTATACGCCATACATCGCTGTGAATATTTTTTACTGAAACTCCATAGGGAACCGTCAACAAATTAAAAAAGAATGAATATCTTTTGAATAACCCTGTCAAAACTAATGTAGCAAAAGCGCTCAAACTCTAGATTATGTTTGAATGCCTTATTGTAATACGCCTTGTTCATTTTTATGCAAATAGCATGCATACTCGCAGAGTAATTAAGGTTTTTATAAAAATGGTCCCAAATTTTTCCAAGTTTTTTCCTTATAATTTTTAGAGTTCTTAATATAAAATAATATTTTTTTCAGAAAATATGACAAACAACATTGCACACAGTACCTTGTAATCAGAATTAAAAAATAATGAAAATTTTGTACAAAATGAGTAGGTTTACTAAATAATTTTTTACTGCGCATGCGTCAACGATATCAAAATTTCATTTGCATATTATGTTAGTTAAATGTATAGAGCAACTTTTGTGAAAGTCACAAAATCATAATTTGAAAATTCTGAAAATAATCATCAATTGTTAAAAATCCGTTATTCTCAAAATGAAGCAAAAACAAGAGGGGTTGTATCCATATATTCATTGATTAGTGTCAATATAGAATACACAATACGGGATGTACTACTACATTTGGATAAAATCCCTCATTTTTTTGCTTCATTTTGAAAACAACGGATTTTGTCCTTTTTATATAGACGATTACTTTCAGAATTTTCAAGCTATGATTTTGAGACCTTTACAAAAGTTGCTCTATACATTTAGCTAACATAATATGCAAATGAAATTTTGATATCTTTGACGCATGCGCAGTAAAAAATTATTTAGTAAACCTACTCATTTTTCATACAATTTTTATTATTTTTTAATTCTGATTACAGGGTACTGTCTGCAATGTTGTTTGTCCTATTTTCTGGAAAAAATATTATTTTATATTAAGAACTCTGAAAATTATAAGGAAAAAACTTGGAAAAATTTGGGACCATTTTTATAAAAACCTTAATTACTCTGCGAGTATGCATGCTATTTGCATAAAAATGAACACAGTGTATTACAATAAGGCATTCAATCATAATCTAGAGTTTGAGCACTTTTGCTACATTAGTTTTGACAGGGTTATTCAAAAGATATTCATTCTTTTTTAATTTGTTGGAGTTTCGGTAAAAAATCTTCACGGCGATGTATGGCGTATACAATTATATTTATACACTAAGAGTTTCGAGATGATTCCTCATGTATTTTTCTAGATATCTAGTTAAAATGTCTAAAATCGCAAGTGTCCAATAATCAATGGCAATATAGTGTATAAGGCTTAACCCTTAAACATAAAATAAATTTGCATTTCTAAATTTTTTGTGTATTTTTTTAGTTTTAAATATTTAAATCACTGTCATTTTGAAAGAAGATGGCAGAAGAAACTAGTCAAAGAAATTAGTCAAATCAGTTTGTAAATATAAGAGTTATCGCATGACAAAAATCAAATCATGTAAATTAGCATTTGATTGGAGAGTGATTTTGAGGTTTGGGGGTCACAATCGGTGAAAATATACCAAAATTTTACAGAAGTGCTTTCCTCTGGATGGCTGCTATAGGTGGCTTTTTACTTTTTATAATGAAAGCTACCTAATGATCAACAAGCTTATTTTTAACACTAAAGATTTTTCTTCTACTGTGATCTTTTTTTCAAGCTTTATTCTTATTTATCAAATAAAACTTCAATTAGCAAAGATTATCCATTGAAGTTGAACCTGAGATTAGCTTTATAAAGTACCAAATTAAAAGTAATTGTACGGTAAAAAATATATAATTTAAATTCGCTTTTACAGGCCAATTAAGTGGTACAAACTAGTGTTGTGATAGCTGCAAACATGTTTTGCAGAGCTTTGTTGACGTTTTATTTGTATGAAAAATTAATGTTTTTATATTTAATTATTTACTATTATTGTTCATACATACAACATTGCATTTCCATTATAATATTTTTTTCAATTGCAAATACTTTTCTAATAAATATGCTGTGACATTGTTTTCTACATTTGTAGGACAGTAATCATTTAGCTGTTTATAAAAAATTTTATATAAAATACAAGATAAGAATACATAATCTTTTATCCACTTTCAACCAATAAATATTACTTATGCAATAAAATATTATGTTCATTGTGAAAACAGCCATTTATTATGTTTCTCCAAGTTCTTGTTTAATTAATAATTCTTAATTAATACTTAAAAGAAATATCTCGCACATTCTTGGTACCAAAGAAATTTTGAAAAAATGTATATAAAATATGCAAGTAAAATCTATACTAATAAAAGAAAGTTTTGCTCCGTGTGTTTTTGATGGCTAATGAAATCTACTGTACATACAATTCTGAAAATATCTGTATGAAGATAGTTCTCTGATAATGTACCTGAGACGCAGAATTTAAAATTTCTATTAATTAGCTGAGTTATTAATTAAAATTTCAACTTTCTCTCATCAAATAGATATTTTCATTCCCAATTGCCGAAAGCACTTGCATATGCCCATAACCTCATTTGAGCATTGGCAAAGAACCAACAATTCAATTTTGTGTTTTTTTTATTAACTTTGAATCTAAATTGACAAAATTGCTTGGTATAGTTGAAATTGGAAGACATATTATGAAAAATTATCTTATCGCTCAAATTCCACAGTCAATTAAAAAAAAAAAAAAAAATCACAATTAATGTTTTGATTCCCCCCCTAAACATTTCTTTCTTTTATGTCAGTGCTGCTGCAGAGGTAATTTTAGAGATAATGGCAAATCAAAAATTATGTTTTTAAAACTGAAACCTTCTTATTGATGTCGCATTTTTTTTTTTTTAAATATGAGTTTTAACCCTTTTAAATACACCGTCAGACTTACATCACCTACAAAGTTTTTGAAATCCTCCAATGGGTAAAAATATTTTTTTATAAAATAAAATGTCTGAAAATTTTGATAAAATTGGTAATAGTGTGCATTTTTTTTTATCATGGTTTAAAAAAAAGTCTTATGAGAATTTTTACAGTTAAATGCAATATTTTTTCATGTTTTTTTTTTTTTTTTTTTTTTTTTTTTTTTTTTTTTTCCTTTGGGCTTTAAAAACATTGATTCTAAAAAGGTTGGATGATTATGACAATTTTTAAAACATTTAAACTACCTGAAGACTTTTCCCTTCCCCTCCATTTTCTGGCATGTTTCAAAATCAGGTGTAAACTCCAAAAATCAAATTACATGGGAAAAAAATACAATACAGCACATACTTTTAATTCCCTGCAAAACATCATAAAAAAAAAGAGAAAATTTATTTTCTGAAGTTTTTTTTCTTTTGTATTCTCACTACATTTTTAGTAGTAGGGTCATTCCAAAAATAAAGCACCCTTTGGTGTCCCGACACTTTGTATTGCTGAAATTTTGTTTCAAAATTAAATTTAAATATTGGAAAATATATTTTAAAGATATTTTTCTTTAATGCAATTTTTAAATTTGAGATAAATTCCATTTATTGTTAGTCAAATAACTTTCATAATAATTGTGTCCTGTAAAAAGCCATGTCCCAAGAACAATTTTTACTTTTTAAACCTTATTTTTTTTACTATATGTATCGTTTAAGTTATCCTTCAGGATATTTTTTATGTTTTTGTAGTCTTTATATTATCCCTATATACTTTAAATATTTTTTGTAAATATTTTTCTTCATTTTATAAGAAAAATTCCTGTGTCCCTTAATTTATGTCCCCTGTGTTACCACCACCTTTTTCTTCCTATTAAAATAAGAATTTGCAAGCTAAATGTTCTTAACAGCAGTCATTCATGTACTTTTAGAGTTAGCATTCATCCTAGGTAGTCATTTTCCTCATTTGTTAAATTTTGAAGAATATTATCTAAGTAAAGATGATTTTTGAAGGTGGGTGTGTTTTTTGTGTCCCCTATGTTACTATTGATTTATTTCGATTAATTATTAATTTTCTAGTTTATTGACATTTAAATTGTAAGTCTTAGTTAAAAGAAAATATTCCATCTAACTTTACATTGTTTCTATGAAAATAGTAATACATAGGTGATAATTTATTTCATTTTGTCTCCTGTGTTACTAGTCCCCTGTGTTACCATGATATTGGTTGATATGTTGTTAAGAGACAAAAAAACCCAAGTTTGAAAATGAAATGCAACATAATATCCTGTTTTTTAATGCATTTGTTGGTCTGTATCAGAAATACATTTTTAATTAATACATAAGTACACTTTTAAAATTGTTACTTTTTCTATGTTCAATTAGGATGCCCCCTTTTGTTACTTTATTGTCCCCTATGTTACTGACATTTCCTTTATCAAAACAAAAGAGAAAAAACTTTCTTATGAATCAGTTTTATAATATGCACTGGCTAATATGTATAAATAAGTTTTTACTATAATTTTATTATATTAGAGTAATTTTTACCAAGTTATATAAAGTTTTATACAGGGAGAATGCAAAAAAGTGTAACACGGGGGACATAATATGCCTATATCATGAAAAAATATATACATAAACAAAAAACTATATGGCACTGAAAAAGAGCATTTATATCAAAGTGTTAATATTGTAAAAGCAATTCTCTATTTTAATAAGAAAAAATGAGAAGATTATTTAAAATATGGTAACACAGGGGACATTTTTCAGCCAATGTGTTTGTGTTTCTAAGTGTAGTGATAAATATTTTTAAAAAAGTGTGCTGCTGATATTCAATTTCTACTCTTGAATATGTATACAACCCTCTCAATGATATTTTTATTTAATTTTAAATGAAAATTTTTTTTAAAAAAAAAATTCTCAAAAGGGACTTTTATTTTTGGAATGACACAGTATTAACACTGCATACATTTTGATTATTATTATTTTTTTAACTTTAATTTTTGTTGATACTAATCTTTTAGCTAATGACCAAGTATTGATTTGGTTCAGGTATAATCAGATTTAAATATGAAAAAAATTACTTTAGAAATCTAAAACTTTCACCCAGGATTTCAATGTAAATAAAAAGTAATAAATATATATATATCTTTATATATATAAAACTTCTGTGCGTGTGTTTGTCACTGAATTCCTCCTAAACGACTGGACCGATTTTAATGAAATATTGTGTGTGTGTTCCAGTGGATTCGAGAATGGTTTAGATTCATATTTCATCGAAATTGATTCAGTACTTTTTTAGTAACTAGGCAAAAACTAATAGCTAGTGATTTTTCACCAATTAAAAGTGTTGAATAAGTTTGCTAAACAGAGTGCAGACGGAATGGCCGAACGGTTTGGTCTAAGGTGCCAGATTTAATCCCTGGTTCTTGAAAAAAGAGATCGCGTGTTTGAACCCCACTCCTGACATGTGTCTATGAATTGCAATAATTTTTTCCTGTATTATAATTTTAATTAATCGACTTCAGAAAATCGTTAACTTTTAACTAAAAAGAGAAAAATAAACTTTTCTATCAAAAATTGAACCGACTTCAAAAACTACTGCAAAGTGAAAAATAATTTCCTTGCATAATTGTAATAAGAAATTAAATTAAGAGCGTAGTATTTACCATGCGTATTATTATATTTATGTACCAATATTGATTTTTTGAAGTCGGTACCAGGACAACATCTGTTGGGTCCGCTAGTTTATATACAGGGTGTCCCTAAACTCATGGTATATACGCTAGGGGGTGATAGAACACATCAAGACAAGTAATAGTAAATAAGAAACCAAGGGTCTCAAACGTTTTCCAAAGGAGATAGCTGCCATTGAAGTTTGGGGTCCAAAATTTCAAATACACATAAAATACGGGAAAATTGGTCTATTAATTTGCAGTTTTCACTAAAACTATTCTTTATGTTGGTATTTTTTAAAAAATAAATTATAAAGATAAATTTCGAAAAATGAAGATAGAGGACGCTTTAGACTTTGAAGTAATGAAAAACTATTTTTTGCATCTCATTAAATGGTTTCGTAAGCTTGATGGATTTAAATTTTGAATATTAAAGATTAGCAGAGATTAAAATTAACTAGCACAATGAAAGCTTTTGCTGTTAGTCCCTAAACCTGTAAAAAGTTAAAGTCCAGAAATTTAAATAACTAAAATACTGTAAGTTGATGAAAGAAATACAAATAAGTTAAAAACAAACTTTTATTTAAAAGAAAATAAAGATAAAAGCAATATAATTAACAAAGGCATTTATATCTATTAAACAATTAAAACAGAAAATGAAATAAACAGACTTCATGGCAAAACAACTGTGAAGTAATGAGTTGACGATCTGAAGCATATATTAACATTTCTATCCACAAACGCGGTAAGGACATTCAGCTGGAGAAACTTCATTTAAAATAAACATCACTATCGTTACTATCCTTTCCTCAAAAACAGTATCTGGTCTCAAAACAAACAGAGACGAAGCAAGTGGCTGACTTAAGTCCAGCATTAAACCACTTCCTAACAGCTGCAAGCTATCTTGGCCATCGGAAGAAGAATGTAACAAAAAACTGCAAGACGGTCTCTTGAATAAGTTAGTGAAAAACACTTAACGAAACTAATGAGCGGCACAACACAAGCACGTAAATGAAACAAAGCTAGAAGTCAAAACATAACTGTTAAACAGAAAAGAGAAGAACGTAATCATTTCTTAGCGAAACATTAAGACGAAGAACTATATTATTGTCAAAGTATTTATACCAGAAGGAAAACTAAAAAGATACTCATTATGCATGCAAAGATGGTCAAATGAGAAACCATCGTGATGAAACGTTGTACCGGAAATGACAAATTTCCTGTCAAAGCTTAGACTTAAACTTAAATTTGAGCTCAAAATCCGAATAGTTGGGAGTGGTTAAGTAGCACAAACTGAACTGTGTTCTGAGGGTTCAAATTTCAAATGATTATAAAAAACGGAAAAATTGGTTGATTCATTTACGGTTTAAAATAAAATTATTCTTTAAGTCAGTATCTTCTTGAAAATAAATTTTAAAGATAATTTTAACAGTTATTTTTTGTATCTAATTAAATGCTTTCCAAAACTAATTAAATGTTTTCAAAATCTTAGATCTAAACTTAAATTTTGAACTCAAATTCTAAATCGTTGGGAGGGGTTAAGAAGCACAAACTGAAGTGTGTTCAGGAGTTGAAATTTACCCCCCCCCCCCTCTCGAACACAGTTCACTTTTGCGCTACTTAAACACTCGCAACAATTCAGAATTTGATCTCAAAATTTAAATCTAAGCATTTGAAAGCATTTAATGTGATTTAAAAAAATAACGGTTAAAAATAGTTGTATGCTACTCCAATGTCTAAGGCACCCTCTATCGGCATTTTGTGAAATTTATCTTTAAAATTTATTTTCAAGAAAATACTGATTTAAAGAGTAGTTTTAGCTAAAACCGCAAACGAATAGACTAATTTTTCCGTTTTTTAAAATCGTTTGAAATTTAAACCCTCTGAACACAGTTCAGTTTGTGCTACTTAACCACTCCCAACTATTCAAATTTTGAGCTCAAAATTTAAGTTTAAATTTAAGCCTACGAAACCATTTAATGATATGCAAAAAATAATTGTTCGTTAATCCAAAGTCTAAAGTGCCCTCTATCGGCATTTTTTGAAATTTATCTTTATAATTTATTTTCAAGAAAATACTGTCATAAAGAATAGCTTTAGTGAAAACTGCAAAACAATTGCCCAATTTTTCTGTTTTTTATGTTTATTTGAAATTTTGGGCCCCAAACTTTAAAGGCGGATATCTCCTTTGGAAAACGTTTAGGACCCTTGGTCTACTATTTACTATTACTCGTCTTGATGTGTTCTATCACCTCCTATTGTATGTACCATGAGTTTAGGGACACCCTGTATACATATATGTAAAGCACAAGTTTTTACAACTGAATATGAAAGTTTTAGCTCAAAAACTATATATAGTCATCAGAAATCCATTTTTAACTCAGAAATTTGGTTCAGGAAATGTAACTTATAGGAGGGAAATAATGAGTTCCAGTTTCAAAAATTTTGCAATATATTCCATCCACCAGAAGGAAAGAAAAAAATGATAAATAAAAATGACATAAATTCTGCCTTTTACAACTGAATATCTTAGCATAAAAATTATGTATAGGTTTTGATCAACAAGAATAAAAAATGTATTTTTTAAACATTGAATCCCCTCCCGCTTTTCTCTATCTTGTGTCCTGTTGCAGTTATTTCAAGTTGTTTTTTTTAATTGATTTTTTACACACTAGGGACATGAATTTTATATAATATATCTAAATCTTTAAACATTTGAATAGGTTGTACATTTTTTGTATTTTTGTAAAGAAAACATTTTGTAACGAAAGATGAAATCCTGTAATTCAAATTTGAACCAAACACTTGTTAAGAATGGCTTCCTTAAACCCTTTTGCAAAAATTGTACATCCTTTTTCACAAGTTGCAAAAGCATATTTATAACCAATGAAAATTTCAAAGAATTCAGGCAACAAGTATTTATTTATGCCTAAAATGACTAAACGTGAAAAAACAGGAAAATGTCTTCTTCTAGGCACTTTTACCACTAAAAATCAATATTTTTTTCGTGATTTTTATTATTTAAAAATATAAATTCAAACAAAATGGGTTTAAATCATACAACTTTGAGGTTTAGTTAAGGTTATTGTTATGGACCTATGTAATGCCATTTGGATCAGCCAGTTTATATATAAAATATTACAGGCTGTAGTATCCAGAAATATCTTTTCTTTAATCATTACAGTTATTATTGCTTTTTATTTTATTGTTTTTAAATAAAATATTTAATATCTTTTAGGATGAAGATCAGAAGCGAGCATGTTTGTCATGGGCATATATTTCAGCTGCCTTTCAAACCCTATCTGTTCAGGAAGCTGAATCAAAGGCTATTTGGTGTATTTTAGGAGCTATATATCATTTAGGGGTAGCCAGTGCTTGTAAAGGTGATTATGTTCATGTGAAAAGTTCTATTCCAACTTTAAATTAATTTAAAACTTTTTTTTTTAATAATAAAATGTTTGTGATGTTTAAAAATTTTCTTTAAGAGGCAATCTATTAAATGAATTAACATTTTATGGAAAGAAGATTAACTATGAAAACAGCTAGGCATTGTTATCATAATACAGTTAAGAAAAAGAAAGTGTATTTTTTTGCAGATAAAACTGTGTACTTTTTCTTTGAATGGAAACAACTTGAAATAAAAACATACATGCGTTTGATTGTTTTATCGTGTTTATCTCATTAGTTTATATATAGAATGATATTTTTATTTTTAGTAAAATTAAAAAATGTTGTGTTTGATGCATAAGTGTTTTAACAATGGCAAAAAAGTGATATTACAACAAAGGAGAGATGTTATTATTCAAGTGAAATAATGTGTGATGTTGTAGGGAAATAGTAAAGCTGAAAAAATTTCATAACATGATTAATTGATAGCCCACAATTAGGAAAGCTAATTGCTGTTTACTCAGACTTTTTTCTTGTTAATAAAAATAGTTCTTGGTTAGAAAGTATTTACCAGTATTTTGTACCACAAGTCTACTAATATAAATTTCTTTTATTTTTATTTTTTAGGTAGTAATGGTCGTCTACAATTTTTAAGACCGCAAAGTGCTCAAAAGGCTGCTTCATTACTTGGCTGTTCAGTTGAAGATCTTGCTAAAACTGTTTTCTCACCTGACAGCGGACCTGTATCTGGGAAAGTGTCACCTAGGTTTGTGCCTTGAACCTTATATACCTTGCCTTCTTTAATTAGAAAAGTTACTATTTTATACTTTTTTTATTTTTTCTCATTCATGAAAGTGAATTTTTATATGGCACTTTATATTAATTTTCACTATTCCCTTCTAGATCCAGTGATGGAACAGTAGAAGCAATTGAATGTTTGCAAGCTATGGTGTCTGGACTTTACATTGAGGTTTTCAATGCACTTATTTTCTTAATAAATAGGTATGTTAGTAGCTTTGTTTCTTCAAATTTGGAATGAAACCTATCTCATATACAAGTTTTTAGTATAACTATCATTATTTTCTTTTTAGAGGGGGAAAAAAATACATACCATATTTACCCATGTATACCACACATGCATCTATAACGTGCACCCAGTATTTTAGAATGAAAAATTGCAATTTTTTGTACTTTGTATATAAAGTGCACCATAAAGTTGACATCAAGGGAATGAATGATCAAATGAATTTCAGTAAAGAAAATCAAAACAAATGTTATGTCAGGCTAGAAAATAAGTCGAAATTCTTTTTTTTTTAAGACTTTGTCTAGGAAGTGCGTGTCATGACATGGCGACGTCACTTGCAAATGAAATACTTAAAAAAAGTCTACATTGTTAAAAAAAAAAATCTAATTCTACAAATATAAAGTTGCAGAAATCTGTATTCTTGCTAAAATTTTATCTGTACACTGTACAAAAAATAAATAAATAAAAATTAAAAGTTAAAAAATTAAATTAAATAAAGAGAGAGAGAGAGATAAATCTACAAAACTAGTTTTTGTAAATTTATAGAAATCTGTAGCTTTAAAAATGCATCTAGTAAAATTATACTAATCTTACTAAAATTTTATCTGTAATTTGAGTCACAATTAGATAAAAAGTTCTACGTTTCCCAGTTTCCTAAAAAAAAAAAAAAATCCTTAAGAATTTTTTAACCTTACAGATTTTTTTATTTATAGTGTGAATTTGTATCTATTATATGAATTTTTGCTGTTACCGCTACATAAAAAGCAGTAGCGGCAATGAAGATTGCTAAGTAACGTTTAAATAATGTTACTACTGCTTTTGTGAAAAAGTGCAAGGAGTGAAATAAAGATGCAGGAATACTTCAATTCAGTAAATTTCAGTTATAATTTCTTCTATGAATATATTTCTTGATTCATAGATATATTGTGTGATTACATAAAAGGAGTAAAAAAAATATTCAATGTATGATGTGTACCCAAGGTTTTTGTTCTAAATTGTAGGAGAAAAAGTGCATGTTATATTTGAGTAAATACAATATAATATTTAGAAGTGAAGTCATATATAATCAAAGCAAAAAATGTTAAAATAGGCTTGATATCTAATGCAATTTCCTTGCTTAGCATTCATAATGGGCACATTTGTTCTTTTTAACTAGATGTATAATTTTTCAAAAGTATCTGTTTTTTAAGTTATAATTATTTTCTGATCAACTCATTTTATGAATTGATAATTGCTAATGCATGTTTATTTTTATTATTTTTATAAATAATTTAAAATTTTTAATTTGTTGAGCTAATTTTTTGTTTTGTATTTTTGCTTTATTGAGATTTTATAATATTTTTATAGTTATAGATTATTTTTTCAATAGGTCTCTGAATGGGGGTGGCAGAAGTATGGCCACTATTCATATATTAGACTGTCCAGGATTTCAAAATCCTGCAACGTGTGGAAGAATTATGGGTGCTGGATTAGAAGATTTGTGTCATAACTATACTCAAGAAAGACTCCAGTCTCTTTTTCATGATTCAACATTTCTGACTCAACAAGAAAGATATTTGCAGGTAGAGGGAATCGCAGCTTTTTGATTTATACTATTTTTCTAAATTTGGGTGGTAATTTTTTTTTTCTTTCAGAAGGTGTAATTATTAGCTGTGTCCATAACATTATTCAATATAAAATTTGAAAAAAGAACTGCTTACTCTCTTTCAATAATTAAAATGTATGTATATATGTTACAGGCCAAAACCAATTTTAGGCCAAACTAGATTGGCCTAGGCCAGACTAGTCTATCCTAACGCCCATCGGATAAACTAGTTTTTCCTAGGCCAAACCAGTCTATCCTAACGCCCATTGGATAAACTAGTTTTTCCTAGGCCAAACCAGTCTATCCGAACGCTCAGTGGCGTAGCTAAGGGGGGGCAAGGGGGGCGTCCGCCCCGGGCGCCGAGGCCTAGGGGCGCCAAATTGAGAGAAATTGTTATATATCTATATTGGGGTGGGGGCGCAAAATTTCTTGCTGGCCCCGGGCGCCAAAAAACATAGCTACACCACTGCGAACGCCCATTGGATAGACTAGTTTTTCCTAGGCCAAACTAGTTTGGCCGAACGGACATTAGGATAAACTAGTTTATCCTGCTATTTATTGATTTGAACTAGTTTATCCTAGGCCAATCTAGATTGTCCTAGGCCAATTCAATTTGGCGTGATTTTATTGAATCTAAAGAACGCCTCGGCGCCAACTTTCTAGTTTTGATCTAATTTATCCTAGGCCGATGCAATTTGATGCGATTTTATCTTACAGATTATCAAAGCCTGTGAGCTAATGTGCTCGCAGATTCTGTTAGTGTATGTAACCATGTACACATGTATATACATATGTATGTAATGCAATAATTCCCGATAGAAATATCAGATTTGCTTCAAATTTTGGACATAGATTTACCCTGATAACGAACTGCTTCCCTGATTAGTTTCAGAAGTTCATTGGATAAGAATAAGTGGAGGGGGGAAAGGCTAATCCGCCCCCCTCCCCTCCTTAATTTAGATAAGTCAGTTTTTCATGCAAAAGTATCAGATTTTATTAAAAATTTAGATATAAGATCATTTTGATTAGGCATCTCAATTATTAGTTGTGGGTGTTCATTGTTTATGTATAAAGAAAAGAGGAATGGGGGGTAATCCCCTTAATTTATGTAAATAGGTTTTTCACGGAAAATTTACCGATTTGTTTCAAATTTTTTTATGTAGGTTCCTTCTGATAAGGCGTTTACCTGATTAATTTGGGGGGGTTCAGAGGTTAAATATAAAGGAAGTACAGATTAATTTTTCAATCGGATAAAAACTTTTGGTTTTATGAAAATATTTTTAATTCGTAACAGATATTGGTTTTTCCACACATCACTTCACACGAAATTTTTCATATTAAAAAACTAAATGTCCGACCCCTTTTAAAAATAAGAAAAAGCTTAAATAAAGCATGACACTTAAAATGTAGGATTGGGGGGAGGGTGGAGGTAGAGTAAGGGGACGCTTGATTTAAAAAAAAAAAAAAGCTCAGTTTTTTTAAACGTTTTATCTGCTAATTAAATATTACCCTTATTTGAAACTTTTATAAAAATATATTAAAACATAATGTTAAATATTTAAGAAAAAGGATGCCGCATCAAATTTCGTGCATTAGTTCCTCAGTTACAGCTCCTACAAAATTTATGGCACAGACAGTCAGACAGAGTCATAGACTCACAATTTGAAGAACATGTTTTTTGGAATCTTGGACCGCTAAAACGTGTAAATGCGTCAAAAACCGGAATTAAAAATTTTTCACGAATCAAACACTTATTGTAAAGACACAAGAAAAAAAAAAATAAATAAAAGAATTTTAAATGAACTTTGCTTATTTCACTAAATGTGTTTGAGCTGAGCGGATTCGTTTGAAATATTTTGAATTTGAGCTTAAACTTCATTAATTCTTGAGAAATTAAATTTGAGTTTGAAATAATTCTTTTCTTTGTGAGCGTGACAAACAATGATTGGCATTAATTACAGCAAGTCAAATTGAATTGGCCTAGGATAAACTAGATTGTCCTAGGATAAACTAGATTGGACTAGGCTAAACCAGAAGATTGGCGCCGAAGCGGTCTTTGGGATCAATAAAAACACGCCAAATTCAACTGGCCTAGGACAATCTAGATCGGCCTAGGATAAACTAGTTTAAACCAATGAATAGCAGGCTTAACTAGTTTATCCTAATGACCGTTCGGCCAAACTAGTTTGGCCTAGGAAAAACTAGTTTAACCGATGTGCATTAGGATAGACTAGTATGGCCTAGGCCAATCTAGTTTGGCCTAAAATGGGGTTTGTCCTGTAACATATATATAACTACAACATATAACGACTGTGACTATTTTTAAAACAGTATTTAAAATAATTAATGAAAATTTGTTTGACTCTCACCCAAATATAGTAAAAAATAAATAAATAAATAAATAAAAGACTGGATGATTTGGTTGATTAAAATAGCATTTTATCATTTACTAAAATTAGAAGTTACACTAGCTTCATGATTACATTTACATTTGATTTCATGATTACATTTCACCTTACTTAATTACACAAGTTTTTATGCAAGGTTTTTTTTAAATATATAAGCAAATTTAATATTTTAGTGCTATTTCATAAAAGATTTTATTTTTCTATTTCATATTTGTAAAGTAAATGAGTTTGAAAAAAGTCTGTAATTAAAATTCTTCCTTTCTTGTGATTTTATTATTCATTTTATTTTATTTTATTTGCAGGGAGGCCGGAACACATGGTAATTACCATGATTGAATGTGATTTTGAATTTGATCCAAATATAAATTTTGATATTTTAATTTCATTTTTGTTTGCTATTCAATAAATCCTTTCAAAAATCTGTTATATAAAATCATTCAACATTAAGAAAAAAAGTTGAACTTTCGTTTGTTTATAAGTTGAAATAAATTTGGACATCTAAGTTCAAGAAATTTGTCTAGAAAAAATATCTTTTTAATAAGAAAATGATAAAACATTGGCTCAACAAAATTAATATCACTCGGAAACTTTGTATGAATAAGATATTGAGTTTAAGTATAAACGAATGTACATTTGTATCATAATTTAATTTAAAAACATTAACTTACTGCATAAGTGTTTTTATTTTCTTGTTGAATATTTTCTCTTTTTGATGTTGATCTGTGTGTTAATTTTAATGTTCTTGAGTTAGATCAATTCAATCAATGTAATTTTCAAATTTAAAACAAAACTTAATTGCAATTAATTGAAAAAAAATAATTGCATATCTTTGAAAATTGTAATAATAATAATTTATTGTTTGCTTTTAGGAAAACATTGAATGGAATAAAGAAGAATTTCATATAGCAAGTCCTGCTCCACTTATTGATGTAATAGACCATACACCTCAGCAAGGTGCTGTTCGAGCATCTACGGCTGATCTTAGAGAAGCTGGAAAACGTGGCCTACTATGGCTTTTAGATGAGGAGTCTCTTTTCCCTGGGGCTAGTGAAAAATCCTTTTTAGATAAAGTCTTCACAAACTATTCTGGAAAAGGTCCGTTGTTAAAATAATGCTAAGTACTTTTAGAATTTTTATAGCTTATTTACTCTAATATCTTATTATTTTAAATTTTTAGATATTTTAAGGAAATAGTTATAAAAGAGGCATGGAAAAAATTACTTAAAAAAACTTATAAAACGGTACCAGTTTATTCCAAGGAATTTCCATTTCATGCTTTTTCCTTAAGTTTGGTGATTTTATAAAAATAAATTTCTGTTTTCCTAGGAAATTCTGAAAAATAAAATAAAAAGCTGACATAGTTATTGGAACAACTGTTTGCTTTTGAATGATTAAAATAATTCAGATTTCTATTTATTAAAAATAAAATTATCCAAGCTTTCTCAGTTGAAATTTAATCAAAGTGTCTAGTCACCTGGAAAAGCTGGACAACCTGACAAGTCAGGGAAATTTATATGAACTGGAAAAGTCAGGCGAATGCCAGGGAAATTTCTAATTCCTGGGGAAAAGTCATAAAAATTTGAAAATTCTGAAAAAGGGCTAACAAAATTTAAAGCTTCTAAGAAAAGTTAAGCAAAACTTTTCTGAATATAAAACTAAGGATTTGAAATTGCACCACCTGGAAAATCTAACTTTGCACCTTTTAAGTATTGTAAAAAGTATTTCAACACCTTATGGAATTTATTTTGTCCACCCCCTTTCGATGTTTTCTTGTAACTTGGAGATTTTCAATTCCAGCATCACTGAGCGTTTTCTTAAACCAGGCTCTTAATTATTTAAAATTTATTTTGAATTATTAGTCACACATTATACTTACAGTGGTTATATATATATACATATATATATTATTGTGTTTGAAAGGAAAATGGTTGTCATCAAAGAAAATGACTTTTATAAAAAAAATAGTATCAAAAAAAAAAAAAAAAGTTTTAAAAGGATAGTCTTAAAAATATTTAATAGTACTTTTTAAATACTTTTTGATTGATAATTTAAAAAAAGCTGTCAGCAATTACTGAGGAAAATTTAGCATAATTATTTTAGTTATATATTACAATCTTGTACATTTAAATTTTTAATCTAACCACTTTAAATATTTGTATTATTAATCTTTACCCATTTATAAATTATTTGTCCCATTAATAAAATTGAAGGAATTAGGAAAACTCTAAAAAAGCATATCAGAAGCTGAAAAATAATGCTCTCCTTTGCAGATTACTCAGTCTTTTCAATGATTCTCTTTCAAAAAAAAAAAAAAAAAAAAAAAAAAAAAAAAAAACATAAGGAGAACATGCTATGCCCATTGTTTGCAGTGAATACATGTTTAGTATGGAATTAAATTTATTCTCTATTTGGCTGGAGAAAAACATTTGATTCTCTAGTCAACCTTATAATAACTATGCTAAAACATGGTAAAAAATAAATTGAATTCAGAGATCATTAATGATTATGTATTATAAATTACTACAAGAATTTAAGGAAAGGAATCCCATGCAAGATTTTCCATAGTGTGAGATCTTCCTATCTTGTGTATGATTTATGTAATTCACTTGTTATTTAAAACCCTGCATCTAGAGTAGAATCTCATTACAACAAATGTCACTGTAATGAATTTTTCAATTTAACAAATATAACTGGAAATACTAAAGATTTTTCTAATATCCTATACTTCTATAGTAAAAAAAAAACTAGCCTTAAAAGGAATGACTCCTGGAATGATGCTGATGTGGAAGATTTCCGGAACTAACGAATCCGGGTTGTCCACTCCTTCCATGAGCCGAATAGACCAATCAGGAAAGGGCTCCGTCTATGCATCGCCGTATGGGTTACCATAAAGAGAGGAAAGGTTACCATCGCCAACAATCGCCAAGTTTGTTGCCAACTTGGCGATAAATCGCCAAATTTGGAGACCAAAATTAGTTGTCAAAAGTGACGCCAACTTGGCGATAACTGTAATATTTCGAAAATTTTTTAATTTCTTTACAACACCAGTCGTTTGATACATCATTTGAGAGGTTTGCAACTGCTTATTCATATAATGGATGTCTTGTGTGTTATCCACCACTCTGCTCCCCAGGGGGGACACATTTTTAATTTCTTTACAACACCAGTCGTGTTACACAAGATTTGAAAGGTCTGCAACTGCTTATTCATATTATGGATGTCTTGTATGTCACCCCCACACTCTGCTCTCCCCAGGGGGGGGTCACATTTTTAATTTCTTTACAACACCAGTTGTGTGACACATCATTTGAAAGGTCTGCAACTGTTTATTCATTTTATGGATGTCTTGTGTGTCACCCCCACTCTGCCCCCCCCCAGGGGGGCACATTTTCAATTTTTTACAACACCAGTCGTGTGACATCATTTGAGAGGTCTGCAGCTGTTTATTCATATTATGGATGTCTTTTGTGTCGCCTCCCACTCTGCCCCCCAGGGGGGCATATTTTTAATTTCTTTACAACACCAGTCGTGTGACACATCAGTTGAAAGGTCTGCAACTGCTTATTCATACCATGGGGTATTGGCGAGAAGCAGGGGTAGCCAATAAGTTGGAATCGCGAAGCGATTACGCGGGGGGTTGGCGAGCATAGCGAGCAGGGGGGCGGCGCCCCCCTAGTTTCATTATAAAAATATTAATTTTAACAAATTTTTTAGTATAGTTAATTTAATCTGTGCTCTCCAGAGATTAATTGCAACTGGATTTTACTGTATATTGCATGCTATTTGTCCCAAGTTGTGGATGTATGGAACTGAAATTTATTTTGTACATTTTATATCCTAGATCCAAGATTTTCTTATTTTCTTGTTTACTTTTTTTCAATATCAGAGTATCAACAACTCATTAGGAAAGGACCATACAATCATCAATTCACAGTACAGCATTTTCATGGCACCAATCCTGTTGTATATTCTGTTACTGGGTGGCTACGTTATTCTCGTGAACATGCTTCTGCCAGACAAATCTCTAATCTTCTCCAAGAATCTCAGAAGTAAGGGAAAAAAAGGATGCTGTTTACTCCATGCATATGATATTTTAAAGATTTTATTATTTTTTGATAGTTTCTACAATGTTATATATTTTAAATGTGTGGAATTATAATAGTGCTATTAACATTAATTTAAGTTTTATATTCATTTTTAATATCAGGGTTTGTTCTAGTTTTTCTTCACAATAGTTTTAATATTCATTTGAAAATTTGGTTATATTTATGGTTTAAATAATGTCACAAATATTCTTTTAACTAAAGAAAAAAATGTTGTGTCCCTACAATATTTATGCTTCTTTTTTTCTAAAGGGGAAGTGAGTAAGATTTCTGATCTTCAATAAAATTTTAAAAAGGATTTTTGAAATTTAAATATGAATCTTAAAGATCTTTTTAACATATGTACAGCATCATTATTATTTTTACTTAGGAAAAAAACAGCAAACATATCTGACATGCCCTGGAAAGAATAAACTCCACACCTAGCTTGGCTGGAGTCTTTAGATAAATGTAAGCTTGGACTTGGACTAAAAATAATGAAATAAAATTTACTCAATTTTTACCCATAAAGTACAAATAATATTTTTACCCATAGGTTTTTTTTTTTTTTTTTTTTTTTTTAATTAGAGTAGGGCTGTTCCAAATTGTTAATTGCACCTTAAAGCATTTCACATGGAAAAATAATGCTAAATTTGTTTTATCAAATTTGTTAAAGTTCTTGGTATTAATTCAAAAAATTCAATCTTTGTTCAGTTTGTGATAATATTCAAAACATTTTTAAGTTTTTGCTCATTTTTGCCAATTTATAGCTTAAAATATTTTTTTTTTTAAACTAAAAATAAGAGAATTTACCTGTATCAAAATCTCATGTTCATATTTCACTGGTTGAAAAGATTAAGCAACTCTGCCGAATAAAATCAACTCCACTGTTCTTACCATGATTTTTTTTCAGGCAATCGCTGTAACATTTTTAATGTATTACAAAATGAATCAAACTCTCATGATCTTGTAAATTAAACTTACTTTTAGTAACGAAGTGTGCAAAAGCATTTTCTTCTACAGTTCACGTTATTCAGAGCTAGATTTCTCAGTTTGTTTTAATTTGAGGGTAGCAGCTTATAAAATAAGTGATGTTGAGTACTTGTACTTGATCTAAAATTAACCTGATATTTTATAATCTTGGTGTAAATTGACAATGTCTCTACCTTGTAAAAGGTACCCAACAGTTCTGATTATTTTTAAATCTACAACAGATTTTACATATACCGAATACAATCAGTGTGATTTTGATGCAATATAGGATCAAATATATAAATTTAAGGAGTTGATATAATTCTCTACAGGCACATTCATGACTACAGATACTATTGCAGTACATTATCCAGAATTTCACAAGTTTCCAAATGAATATTTTCAGGCCTAATTTTATGAATATAGAAAGTGGACACCTGATGTTTGAAAGTGCAAAGCCAAAGGAACCAAAATAGCCCCCCTCCCAAAATAAATAAATAATAAAAAAAATAAAAGTTAAATCAAAATTTCAATCTATAAAAATTTAATATCAAATCATAAATAAATATAATGATACAATAAAATTGTGAGATATGCCCTTATTGTATTAATACTTAATACAATGAGTATTATAAGGACCACTTTGTGGACAATACACAACTATTCTTTGTAATTGCTGGTTGCTAATTTAAACATGATAAATACAGTTGATAAAAAAAAAAGGTGAACAACACCTTTTATTTTGATCTTCAAAATGTCAGAGGGAAAAAAAATGGCTATGACTGGAAATAGCTTTTCCTTTTTTTCAATTTGTGCTAAAAAAAAAAAAAAAAAAGCTTAGGGGTCGCCTTTATGCAGAAATTGTATCAAACTATAAAATTAATATGAAAAACTAATTTTATCATTGTTTGTCTCTTTTAGCAAATTTTACTTTAGAATACCAAATGGGAAGCTATTTGGTCGATTTTGGAATTATAAAGGTTTAAAATTTGTAACTTCTAATGTTATATTCATTTGTATTAGTTGCAAAATAGGTTGCAGGTTGAGATGTAATTAATGTATATTGTTATTACTTGCCTTACATGTTTGATATTAACATAAAGTGTGTGGCATCCATTGTACATTTACAGGGGTACTCAAAAGTGTTCTCTTAAACTATAGTCTTTGTGGAAAAACCATCTGCAGTGTAATTTAACTGTGTTACACAATTTTAAACATAATAAAATTTATATAAACAGTTGAGGTGCACTATAAAGAAGGTTGTTGCTGTAGAATAAGTTATGTTCAATGAATAAAGTATGTGTTCAAGGGAACTCAAAAGTATACAGATATATTATGATCTATGAAGAAAATTTTTTTGTCGGTTATTTTAGTGATGTCACTTTGTTACATATATAAGGAAATTGATATGAATTTCTGAGATGCACTAAAACATTGTTTGTTTGTAACATGAGAATTTAAAAATCGTTTATATGGTCATACAAAAGAGTTTGGTTATATAATTGTCTACAGGAAAAAACTGTTGGCAGCATATTTTAGTTATGTTACACTATTTCAAACATGGTAAAATTAATGTATATCACTCAAGTTTAATACAAAATATTTGCTGTAGACTAGGATATGCATCATCTATCTTTTTATCTTTTTTTTATAAGGACATACAAAAGATATTGGATATAGTATTGTATGCAAAGTATTATCTACTAAGGAGGATTTTTGAAAGTATGCTTTCAGTTAAGGTATGTGTAAAAGTTTAGTCTAAAAAAATAGCTTAATTGAATTTTTGCACACTAATTGGTGTGTATAAATTCTATAGACCATATACGGGGCTGCATAAAAGAATTTGTAAGTATTGAGACTGTTTAATTTGAGCTATGCAGTTTCAATCTTAACTACTTTTAGTATACAAAGACTTGCATATAGTATATATATAAAATCTTATACTAGGCTGTGCTAAGCAGATGGAAATATAGCCATTTAATGTATAGTCACTCCTGGAAGTGTGATTTCAGTACTTTTAAGTTTTTTGCTGCATTAAACATTAGCTTAATATGTGGCATGTAGAACAATCTGTAGATAATATACAGAGCTATACAAAAGCATTTAAGTACATTTCTATCAATTGGTGAAAATTGCTAAAAGTGAATTTTCAATTGTTTATATCTTTTCTAATTAAAATAAATTTTGCCATAATATGTAGAATATATACTAATGTCTAGATCATATACAGAGTAGAACAAAAAAAATTGGAACAAAAGAATAGGAGTGCCTTTCTATCTTTGTGCAGTAATTGTTTAAATTTAGTTTTTATATGTATTATGTGTTTAAAAATGTTTATTTAGGTATATTTTTTATCTTATTAAACAAAGAAGTTTTGTATAAATATTCTAGAAGTTTTGGAATGTGTTTCATAATCTATGCTTGACACTTGATTTTCCTTTGTCTGGCTATATTGAAGTGTGGATTAAGGAAAGGCTATCTCAAAGAACATTAAGGGGAAATTTCTCCTGAATTAACTGTCAAGTCTTGAGAATTGAATTTGTGATGCAGGCATTTCTTTATGGAGTGTTTGTGGCATTGTTGATGCCAAAATCAGGCTTAGCTTTTATTTATAGTGTCAAAAGAATTAACTAAAAAACAAAACTTTTAGATTAACGCACTATTAAACAGAAATTCATACTTCGGCGTGTACCACAATAAAATTGTAAATATAATGCAGGAAAACCAATATAAAGTGTATCTTTTTTGGGTGACAAATGTAGATGCATTTAATCAATGAATATAAATGCTTGGAAAAAAATATACGCATTTGAAGTCACCATGTTCATAAATTTTTTTGTATATGAATACTAAGTTTATATCAATAGTAGAATACATAAGAAAATTTAATGAGTGAATAACCTACATAAGAAATTTCATACATTCTGAAAATAAACTACTTATGAATGCGAGATCCAATAATATAACACATACGATACAATATTAGATGAAAACTTTTCTTTTTCGCATAGGATAAAAGTCGACTCAATGTCTACCGAAACATTAGTTCTATTTGTCTAAAAATTCTAATTGAAATTACATTAAAATAAGAGAAAACAAAATGCTGCCAAAGCAGTAATAACAGAGAACAGGCAGCGCTGAGCCTGTGAATTGACAAATCAAGAAAAAGGAATGGGGAATTGAGCTGTTTTTTGATTTCACATACTTTTTTATTTCATTTTTGTGTCCCAGTAAACAAAACTTCATGTTCATACAAGTACTGGTATGCGTACCATAGTTTTAGAACCCCTGGACTAACACATTTAAATTTCATGCTATATGTTGCATAGTGGTCATGTAGAATTATTAGCCAGACTCACTTATATTTTATTTGTGTGAAGCACATCAAGGTCTCAAATATACTGATAATTGAATTGATAAATTAGATTTGCATTAAAATTTCATACTTTTTGTTCAGTGTATTTGGTAATTAAACAGCTAACTGTTTTCCATATGTGTATTCATTTTTTAGTTTCATGCATTTCTTGAGCAATTAGATGAACATTTTGATGTTTGAACATTTACATGCTTTATGCACAGTGTTCGACAAATCCCAGACACCGGGTCACCCTAGCCACTAACTTTTTTACCTACATGTCAAATTTAAATTAATTTTACCAACTATAAATTTAAATGAATCATCATTAAACAATTTAATAATGAAAAGTCAATTAACAAATGGTATTTCAAATCAAGATATCAAAGGCATTGTTAATTTATATATATAATTTCTTGTTGGGAATTAAAGGTAAGGATATTGCTTTGTATACAATTTTAATATTTTATTTCACAGTTTGTTTCCATTCAATTTTTACAATGTAAAAATGGTATCTTAAAGTTTTTGCTATCTGATTTTTTTATTGAATTATTAACTTGTTCACTGCAAAATGACGCATATCATCCAAAAATAGCTGAATATGCTTATGAGTAGTCAGTGTTCCATTTTTCAATGAATGCATTAATGTCAGAGAAATGATTCTTCAAGCTGGTTCCTAAGAATTTTTAACTTTTGTCAACCTCTGAAATTTTATTTTATTTTACTTCTCATGAACAATAAGAATGCATGAAATGTGAATATGTGATAAAACATTTAAGGGAAGACAAGACTGGGTGCAATCCTATGATGGGTAATATGTGAATTTTCTCGGAAACTACTTGATCAATTTTGATGAAATTTGGAATTTATATTCACATGATTATGCTCAAGACTTATATGGTTGATAGTTTTTTTTCTATGGGTAGAACTTTTTATTTTAGAGCAATGGCAATTTATCAGGAATTTTCAACTTTTCACAAAAAGGGGGGGGGGGGATCTGTTACGTATGATTTTATATTTAAACTCTTATCACCATTTTTTTTTTTTGGGGGGGGGTCAAAATTTCTCAAGTACTTTATAATATAGGTGTAAATTAACGGTCGCCACTCGCCACGTAGCGATTAAAGTTTCAAAAGTGGCGATTAAAAATCGGCCATCGATCGCCACCCTAGTCGCCACTCGGCGATTAAAAAATCTTATTAATTTGCTTTGTGAAATACAACTTTTTTCATGGATATATACATGTCTACTTTGTTTGCATTTAATTAGTGAATTGGTTAATTCTTTAAATTAAAAATCGGCCATCGATCGCCACCCTAGTCGCCACTCGGCGATTAAAAAATCTTATTAATTTGCTTTGTGAAATACAACTTTTTTCATGGATATATACATGTCTACTTTGTTTGCATTTAATTAGTGAATTGGTTAATTCTTTAAATTAAAAATCGGCCATCGATCGCCACCCTAGTCGCCACTCGGTGATTGAAAAATCTTTTTAATTTGCTTTGTGAAATACAGATTTTTTCATGGATACATTCATCTCTACTTTGTTTGCATCTAATTAATGAATTGGTTAATTCTTTAAATTAAAAATCGGCCATCGATGGCCACCCTAGTCGCCACTCGGCGATTAAAAAATCTTATTAATTTGCTTTGTGAAATACAACTTTTTTCCTGGATATATGCATCTCTTCTTTGTTTGCATCTAATTAGTGAATTGGTTAATTCTTTCTTTCTATCGTATGCAAGCATATTTAGCAACTTTGTTGTATTTTCTATATTTTGGCTTTTTACTATGAACTTTTTATTTGGATTATGTTTTCAAAAAATACTTTTTTCCTACAAAATATAGTCATTAATTTTAATTCCACATGCATTTCAAATAAATTATACCATTTTTACCTCTGGATGCAAGGAGATTTTAAGGACATTGTTGTATCTTAAATCTTTCACTTTTGCCATATGCTCATTAATTGTACCAGTAATAGTTGGCTGGTACAGTTTTTTTTTAAATTTATGATTAAAGTTTATGTAGGTGTCAAGAAAGATTGAAACATTATAGCCAATTACTTTAAAAATATAGGACAAAATTAGCACTCGCCACTTAGGCGATTTAGCTGCAAATACTGCAAATTTAGCATCTGATTTTACTGCTACCAAGCAGACTTCCTCCACCTCACCAACACTTGCCTTAATAATACATCCGGAGTTTTGAAATCTCAGGCAAAGCAAAGAATATTTATATTTATCTGTACACTCGCCAAATTTAATAGTTAACACCAATTTTAAGTAAGAATAAAATATCCAAGAAAAATATGAAATATTTTTAAATTTAAAATTTAAAAAAAAACAATTTCCTTGTTTGTTTTATACTGCAATATTAATCACCAATTCATATTTTTCCATTCAGTGGAATGACAGTTTCATTTTTAACCAAATATGTGTAACTTTGTAACTCACTAGCCACTAAATAAGTAAAAAATAGCCATTTTGACCTATTTTTAAAAAGTGGCTACTAACTTTTAAAAAGTGGCCACTAATGAAACTGGGTCTACCGGCCACTGGCTACTAATCAAATTTCCCAGTTTTCACCTATACTTTATAAGTTAAAGGGGTCTTTAGCTGAAAAGTACAATTTTTAGGAGAGCTAGAAGCTTAGATAGCATTAAAAGTAAATTGCATTAATTTATTTTTAGCAGAATAACACTCTGAATAAAACTTTTACGTACTTTTTTTCTGTCACACATTACTTTGTTTTGAATTATCAGAATGCCACTATATCTTTTTAAATTATAATTTTGTTTATTTAATTTTTTTTAAATTCTAACCTTTAGAGATCTCATATTGCTGTATTGAAAATAAAAGCGATTTTTGTGCTGCTAAAATTATTTAAATAATTTTTCAGAGATCATGTAAATCAGTTGTTTTCTACTTCACGAGGGGTCTTTGGTACTTCAGGGAGCAACACTTTGCATGCAGATGGCAGTTCTACTTTAAGAAGAAGTTCTAGTATGCGAAGAGCACAAGGAGTTGCTGCTGCTGGGGTCAAAAGGCGATCTATACCTCTTCAAGTGAAATATACAGTTGTAAGTATTTTTAAGGCTCAGAATATTTTACTCTTTTTTGTTTTTATAATTATTTTTTTACTGTGGTTGTATAATAAATTCCTTTTATTTTTATTATTATATGCTTTATTTTTATTTATTTATTTATTTATTTTTTAACTAAGGAAGTTCTAATATTTTATTCTTAATATAAAATATTTTTATGTATTTCAAATTAGGTACATAGGATGTTTGAAATAGTTTTAACAGGAAATTTTTTAATTAAAAACTTTTAAACAATATATTGTCATTATTTTTGCAGTGACCTGATTTTTTTAAGTATTTGAATTTCCTTTGTATTGATTATATACTTTCATCAGTTTTACAGTACCAATTATTGGTGCATCATGTATAGAAAAGAAGTTTTGCTACTCATTCAGCAAGGATCTATGCAGGATTATTTGTTTGGTAAAATGTCACTGACTGATATATAGTTTGTCGATTCTTTTAGCATGAACACCAGCAAGTTGAGATAGCGAACTTTGACTAAGTTTGAACCAAGTGACTTTTCAATATTTAAACAGTAGGGATACATGAACTAAACATGTTTTGTTCAGTTTTCACTGTTATGTTAATTTATTTAAAATTTGTCATAAATAAAAAGTTCAGAAGGAAAAAGAGAGAATTATTTTCTGTAATTATTTATTATTTGTTATTTTTTTTTGTGTTGCTTTATATGTTGATATGTTTTAAACTTAATTTGTATAGGAGAGTTCTAACAAAGCTTATTTTATGTTTATATTCTGCATTTAAAAAAGGTAGACTAGGTTGTAATTGTAGATGATAGATATATTTGCTCTAAAAAATGGCTCCTCTCTAGTTTTTTTTTTTTTTTTTTTTTTTTCTGCTGGCACTTATATGTCTCTTAATAGTTCAAGTCATAACTTATTATTTTAGGCAGCTCTTCTTCAGATCCCAACACTTGATAATTATCATCTTCCCCTTCCTCATATTTGCATGCTTTTTTTTCTGAGTAGTAAACAAATTTTTCAACCCCAAGGTTTCTGTTATCATGCAAAGATTTCACTGTATTTTAATGTAAATTTATTTCTAAGCTTTCTTATATGACTGTGCTTTTCTCATGTAGGTGGTATATTTGAAAATATTGCTGCCTTCGACAGCATATAACCAGATTTCGTCTATCTGTTCCATTGTTTCATATGAAAATAAAATATAATTGTAGCCTGATTTTAAGATAAAAATATTTAGCTTTGGGCAGGTTTAATCTAAATAAAAAGCACTTGTACACACAGGTGAAGCTGGTTTTATGCTGGCCAAAAAGTAAAAATTAAATCATGTTTGATACAATCATGAATCTGACAAGTTCATTCTTCAGTTACTGTAAGGTAAGAGAATCTATTTAAAAAGGGAGGGCTAATCTCAACTATCAACAAGGGCTATCAACAAAAATTATAACCTTAAACTCTGTATAAATATTTATTAAAGCTTAGTGCATAAAAATTAAGGAAAATATTAATAATAAAAAGCAAGTAAAACAAAATATACAATTACTTAAAAAAATAAATATCCTTCATCTTTTTCTGAAGAAAATTCTTCAAAGTCCTTTTTGTTATTTTCATCATCAAAAATTAAATCTGTCATTTCTTGCTCTAGTTGCTCAGTGGGTAGTTTTAAGGCATGGCAAAGATTGTCTTGGAACTCTTATTATCCATTCTCAGACCAATCAAGAACTGAAGAGACAGCACAACATTAAAAAAATACTCTAATGAGCTTTTCTGATAAATTTTCTCAAGCATTAGACATCCACGGTAAAAAACTTTGTCTTGGTGGTTTCTTTAGGTAATTCATGGGTGTTTTTTTCTGCTTTCTTCATGTATTCTTGTAATTTCTCTCTCACTCAACCTTTAAATGGTTTATTCAATGATATGTCTGTAGATTTTAGTAATCGGGTGCATCAAGATGGATATAAAATCTGTGTCAAATGAATGATTTTGCTGATTTGTGGATTGGTGCATGGTTCCTCATACTCTGGAAGTCCATTGTTCCAACTTATCATCCTTCCCATTCCAACTTATTCATTCCTTCTTTGTAGCTGTAACTTTTATATTTGATGGAATTCAGGGTCTAGCCCAAACTTTAAATAGAATCTGCCCAGAATGCTCTTTCAAAATGCAAAATGCTGGCATCTTGTCTCCATTTGCATGGACTGCTAAGGCTACTGTAAAATCTCTTTTGCTGCAACCTGCACTTGCAATTTGTATCATTGTATCCTTTTCCACCTTATATGTTCGATTTCAAACCTGACCATTGTTTGATTAAAACTTGCTATATTGTATAACATGTAATCACAAGAATGTTCCGATTATACTTGCACTGAATGTGGCTCTTATATGCCATTTTTTTTTTTACTATATTGGGCCAAATTTTGGAATTGTCTATTTGTTGTAGGCTTCTCTATCATAGTTTTCAAATTTATTTTTTCAGACTATTAGTTTTGTCTCCAAAGTTCATTTTATGTTCTTTTTTTAGATTCAATTATGATTATGCGTGGTGGTTCTATGTTCTCTATTTACATTCCTTAAGCCCCATGTTGATTTTTCTTTAAATAATGTGTAGTATATTTAAAATGCATTTTTAAAAAATTATTCTGTAAAATAATAAATTCTATGTAAAAATGCTAATACTAACAAATAACAAGAGAGCATTATGAAATTTGCTTTCAAGTTGAAATTTACTTACTTTGTATATTTAATTATATTTAAATGAAAAGTCAAAGTACATGTCCATTCGTTGGCTTTTTAAAATATCCATTCATAATTTGTCAATTTAAAATGAAAATTTTAACCTTGTTTAATAGTTTGAAACATTCAATTACATATCTTTCGAATGTTTTACCATCTCTAACTAGGAAACATTCCCAGTTGTAAATTCTGGATTTGGATGAGTGTGGTACTAAAAGAAAGATCTCGTCATGTACTTTAAAAAGTGCAATGGAATTAGCCGTTCAAATCTAACCATTTTCGAGATATCAGCACTTGAAGTGGGAATGAATAAATAAATTGACAGGCAGGTATATAAATTATTTGCAAGTCAAGCAACCTAATAAAAATATTCTATTTTACACACTATATATACATACAGTTTATCCATTACGTCACACCACACATTTGCCAAAAAATTTGCATAAACCAAAGTACTGAAAATAATAAAAAACAGATAGAAAAATTTTCCGAATGCAACCGTATGCGAAAACTTCATAGAATGCGAAGCACCTGTCTAAAAGAAGGGAAATAACTGGCAATGTTGGATGTAAAGAATTCTGCTCATAGCTTGGGAAAAAGTATTAGTAAAAAAAATAAAAACAATGCAAAGAAAATTTTAACTTGTGAACAATTTATATACCTGCCTGTCAATTTATTTATTTATTTATTCATTTACACTTCAAGTTATGATATCTCGGAAGCGGTTGCATTCAGACAGGTACTTTCATTGCACTTTTTAATGTACATGATGAGATCTTTCTTTTGATACCATTCTCGTCCAGATCAACAGCTTATACCTGGGAATGTCTCCTAGTAAGATTGCAGATGATGCAAGTGTGTTCATGTAAAGTGTATTTTCAGCATGCATGTTCTAACATTTAAATGAAATACAGGTAAAATGTCAAAGGCTTCACAGACCACAGGCAAATAGTTAGTGGGCCATATCTACAATGATGCCTGATCTGCAGAATCATCTAAAGAAATTCCATTACACAATGATGCATTTTCGCCGTTTCTAACTGACATATCCAAAATAACAAATTGTGCATGCGTGTAGACTAAGATTGAAATTAAGAAAGAGGGGGGAGGATTGTACTTTGTGCTAATACATGAATAAATAACAATACAACATTAAAGAGCACAAATTATATAAAATAATAGATGTTTAAAAGGCATACAGCTGTTTCGGGACTTCTAAAGTCCCATCATCAGTGCTAAAAAAGAAGTGTAAAATGCAAAAGATAAGTCGCATCATTAAATGAAAAACGTGCATCGCAGCTCGCCGCCAAAGGCGAACTAACCATGAAGCGTCGCATAGCAAAAGCAAACTGACTCGCACATTCCAAAGGAGACCAATCAGATGTCTCTACTCCCACTGGAAGAGTCCAAATAAAGCAGAAAAGGAGGGGGGGGGGGGGGAGGGGATTGAAATTACCGGAAAGGAAACCAAACTTCTGAAAATCTGGGTGTACTGGATATGTCATTAACTAAATTATTAGAGTTTTTCCAAATATGAAAAGCTTCCCAAAAGTCTAAATCATAAATAGATAAACAATATTGTATTAATGAGGCTTCGGAAAATTTAAAATTGTGACTATTGGACCAACAATGGTTAGCACTAGCGGATCGTTTTATTTCACAATTTTTAACGTAAGCACTGTGTTCTCCCAAACGTTTTTTCAAAGCTCGCTTTGTTTGACCGATGTGCATTCTATCGCATTCGCAAGAAATCTTATTAAATACCCCAATGTGATAAATCATCTATTGGATCTTTGAGATTTGAGAATTGCATTTTATTGAAAGGAGTATAAGTTATTTTAAAATCAAATTTTGACAAAATTTTAGAAATTTGATGACTGATTTTTGGAAAATATGGAAGAATAATTAAATTAACATTGCGGTCAGAGTTGAAGTTCGAAGGAGTATGTTTTCTTAATTTGTTATGAATGGAATCAACGATTTCGATTGGGAAACCCCGATCAATGGCAGTGGATTTGATATGGTTTAATTCTGCTTTAAGTAAACTATCGGAGAAGCAAATATTTAAGGCCGGTGTACATAAGTGTTAAAGGCAGCTAATTTCTGGTTAAGGGGGTGAAATGAAAGGCGATGGGGAGGTAAAGATACTGTGAATAGTTTACGATAGACAGTTGTGTGAAAAAAGTTAATTTCGTGGGAAACCAAAACATCCAGGAAAGGTAATTGATTGTTATTTTCAAATTCGTAGGTAAATTGAATATGGTCATCTATTGAGTTCATAACTGTAAGAATATTATTAAGATCAAGAATATCAGAGTCCAGCAATGCAAAACAGTCATCGACGTAGCAGATGTAAAATGGAAAAGTTATTTTTTTAAATAGTTTTAATTCGAAATAATGCATATAAAAGTTACTAAGGATTGGACTGAGGGGGGGAGCCCATAGATAAACCACCAGTCATTCGATAAAAGTTACCATTGAAAATGAATGTGTTTTTGTGAATGTGCTTGAAATTCTCTCTGCTAGAAAAATTTTACGTACAGGGATACCATGTTGGCACTTTTATCTTATCAGGTCAGGGTTCATACTCATCAGGGGAATATGGGATTCCTGGGAAAATCAGGGGATGAGTTTTAGGTTGTAAAAATCAGGGGATAATACAAAAAAATTCCCAAACCTGGGAAAACCTGCCAAAATGACAGTCTATTCTGGGAAATTGGGGGCAATTGTTACTGTTCACATGCTTTATTATCATATGTAATATCAAAATGTCGGTAATTGTTGATATGGAAAAATTGACCATCCAGGAAAATACATCAGGGGATTCTCAGGGGATTTTTTCTTGGAAAATGAGTATGAACCCTGCAGGTGTGACATTTTCATCCCATATTACATTATTATCATTTTCTTAATTCTATTGTTAATTAATAATAGAAAAGTATCAACAATCTATTCTTAAGAAACTTACTTTGGTTTCAAATCCACTTGTAAATTCTTCAACTTGATAAAACTGAATTATTTGTACGTGCAAATCTTGCTACAGTAAGGTAATTGGTTCAATAAGAATTTGATTGCTTTTTTATTGTTGGCAACTATTATAACGAAAAATGTTTATTTTTTCCGGCCATTGTTCTGTAAGACCTGATTTTGTCAAAGCCATGTTAAGGAGGTATTATAATTTTTTAACCCTTCCCATTTTCCCCCAATTAGGCCGATTTTTCCCATTTGCAATCCTCGTTGAGATAATAACCATCTAAATGTATATGGCGAGTTTGAACACGATTCATGTATAATAGTGACTTTTATTGTGCGGTCAAAATTTAGTACATATGTATATATGTATGTAAACTTTTTGGATGGGGGTGGTTTGGGATTCCTGGGGTCATATAGTGAAAAGTTATGAAGAAATTTTCCAAAAGTCATACCATGGTAACGATTGCAATAGGTAGTATTTTTTACGAAATCTACCTAAAAGAGAGCGAGAGGGAGAACATAATTGTGAACATTGCTCCGGCTTATGCCTTTTATTGCTTGAAACTGCATTGTTTGGTAAAATATAATACTCAATTAAACAAACAACATGCTATTAACAGTTATTAGAGCCATTTAAAAAATTAATTCTGCAAGTTTCGGCACAGATGTCATATACACACCACATAAGCGCAACTGTAATAAAATGATTTTATGCCTCACATATAACCTGGCAGTCGTTATTTATTTATTATAAAACTTTAGATTTACTTTTATTTTATTTTTTTAAAGGTTTTAAATAGTTTTGTTCTATGATTATTAACTAACCTTTTTTTATTTATTATTTCCTTTTTAAAATAATTAAAAATAATTAATATATATGCAACTGGTATTTAAAAACAATGTTTTCACTGAATTGACGTCAGAAAAAAATCACGCCAATCTAGTGCATATATGACAACTGTGTTCAAATTTCTTCTGTAAGACATATAATGGAAGAATCACATTAAAAAAAGAAAGCAAAAAAGAAAAGAAAGGGAGAAAAGAAAAAACTTATTTACGTTTTATCTTATGAAGTTTTTGAGATACTTTTTTCTTTAAACCTGGCGCGAAAGAGATAAACAGCGAAATATTGAATCAATTTAAAACTTTCTTTCACACCAAATTAGTTTTTAACCATTACTAATATTATTTTTATGCTTAAATTAAATATTTTCATTTTATAGTATTATTTCTCCTTAAACTGATTTTTGTTCTTTATCTATTTATTTATTTTAAATTAAATCAGTTAATGGGTTTTTTTTTTTCGAGATGTTTGTTATCTTTTATAAGAGATAGTCGTTTAATTTTTTTTTTTTTTTTTTTTTTAATTATTATTATTAATTATCACCATAAAATTACTTGTTGCAATCCTTTTGTCAAAAATATCAGTAAAAGAAGAAATTTATTACCAAAAATCACAGTTATCGCTGTATTTTTGGCTCATAAACCACCGCGGAAATATTCTCAACCAAATGGTACAGTTTTTAAAAAAATCCATCGGTATGTCTTATGAAATCTACCTAAAAAGAGAGAGAGAGAAGATAGTTTTTGCGAACCTTGCTCCAGCTTATGCCTTTTTGTCCTAAAACCACATTATTTGGTGACAAAAGTAAATTCTAACACCCAAATAAACAAATACCACATGATTAACAGTTAGAGCCATTTTTTAAATTAATTCTGCGAGTTTCTTCTGTAAGACATTTAATGGAAGAATTACATTAAAAAAGAAGAAAAATATAGAAAAGAAAAAGTTATTTATGTTTTATCTAATGAATGTTTTGAGATGCTTTTTTCTTTAAACCTGGTGCAAAAGTGATAAACAGCCAAATATTGCTTCAATTCAAAACTTTCTTTCACACTGAATTAATTTTTAACCATTACGGATATTATTTTTATATTTAAATTAAATATTTTCCTTTCAAAATAATATTTCTCATTAAACTAATTTTTGTTCCTTATTTATTTCTCTATTTTAAATCAAATAAGTTATCAGTTTTTTTTCGATGTGTTTATATCATTTTTTTAATCAGAAATAGCCATTTTGTTTCTTTTAGTAATGACAATTATTGCCAAAAAATTAGTTGCTGCAACCCTTTCGTCAAAAATATCAATGAAATAAGAAATTTATTACCAAAAATCACAATTATCTATCGCTGTATATTTCACTCATAAACCACTGTGGTAATATTCTCTATCGAATGATACAGTTTGTAAAAAAAATCCATTGGGTAGTTTTTTGGAATCCTTCGAGCCGAAGTTTAGAGGCTTACTGCTTTATAATATATATGATATGTTAAAAAACACTGTGCTAATTTTTTTATTGGCATAGTAGATTGTTGTATAAGTTTCATAGACTATCTTGAATGATTTTTTTAAAATTACACTTATGCTATTAAATTTGTTGTATTTTATTATTAACATGCTTATTAATAGTATTTCAAAATTATTTATTTATATTAAAAAATGTTGGACATTCTGTTGTTTAATTCTTATAAATGGTACTTTAGGATGGTCTTATAGATCTATTACGGAGGACCAATGTGTATTTTATCCACTGTGTAGTACCACGGCACAATGCTGGCTTAGCAGAATGTAGGATTTCACCTACAAGCAAAACTTCATCAATAGAAGACATGCTAAATATTCCACTTCTTCGCTCCCAGTTAAGAGGATTTCAAGTTCTGGATACTATTAGAGTTCATAAGCAAGGTCTGTAATTTTTATTATAATAATAACTATTAAATAAGGAATCACCTTAAGTGAATTATCTTCTTATCTATTTAAAATACTAGTGTAAATGCCCCTCTTACGATGATGGGTAAAAATTGTGTTTTTCATTTGAAATTTGAAAAAAAAAAAAAAAAAAAAAAAAAAAAAAAAAAGGTAATATAATTGACTAGAGATGTAAATTTTCCGGAAAAATATAAGTGGCGGAAAAAAACTGGTTTTTTACCGGTTTTTTTCGGAAAAAAACGGAAAAATTGGAAAAATTGATTTTTCATGACTATTTCTCCCAAATAAATTATATTTTCTTAGAGAATATTAAATAATAAAAAAATTTTCCCATTTATTTGTATTAAATGAAAATTATTTTCACTTTATATTACAAAATAAAATAAAAGTATCAAAGCCTGCTTTTAAAAGTTTAGTTTTTTTTTTTTTTCTCTCCACAGCCTAAGAAATTTTAAAACACTATTGTTTGTTACATCATATCTCTGTTGAAATGATTTTTCAGTTACATGTTTAACTACCAATTGACCTAATGTAAGAACCTCAGCCAATATGTCTGCAGTTTGGAACGAAATAAATTATGCATTCCATTTACATAAGGATAATTTTTAAGTAAATGATACTAGTTTAAAGAAATTGTTGCAGTTTTGTCATTATTATCAATATCAGTATTAAAAAAATTCTATTGTTTGTTTAAAAAAATGCATATTTTTACATTATTTCACTTTTTTCTTACAATTATAATTTTATTTCCTTTAAAAAATATGTTTAGTTTTGGTATAGCTTTCCAATCTCAACTCAAAGTTTTGATTTAGTTTTATAATCTAAATTCAAACAAAACTAAGTTTTAGTTTGGCTTACTCAGGACTGCAACTAAAAAATAGCATAGGATTTATTGATTGTTAGATTTTTACTCACTGAAACCAGAAAAATATTTTTTTTTTAAAGTTTAATCAAACATATTTTTTTCTTTTTATTCTGAAATCTGGTATTCTATTCTTGAGTAAGAAACCATTTTCAGTAATGTTTCCATATGGTAATTTCATATTTCTAAGAATGGAACTCAAAAGTTATGAAAACAGAACACTACAAATAGAAAATGCTCGCTATTTGAGGAATTAACAAAAGCAATTACAAACAGAGATAAACTTCTAATGTGCTTTAAAAAACTATTAAAATTCAAAGTTTAATCAAGAGGGAATATATAATTTGGAACATAGTTACTTGTAATAAAATATGGGGTTTTTTTTCATCACAGTTGTACTTTTCTAATGCAAACTGCCCATGTTTTTGCAACATTACTGTACATTATGAAGGTTAATTTTAGATTCAATACCTTTAAAAAACATTCAATTAATCAGCTATAACGAAATCTTGAAAAATGCAGCATAGGGGCCGTCCATTAATCATGTGATGTTTTTTTTGGCATTTTTACCCCCCCCCCCCCTCCCCCTTGGTGATACATGGTGAGGTTCAAGACTACCCCCCCTCTACCCTATATCACATGTGTTTTTTAGTACCTACAAAGAATCTTAGTTTTTTTAGAATATTTATTATAAAATACAGGTTCAAGTATCATCTTCACTTCGTTCGTTGCCTGGCAACGGTGAATCAAGGTCACACAACAAGCCGCTTTCGACTTTGTACGCGTTTGACGAAAAAATAAATACACGAAACGCCGCTTTTCGGTTCAGTATCGAGCGTTATTCGAAAAAATAAATACTCGTGATATATTACTACACTCCCCCCTCCCCTCCTTGTGATATTTCGTGATTTTTTTATAGACCCCCTCCCCCCCTCTCGAGCCTCACATGATTAATGGATGGTCCCATAGTAGTGCCACCTATAGGGCAATTTACACCAAAAACTAAACACATTAATATATATCAGGAACTGTCTCAATCTGTAGTTTGATAAAAAATCGTTCTTTAGTCCTTGAGATAGAGCTATTGCGATAATCATGAATAATGCAGCATAGCAGCGCCATCTGTTGAGCGATTTACACCAAAAAGTAATGTGCACAAAATTATATCAAAGATTTACTTAATCTGAAGTTTTATGAAAATACATACATTAATTCTTGAGAACTATTGTGGAAATTATGAATAATGCAGCATAGCAAGCAGTGCCAGCAGTTGGGCGATATTCACTAATAACTAAACATCTCGAATTTATATCAAGGTGTAACTGAATCTAAAGTTTTGTGAAATTATGTGCATCAGTTCTTGAGATCGAGTGCCCATAAAATTTTTGTCCCATACAGACTTCACAGAGTGACATATATTTTCCAAAAACTATCAAATTGTGTTCAGGACCTTCTAAAACGTTTAAATACACCGAAAACTGGAAGTCAAAATTTTCACAAATTCAATACTTCCTTCTTGCAGAAATAGAAAAAAGTAATAAATGCATGCTTCCAATTTTATGTTGAATTTTTAATTTTACCATTTCTATTAATCGGCATATTATTGAAATAATTTTGCACATGAATTAATTTTTAAAAAGAGAAGTTACATTTAATTATTTATCTAGATTTTTTTCATGTAATCCTGTTTTTGTGAATTTCTTGTATATATACTTGTATAAAATATATTTAGGATTTGTGAATATGAAATTATTACTATTTTTAGAGTACTATTTAGACATTTTTAATAAGGTTATTTATGCATATATACAACTTGATAAGATTCAGCTGCTATATGTTATGAGATTTTTTTTTCTTCAATCGCTGCATTTGTGAAAGATTCAATTTGTAGATTAAACTTTTTTCTGAAATGTCTATTTTTGAAGAGAAATTTTGCGAAGGGTCTTGTGTTTCAAACAAGAAAAAAAAAAATGTGGAGGATTCTTTCAAGTCTTCTCAAACAGATTTCTGCTCAGAGATCCGATTACCCACATTAAAGTTTTCATGTGGGACACTCAACATAAAAATAAATAAAATGAAAAGTATCAGATTGTAGCTATTACAAAATTTTCACTATATTATTTCATAAATGAAATTTCAATTTTTCCAGTTCGGAAAAATTGAAAAATAAGCCTTCGGAAAAAAACCGAAAAAAACCGGTTTTTTTCCCAATTTTTCCGGTTTTTTCCCGAGCATTCCCATCTCTATAATTGACAACATGGAAGTGTTTAGATGAATAAAGCTCTGTTATTTTTTTGTTTCTAATAAACAAACTGATAGCATTAAACTTTTGAGTAAACCATTCTTTCCATCTAATATAACATTACAAAATTAAGATTGCTTATAAAACAAATATTTAACAAGTGTGCAATAAAACTGCATAATTTAACCTTCTCAGTCCTGATGCCGCCTGGAGGCGAAACTGAAAAATACCCTTTAAATTAATTTAATTGCTTCTAGAAATATTAAAATTACATATAAAACTTTTAAATAAATGTGTGCTTATTAGAATTATCGGTATATAGACTGATGCATGTTTGGAGATGTTTTATAATAATTTTAAACTGGTTCCAATAGTTTCAGGTAACATTTGTTCTTGACTGAGGAGGTTAAAATTCTGCTGCAACTATTGAAATAATGCTAATAATTAATAGCAATTTTTTTAACACTTTGAAATTGTATTTAAATTGTTTACCTCCCCCCCCCCTCCTAAAAAAAGTGTACATTGAGTTAATAAATAGGATAAATTTTAAAGAAATAAAACAGCCGCAGTGTGTTATAAATCTATCAATAAAACTTCTAGACAAAAGACAAAAGCTATTTTTATTTAAGGATAAATTTTATAAAAGCTTTTAAGTGTTTTGTAACCCTAATTTTTTTATATATTTATGTAGTTTTTAAAATTTTGCAATACAAAGAAGAATCAAACCTAGTTAATGCCCATTTTTAATAGCTGTACAAAACTTTTTTACTTAATGCTTTAATGTATTGAACAAAAATAATCATTTATCCTTTCTTTCACAAACAATGCTAACTTTGTTTGTGAATTGATCTTAAGTGATGCACCGTATTCAGAGCTAAAGGGAAGGCATTGTTAAAAATTTTCTTCTTGCCTGTAGGTTTCTTCTTATGTACCTGCGACTGAAAGGCTGACGTCACATGAATAAACAGGGGTCGAACAAGTTCAGGTGACATCTAGATCCATGGTTTAAGTTTTTTTCAATGAATGACTCCCTACCACAGATTTTGATTTTACACTTTATGCTCTGGTTGTTTACAACTCGATTTCTGAAATGTTTTTTAACTGCACAAATGACTGAAATTTTGTAGCTCTTTTATAGAAAATTATGTTGAACAGAAGGGATTTCAGGTATAAAAAGATTAAGTTAGATAAATTTTTCATCCCAACTCAAAATTGAGCCTAATGTAGCTTCGATTGATCGTATAACATCCTAAGATTGATGAGTTTGTCCCGGATTTGTTATATTGTATTTTATTATATAGAAGTGGCTCATATATTGTTCATTTCTAGTATTTGATTCTGGAAGAAACTGAGTCAAATTAAATCATTTTGACTAAATCATAATTTCTATTTTCATTGAAGTCTAAACATGGCATTTTTGCCATTGAAGAATTTATATTTATTAGTGTTCACTCTAGAAAGAAAAAGGGCAGGGTAGTATTCGTTAAAAAGGGCACTACTTCATTAAAAAAGGGCACTTTTGCTAGGGAATTTATTATTGCCTTTAGTTAAAGGGGGGGGGGGGAAGTGGGGAAATAAGTAATTTTTAGGTATGATAAATAAAGTAACATTAATTTCGAGGAATTTTATGGTATGAAAATAAAAAATACAATTAAATGTACATCTTGATTGAATAATTTTCTGTTTTATAACTTTTAAAAAGGGCAGGGTGCATTTTGTAAATTTGAAAAAGGGCAGGATGCTGCACCCTTCAAAAATGGCCTAGAATGAACACTACATGTTTAATACTTACATGCATATTTATATTCACTATTTAAAAAGTATTTTTACATGTAGTATGTTATTAATAAATATTTCTAAGCTTGATGTCTTTGCAGTTTTGCCAGCTACAACTTTGTTCATGTTTCTGTTGCTACAGTGATTTTTACTTGCATTTGAAATTGCAATATTATTTTCTAAATCTCTAAAATCTCTTTTTTTGTTTTAATGTAACTAGCAGGGGAGACCGAGCTTAACTCGGTCAAAATTAACTTTGTGTTCAACTCGATATAGCATTTTCACTGTATCATTAACTCTGTATTATTACTGTAAAGCATGTTTATAATAGTATTATTTAGAAAAACAATCAATAAGAAAACTATGTTTTTATGTGCATGTTTATAAATTTTACTTTATTTTAAAATTTACAACGAAAGGCCATCGATCTAAATCACTTTTTTAGCTCAACTCTGATTGGTTTAACCATGCATCTCGAATCCTTTTAAGAATGTATAAAAAAAAATTCTTTACATTCTGAAAAACAATATTTTTTGCTAGATATAGCCAAGTTTGGAGGCATTCTTTCATTTGGCTCCAAATACGTGTTTTGGTTTTCGTAATTTTTATAGTCGATTTTTTGGCCATATGTCGCCAATATTTCTTCAGGTAATCAAAGACAATGGAATATAAAATTGAATCAAAATCGTTTAAGAAATTTTTTAGGTAAAATTAGCTTGGCAGCATTCAGCAATGAAGCGAAATGATCCAGTAATATAATTTTGTTTAACATGCGACTCAGCCCAATAGTCTTCTCGTGACAAAAAACGTTTTGTTTCAAAATTTAGGTAAAATTGATTGAGTCGTTGTTATATATAATTAGAATGACCCTAGCTCATTAAGACCCAAAATGACCCACTAATCGAATTTTCGCGAGTATGTGTCCAAGCCAAATGGTTTTCTCTTGCTCAAAAACGATATAATACAAAGTATAGTCAAAATGGTGAGTACCATTTTCTATATAAAATTAGTATGACCCATCATGACCAACAAATGACCCTTATAATCGAAATTAGTTTTAGCATGTCGGAAAACATTAGATACAAAATTTAGATAAAATCGATTGAGCCGTTTTTTAGCTATAGTTAGTTTGACCCTGACCCCTTATGATCCATAATGATCCATTGATCGAATTTTCTCAAAAATCTGCCATAACCCAATGATTTTCTTGTGCCCAAAAACGATGAAATACAAAATTTAGTCAAAATTGCGCGAAACGTTGTCGAGATAAAATTAGAATGACCCAAAAGTGGCCCACTAATCGAAATTTCTTGAACATATGACCAACCTCAATGATTTTCTCATGCCAAAAATATGTTGTATACAAAATTTCGTTAAAATCGACCCACCCATTCTTTAGATACAGCTTGACCTTGACCCATTAAGACCCACAAATCACCCTTATAATCGAAAGCTCTCGAATATAGTCCATTAGTTTTCTTGTTTCTAAAAATTGTTACATACAGAATTTCGTTAAAATTGATCCTGCCGTTCTTTAATTATATATAGCTTGACCCAGACTCTTTATGATCCAAAATGACCCATTAATCGAAATTTTTCGAACATGTAACATAGTCCAATGATTTTATCGTGCCAAAAAAAGTTGCATACAAAATTTCATTAAAATCGATCCACCTGTTCTTTAGATATAGCTTGACCATAACCCATTATGACCCATCATGACCCACAAATGACCCTCATAGTCGAAATCTCTCAAACATGTGATTTAGTCAATTAGTTTTCTCATGTCAAAAAACTGTTACACACAAAATTTCGTTATAATCCATCACGCCATTCCTTAAATGTAAATAGCTTGACCCAGACTCTTAATGACCCAAAATGACCCATTAATCGAAATTTTTCGAACATGTAACCTAGTCCAATGATATTAATCGTGCCAAAAAAATGTTGCATAGAAAATTTTGTTAAAATCGATCCACCTGTTTTTTAGATATAGCTTGACCATGACCCATTATGACCCACAAATGACCCTCGTAGTCGAAATCTCACAAACATGTGATTTAGCCCATTAGTTTTCTCATGTCAAAAAACTGTTACATACAAAATTTCGTTATAATCCATCATGCCGTTCTTTAAATATAAATAGCTTGACCCAGACACTTAATGACCCAATATGACCCATTAAAATTTTTTCTCGAACATGTAACCTAGCCCAATGTTTTTCTCGTGCCCGAAAACCATAGAATGCAATTGTTAGTCAAAATTGCGTGAGAAAATCTCTAGATAAAAATAGCACGACCCACAATGACCCCAAAAATGACCCACTAACCGAATTTTCTCGAACATGTTACCTAACCTAATGGTCTTCTTATAATCCAAAACGATAAAATATAAAATTTGGTCGAAATCGTTAGAGCCGTTTTTTAGATAAAAATGGCTTGGCCCACAATGACCCAAAAATGACCCACTAATCGAAATTTTTCGAACATGTGACCCAGCTCAATTGTTTTCCCGTGCCAAAAAACGATTGGATACAAAATTTCCTTAAAATCGATCCAGCCGTTCTCTAGATATAAATAGCTTGATCCTGACCCATTATGACCCAAAATGACCCAATAATCGAATTTTCTCGAACATGTGACCTAGCCCAATGGTCTTCTCGTGCCCGAAAATGGTAAAATCCAACTTTTTGCGAAAATCGTTAGAGCAGTTTTTGAGATAAAATTTACCCACACACACACACACAATTTTTGCTCGCATTATAGTATAAGATAAATTATGCTGGTTGTTATAAATGTGTAGTAAGAATATAAAATGTCAGATATAAAAGTTTTCCTAAGTTATCTTCACCCTATCTTGATTCATTCTGCTAACCTCTTTTTCCAAGTTGTAAACAAAAACTTCTATACTCACAAATTCCTGTTTTTTAACTTTAGTTTTCGTTCACAGGCATATTTTGGGGTTGCTTCATATTTTGCTGCATTACTTTAAATTTTGCATCGTTTTTATGTATGTTTGCAATGTGACCTTTTTTTTTTTTTTTTTTTTTAAACACAATGTTTTATCTGTAGCTATTTTTTTTTTAAAATCTTCATTCGCTGCAGAAAACTGTTTGAATTGTGATATGCAATCTTATGGCATTTGCATAACTTTTCTTCCTAATTAAAAAAAAAAATGCTTTTAGATTTTTTTTTTTTTTTTTGGCATCAAACAAGAAAGTTTTTGCTGGGACAATTGCCTATTTTGAGGACTCCTATAGTACTTGTATAATTTGAAGACTTATATTTTTATAATTGGTATAAAAAAAATTGAAAATTTTTTAACTAAGTGTATAGAATTAAAAGAAAACTTTTTTGTGAGTCAGAAAAAATAATTTTTTATTTTTGCACAGGCTTATCAAATAGCCCTGGTAACTTTTCTTCATAATGGGTATTGTGTATAGAGTTTAAAGCCAACTATGCAACTATGGATTTCATTCTTAAAGAAATGTCTCATTTATAAAATTGCATTTAAATAGAATGTATTGTATACCACTGTAGATTAACAAAATAGGACACTGTCATAGAACATAAAAACATTTTGTGCTGTTTCTATGGATGACTGCATGCAAATAATTTTTTTTATTAACACTATGTTTTAATTTTGATAACCTGTAATAACTAAATTTTTTCCTACTAAATAAGTAACATTACATGATTTATTTTAACACGCACACACACTTGCATCTATATATATAAAGTGTAAAGCTATAATTTCTGTTGAAGGTATATTGCTATAACTCTTATGACTTATGCAAAACCTAAAATTATTACAGACCTGATGACAGTATATTTTTACTTCTGTAGAATATGATTGTGAATGGTGTATTGTTTTTAAGATTTAATTTTTTGTTATAAAACCCTTAAGTAAAGATGTCTATCAATATTATAGAGGTCAAATATGTCCATAGGTAACACTGACATAATTCTGATGGTAACAAGAGCAAACTATTAAATTAAATTTTGGTTGCAATTTTTTTAATTTCTAACTATTGCACAATTTCCTGATCTCCATAAATATCTTGTGTCATGTGCATATTGAGAACCTAGATGATGTATGACATCCATATTTCATTCAGAAAATCCTTTGGAGTTATGTATCTGACTTCATCTGTATAAACTAGGCTATATATATTGGGTCTTTTTAGCACTTTACAACAAAATTGAAAAGTGCTTATGCATTTGGTTTGTCTGTCTGTCTGTCCATGCTCTAACTCTCGTAAATATACTCCGATTTTCATGAAATTTTTGGATGTTAATGATGTTTACCCTAGCATAGAGATGGGAATGCTAGGAAAAAAACCGGAAAAATTGGGAAAAAAAAAACGGGTTTTTTTCCAAAGGCTTATTTGTCAATTTTTCTGAACTGGAAAAATTGAAATTTTATTTATGAAATAATATAGTGAAAATTTTGTAATAGCTACATTCTCATACTTTTTATTTTTTTTATTTTTATGTTGAGTGTCTAGCATGAAAATTTTAATGTGGGTAATCTGATCTCTGAGCAGAAATCTGTTTGAGAAGACTTGAAAGGATTCTTCACATTTTTTTCTTGTTTGAAACACAAGACCTTTTGCAAAATTTCTCTTGAAAATAGACTTTTCAGAAAAAGTTTAATCAACAAATTGAATTTTCGCAAGTGCAGTGATTGAAGAAAAAAAAAATCTCATGCCATACAGCAGCTGAATCTTATTAAGTTGCTTATATGTATGTAAATAACCTTATTAAAAATGTCTAAATAGGAACCAAAATATAGTAATAATTTCTTATTCAAAAATTCTGAATATATTTTGTACAAATATATACAAAAAGTTCGCAATTTCACAAAAATTTGATTGCATAAAAAAAAATCTAGATATGTAATTAAATACAACTTCTCTTTTTAAAAATTAATTCATGTGTAAAATTATTGCAATAATATGCCAATTAATGGAAATGATAAAATTAAAAATTCAACATAAAATTTTGAAGTATGAATTTATTACTTTAATCTATCTTTTCAAGAAGTAAGTATTGAATTCGTGAAAAATTTGACTTTCAGTTTTTGGTGTATTTAAAACTTTTAGAAGGTCCTGAACATGTTTTGATGGTTTTTGGAAAATATCTGTCACTCTGTGAGTCTGTATGTGACAAATTTTATGGGCACTCTATCTCAAGAACTGATGTACATAATTTCACAAAACTTTAGATTCCGTTACATCTTGATATAAACTCGAGATGTTTAGTTATTAGTGTACATCGCCAAACCGATGGCGCTGCTATGCTGCATTATTCATAATTTCCACAATAGTTCTATCTCAAACTAATGTATGTATTTTTATAAAATTTCAGATTAAGTTAATCTTTGACATAACTTCGTGCTCATTACAGGCCTCGGAGCCAGTCGCTAAACTCGCTTTTCTCGCTATTTTTTTGCATTTGTCTCTTTTAGTCTATATTTTTCAGATTTAATCTCTTTTTTCACTTTTTTTTTTAATGTTCCTTATTCATCGATCGATCGCAGGAAAAAGACCGTAACTTTCCTCATTTGATAGCGGGAAAAACATCGCGAAATTCAACAATTTGTTGTGAGGAAATATCGGAAAACTTGTCAGTTTGACGCAGGAAAATCTCGAAATTTGTCAACTGTTCGCGGGTAAAAATCGCAAAATTTTTCAGTCGGAAACCGGCGGAAAATCATGGATTATGTTAATCTGTCTTAGGATGAAACCATGAAATTCCGTGGAACTATAGTGGAACTTAGTCGCGGAAAATAGTATACCAAATTTCCCGGGAGCAGAACGGCGCAACGCTGCGACGCACGTCACAGACTCTTGAGAAGGTCCACAGGCTATTTTTCAACTGTTAAAAATTTAGCAAAAATTAAAACATTTCGATCCTAAATCCAAAAATTCGGACATAAGTGTATCGCGAATTTCGACAAACAGTCTTCGAAAAGAAATCTATTTCGTCGTAGATCGCGAAAAACACGTGAATTATTCAAAATATATCGAAAAAAACTACATATTTCCTCAAAAAAAAAAAATCATTCAAAACATCGTGAAAAAAACGGCAAGTTTCTTCAAAACATCACAAAAAAACGGCAAATTTCTTCAAAATATCACGAAAAAACGGCAGTTTCCGTCAAAAAATCACGAAAAAAATGGCAAATTTTCTCAAATTGCGAAAAACGGCACATTTCGTTAAAAAAAAAAACGAAAAAATGGCAAATTTCTTCAAAAGATCACGAAAAAAAGTAATTTTTCTTCAAAGAATCACGAAAAAAATAGCAAATTTCTTCAAAAGATCATGAAAAAAGGCAAATTTCTTCAAAAGAACGCGAAAAAACGGCAGTTTTGTAAAATGATCACGAAACAACAGCGAATTTCTCCGAAAAATCGTGAAAAAACGACAAATTTCATCAAAAAATCACGGAAAAACGTAACATTTCTTCCTAAAGTTAGCAAAAAAAGGCATACGTCTTCAAAAAATCACGAAAAAACGGCAAATTTCTTCAAGAGATCGCGAAAAAACGGCAAATTTTTTCAAGAAATCGCGAAAAAACGGCAAATTTCTTCAAAAGATCGCGAAAAAGCGGCAAATTTTTTCAAGAAATCGCGAGAAAACGGCAAATTTCTACAAGAGATCGCGAAAAAACGGCAAATTTCTTCAAGAGATCGCGAAAAAACGGCAAATTTCTTCAAAAGATCGCGAGAAAACGGCAATTTTCGTCAACTGATCGCGAAAAAAATTGCAAATTTCGCAAAATGCAAAAAACGCAAATTTTGTCAAAGAGGAGCCCCCCCCCTCTAGGACAATGTATGAGACGTTAAAAATTCTGAGAACAAAAGGCAATTTTTTTAAAGTATATTTTTCTTTTATGTCTATCACAAATATTTGAAGGTTTGAGTGCAAATAATGTAATGCGAGGGATTGGCCTGCAGACTGTTTAAGTTTTTATATGTGTTGCAGACTGCAGAAAAAAATTCTGCTGCATGGCCAAATTTGTCTCTCTTTTGCAGGGGAAAAAATTCTAAATTTTGACACTCTATCGTGGAAAAATGGTTACGAAATTAGTATATCGTTCGCAGGCAAGAATCGCAAAACTTTTCTGTTGGACACTGAAAAGAAAGTGAATTTGGTCAAATTGTGGCAAGATAAAAACACGAAATTCAATAATCATTCGAGGGGTAAAAATCATAAACTTCGTCATTCGGTCGCGGGAAGAATATCACGATTTTGTCATTTTCACAAGAAAAAAAACATTTAATCTGTCAATCAGTGGCAAAATCATTGCAAAATTTGTCAGTCGATCTCGTGAAAAACAATTGAGAAATTCGGCAGAGGATTGCAGGAAGGAATCTCAAAATTCTTATTTCGGTCGTTACATATACAGGGATCACTTTTTCGACAAACGGCAGAATTTCACGTTTTTTAATTTTTAAGAATCTGCAATTTTTATAAAATGATCACTGGCAAAACTGCAATTTGAATTAATTGATCACCGGAAAAAAGACTATTTTCATTAAACAATCACGAAATCAAGCCGCGAGTTTCACCAGATGATCCCGAAATAAAATCGTTATTTCCAAACAATCCCGAAATAAACTTGTGATTTCTGCCATACGATTGCGGGAAAAAAAACTCACGAGATTTACATCAAACGATCCCGAAATAAGACCGAGATTTCATCAAATGATCGTAAAATCGAAAAGGATATTCATAGACGCCAACTTGTACGGTATGGTCAGTAGTACAATGCACAGAAGAGTACAGTAAAACCTCTAAATAACGGACACCTCGGGAACGCCGAAATTGTCTGCTATTCGGAGGTGTTCGCTATTGGGTAAACCTCAGAGATTCAAAAATCACTAAGAAATGCTTAAAATTCATCAATTGACTTTTATATTCCTAAAACCTACATTTTATGATTAATCAGAAATTAAAATTATTTTTTAAGCAATAAAACTAAAATAAAATTGTGCACACCTTTATCTACTGTTTATTACATTCTTAAGAAAAAATCAGCTACAAAAGTTTACTTTTGCTTGCAATTACATATAATTTGTTTTTCAATGTGACGTTATTGGACTCTATAGAATTTTGGGCGGGGAGGAAAAATTGCACTTTTTGTCTATTAAAAGCATAAAATCTTAAAAACTTCCAGGGGGACATTGCGATGTTGAAGATGTCCCTTCCGGGCAACCTTTTCACACTAAATGTAGAGAGGGGGGGGGGGGGAGATTTTCCCTAGCTCATCCTCTACATTTATCTGTGATCACAAAATTGGTGGCACATTGCTCTGATAAATTTAGAAGCATCCTTTTTACTCTTTTTTCGTTTTTTTTTTTCTGGATAAAAAATTCTTTTTCATCCTTTATCGCCAAAAATAGTGTCCGCTATTCGGAATGTCCGTTATTCGGAGGTTAAACATACAAAAATGTAGGTTTTGGGAGTGGGGATTGGAAAACTGTCCGTTAAATAGAGGGATCCGCTATTTGGGAGTGTCCGTTATGGAGGTTTTACTGTACAATGTACGGATTTTGTTCGAAGTGTACGGTTATACTAATGAAAAATACGATTGTACGATTTTGCGTGCGGAAGAAATAATCGCAGAGAAATACAAATTTTGTGAAAGGATCGCCGAAAAAATTTGCGATTTCTTTACACGCTCGGTAGTCAAAATTTGCGATTTATTTTCTGCGATCGTTTATCAAAATATGGTAAATGATAATTTTTTGGGCCATTGTTTTAGAAATTTGCCTTTTTCTGCGTTTATATGACAAAATTTGTCATATTTTCTGCGATCATTTGCCAAAATTTGTGATTTTTTGGCAATCGATTGGCCAAATTCAAAATTTTTTTGCGTTTATTTGCCGAAATTCATCTTTTCCATGATCGCAGAAAAAAATCGTGAATTTTGACAGTCGATCATTTTTCAAAATTCATAATTTTTTTTTTTCTTTGCAATCACGATTTTTTTCCGTACAATTTTGCAAATGATCGCAAGAAAAAAAAATCACGAATTTTGTTAAATAAACAAAGAAAAATAGTAAATTTCTGCAAACAATGGCAAAAAAAATCGCGAATTTTGGCAAATAAAAGGAAAAAAAAAAAAAAAAAAAAAAAACAAATTTTACTGAAAAAAAAATTGCAAATGTCAGCGAACAATCGTGTACTTCCGTAAGCAATAGCGTGGAAAAATCACAATTTTCATATTAATTTGCGGCAATTGGCAGGGGGGGGGGGGGGGGGGGAGGAATCGTTAATTTTGTCAAATGGTCTTGGAAGGAAATGTAGTATGCCAGTTAAATGTGCCCTAAAATATCCAAAAAAGTTTGTGTGAAATATTACTTGGCACCAGTACAACCACTGATTTTACTTTTTTTACCAACACCATTTGATAAATTTCGCCATTCTTTTCCTGAGATAATTTGACAAACTTCACTGTTTTATACTGTAACTGATTTTCGCACATTTTAATGTAACCAATTGACAGTCATCCTTGATTTTTTTTTATGGCTTTATTCTACGAAATTCGTTATTTTTCTGGCAACTAGTTGATAAATTTCACTATTTATTTCCGTGACCTTCGACAAAATTAGCAATTATTTGTATGATCATTCTTGGAATTTTGCAATCATTTAATGAATTTTGTGATTCATCCCTCTCTTCGAGACCCATTTGATGAATTTTACGATGTTTAACACAAGATCCATTTGACTAATATCGTGATTTTTTTTTCAAGGCCATCTGATAATTTTCGTGATTTTTTTTTTTTTTTTATCCTAAAAACATTTGACTAATTTCGACAATTTTTTTCCCGAGATCATGCGACAAATTTTATGATTGGTTTTTTGAGACAATTTGATGAATTTCACTATATTTCCTGGAATTTCATGATTTTGTCCCTGTGGTCATTTGGTGAATTTCTGATTTTCTTTCATGATGGATTGTTGCGATTTGAGATATTTTTCTGCAACCAATCAACAATATTTGCAATTATTTCAAAACCAACTGAAATGCATTGAAAATGTATTCCGCATATTGTGTTAAATCTTATAGTGCTTGTCTGAATACCAAAAACATTTAAGTGAAGAGAAAAAAATGCTTTTTATTTGGTCTCCTTTTAGTCTCTTTTAGTCTCTTTTTCTTGCAATTTAGTCTCTTTTCTCTCTTTTTTAAGAGTGACTCAGCGGTCCTAGGCCTGTCATTACTTTTTGCTCAACAGATGCTGCTACTATGTTGCATTATTCATGATTATCGCAATAGCTTTACCTCAAGGACGATTTTTTTAAAAAATCAGACTACAGTTTCTGATATATATTAATGTTGTTTAGTTTTTTGTGTAAATCCCCTATAGGTGGCACTAGCTGTATTTTTTAAGATTTCGTTATAGCTGATTAATTGAATGTTTTTTCAAGGTGTTGAATCTAAATTTGACCTCCATTTTACCTCCATAATGTACAGTAATGTTGCAAAAACATGGGCAGTTTGCATTAGAAAAGTACAACTGCGATGAAAAAAAAAAAAAAAAAAACATTTTATTACAAGTAACTATGTTCCAAATTATACTTTCCCTCTTGATTAAACTTTGAATTTTTTGTAGTTTTCTAAAGCACAGTAGAAGTTTATCTCTGTATGTAACTGCTTTTGTTAATTCCTCAAATAGTGAGCATTTTCTATTTATAGTGTTCTGTTTTCATAACTTTTGAGTTCCACTCTTAGAAATATAAAATTATCATGTGGAAACATTATTGAATAAGGTTTCTTACTCAAGAATAGAATACCAGATTTCAGGGTAAAAAGAAAAAAATTACATTTAATTAAATTTAATTCTGGTTTCAGTGAGTAAAAATCTAACAGTCAATAAATCCTATGCTATTTTTTAGTTGCAGACCTGAGTAAGCCAAAGTAAAACTTAGTTTTGTTTGAATTTAGATTATAAAACTAAATCAAAACTTTTTTGAGTTGAGATTGGAAAGCTATACTAAAACTAAACATATTTTATAAAGGAAATAAAATTATAATTCTAAGAGAAAAAAAAAGTAATAATGTAAAAATATACATTTTTTAAACAAACAATGGAATTTTTGAATACTGATATTCATAATAATGACAAAACTGCCATAATTTCTTTAAACTAGTATCATTTACTTAAAAACTATACTTATGTAAATGCAATGCATGATTTATTTCATTCCAAACTGCAGACATATTGGCTCAGGTTTTTACATTAGGTCAATTGGTAGTTAAACATGTAACTGAAAAATCATTTCAACAGAGATATGATATAACAAACAATAGCATTTAATAAAAATTCTTAGGCTGTGGAAAAAAAAACTAAACTTTTAAAATCAGGCTTGCTACTTTCTTTTTATTTTGTAATATAAAGTAAGAAATAATTTTCATTTAATACATTTAAATGGGAAAAAATGTTTATTATTTAATATTCTCTAAGAAAATATAATTTATTTGGGAGAAACAGTCATGAAAAATCAATTTTTCCGTTTTTTTCTGAAAAAAACCGGTAAAAAAACAGTTTTTTTATGACACTTATTTTTCCGGAAAATTTACATCTCTACCCTAGCACGAACCCTATTGAAAATGAAGGTTCTGCCATGATTAGTTTATTTACAGGGACAGTCAAAAGTTTTCCATTACATTATGGCTTATGGAGGATTATTATTTATGGATTATATTATTTAATATTTCAAATGACTTTTCAAGATGTTACACCCTGTCAAACATCTTCAAATTTATATGCATCTACAGAGTACACTAAAACATATGCATTTTGTAAAGTATGCAGTGAAAAGAATAATTATTATTCATTTACAGGCCCACACAACAGAATTCCAATGCATAATAATAAAGGAGGAATTGTTTGTGACATATTTTAATTATGGTAAATGATTTCATATATAATCAAATTTATATATGTTGCATAGGATTAATATGAGGTATTTCATGTATATTACATAGTGCATAGCATTTACAGGGACATACAAAAGATTTCAAATAGTATACTCTATCCGAAGTCCTGTGTATTATGGAAGATAGCTGTTAGATGGATGAAATCCATTTTTAATTATGATGTACGCTTTTAAGTTTCACTAGATGTATGCATATTATATGGTTTATATAAATGCAAATTGTTATACAATTTAGATATATAAGGTTATACAAAAGATCTTGGAAAGGTTACTGAATATGAGCATAATTTACTGAAAAGTGGTTTTTAAATATGTTATGCCTTTTTACCATGAACTGCATTTAGTTTACTAAGAAATGTTTGTAGAATATAGATAAAATGATATACAGGGTCACACAAGGAACTGTATACATGGTCGCCTTTGGATGATAATTTCTGGAAATTTGAGTTAAGTAGTTTAAAGAGAATTTATTATGTCCTTTATTAGGATGAGCGAAGCGAATCCTCTACTAGGCCACTCAAATTACATTTTGTCGTACACTTTACAAAAAAACTATTCAATATTTTAACTTCAAATTAAACACAAAAATAAATTATGATCTGTAGATTTGCACAATATAATTTTTTTACAGTAAAATGTTAAAAAATTTATTATTTTAATTAATTTATTTTACATGCATTTCCAGTACGGACGCATTTTAGCAAATAAATAAAAAATGAAACGCGTATATTTTTAGAAAAAAATGTAAATCATGGAGAATGTAATTATAGATAGAATCATGATTAATTTAATAAATAAAATATGTTTTCATTATTCAGCAAATTCGTTTGCGCAGATGACACTTAAACGTTTAAAAAAAAATTGTATTGTGGATTTTTTTTTCCCTTTTTTTTCTTTTTTTTTTTTTTTTTGTAAAGTGGCAACAAAAGAATTGTAAACAAATAAAATTGTTAAATTCGTTATATAAATGAAAAATTAAAAGAATTGAAGCGTGAAGTTGTTGCCTCGATTCAAGCTCTTTATAAATGTACTAAAGCAAAGTTGGCCAATTCAGAAACGACAAATTGACTTTAACCATTTCTTACTTTATCATTTGGATCTAAAGTAATGCTACGTTCTTATTTGTGGACCGAAAAAGGTTTAGTGAACGGGACTTTAGACTTTGTTGCACATAATAAAGAAAATCACAAGCCACCAGACCAGATATCGCGAATAATTATGGATAAATTTGAATACTACAATAATTTAACTTATAAGAATTGGTGCGTACCAATTCCCCCAATAATTAAATTCTGGAAAAATGGAAGCATAAATTGCTCAAGGAAAGAATTTCTTCTGCAGTTAGCTTTTGCTGTTATAATTCATAAATCCCAAGGTTTAACATTAGATGAAGCAGTTGTAGATATTGAGGATATATAGACACCAGTTGGCTTAAAAACGTACGTAACGTTGTTGAGAGTGAAAATCCTTCAAAATTAAGCATTCAATAGAAATTTTCCTTACGAAAAATTCTACAATATCAAAATTTCTGATATGCTAACATGTATAAAAACGAAGAAATTAGAAAAAAAAAGTTTTACAGTTAAAAATTCATAGTATCAACGAGAGTAGATTTCAAATGTTTTTCCAGAAAATAGGATTTTGACGAAGTAACTTTGTTTAAGCTCCCTTCAAATATATTATTCTAAAATAGCTATCAAAGATTATTTGATGTTAATTACAAAGATTGGAAACATGCATATTTCAAACAACTTTAAAAAACACCAGTGGTTACTGGAAATTGTAAAAACATCTTTAAAAGAGCTTTTAGTTGAAAATTTAAAAATATTTTGTAAAAGTTTGCTTCGAAAATATTTTATTATGCCAGTCTTACATCATAAATAAAAAAGTAAAATGCGCCAAAACATAAAATAACGTTTTTGTTTAATAAAGATGCAAAAATAATATTAAAAAATATTTTTACTTTCAAATATCTGTTTTATAAAATAATGCTTCGCGAATCCAAACAAAGCATGGCTTTTGCTAGTAATATGTATAGGTAAATTTTGAAAGCTTGTTAGTCTCCCTACCTTGTCACTATGGATGTTACTGTCACTAACATTGAAGATTTTGCTATAATTGTCTTATCTTGTTGGTTAATCTATCCCATTCACTGACTCATAAGAACAGGATCGACTTCTTTTTTCTGCGTTAAGTTTAGCAACACAGCATGCACTTTTTAATTCACAAAAGAAACTAAATTAGAGTTACTGAATTAAAAAATATATACTTCTCGATATAAGACACTCTAGCCATGAAGCCCCATTGCAGCAGTGCCACATCCTTCAAAATGACTTTACATCAACACATATACATAATAAGTGCAGTGAAACCTCTGAATAGTGGCCATTACTGGGAGCACGATAAAGTGACTGTTATTTGGAGGTTGCCATTGTTCACAGGTTCCACATTTTAAAAGCTCAAAATTACATTACATTAAAATAAAAATAATTGGCCTAAATTATTTAATTTTTACAGTCAAAACAAGTTTAAACAAGTTGGAAATTGCAAATGAACGTAGCAAATGAGGTGCATTCGTACGATAACGAAGTTTTAAAAATATTCAGATCTTGCTGATATAGTAGAGCATACTTTGGATACAGTATAGTAGTCGAAATCTTTGTGTTTCTGTAAATATGCAGAAAGTAATTTTTATTACACCTCAGAAACGTATATCTTATTCATAAAATGTGAAATAGTTGAATATAATTAAAACACGCCCCAAACAATGTTTCCCCGTATAGCATTATATAGTGGAATACTTTTGTGTGGCACTGTAATTTAATAATAAGAATTCTTTGCATCACAGATTGTACAGAATGCATATTTTTGTATATATTTCATAGATTCATGCCAATTCTATTATGTTCGAATGAGTGTAACATCATAAAAATGCATTTGAATCTTTTTTCCCATTGACCGTAATGTAATGGAATACCTTTGATTGTCCCTGTAAATGATCAGTGCATTGGACTTTCATAACATTTGAAATGATTCGATAAAATTACGTAATAATTATATGTTTTAAATTTCAAACGATTAAAATGCATTTGAAAAAAATTTCCCCATTGACCGTAATGTAACGGAATCCTTTTGATTGTCCCTGTAATCAGGGGCGTAAACCACCCTAGTCGCGTAGGGGGGTGTAGGCTCACAAATTTCCGACTCCAAGAAGGAAAATTTCCGAGTACTATGGCCAACATGAGGACTAATATATATACATATATGTTATATATATATCATAATACTCAAGATAATTGTTACTTAGTGTATCGAGATAGTCAAGTTTTAAAGAATTAATGTTGATTCTTTTTGAAATATTAAAGTATGTATCTAAAAATCAGTGGTGAAGTACTATGATTAATAAAGTGTTGAATTCAGACTCTTTTTTCCAGGAGAGATATTTCTGGCTCTGGGGGGGGGGGGGGGGGGACACATTGTAGAGCCTCGGAGGAGAAATTGCCCATTGAAAATACAAAATTACCGGGGGGGGGGGGACATTTTAATGATCCGGGGGAATGTCCTCCCCGGAGCACCCCCTGAATTCAACACTGGATTAATATGCATAGACAATTAAGGTTTGGAACTCCAAACTGCTTTGTTTGATAGCAATTTTGTTTCTAAAAATTCAAAAACTGATGAAACTGGATTAAAGAGCTGGAGATTCGTTGTCCGGTTTTTACCAATAAAGGGTTTAATGCATTTTACTTTTTCTGTGCATGTCATGCTTATTCACATAGATTTCACTATAGATAGTCATGCAAATTTTGAGTTTAGCATAAGGAATTCTGTATGTCTACAACATAAAAAGTAGCCAAAATTTTAAAGACTGAAAATTTTCGAGTGAACAAAACTCATATTCATTTATTTTTTAGTACTTTAATAAAATTTTGTACATTTAATAAAAAGATATATTGCTATGTAACAAAACAGTTTAGGACAAACTGTAATGTTTGGAGTGTAACATGAAAAATTCAAATTTCCCGTTTTTTTTCTGCGACCGATTGGCATATTCAGGGGCGATTTTGATCCAAAACTTTAAAGCATTCGCTTCGTAAAATCATGAAACATCGGTCTTCAATCTGGAAATTCGGATATAGAAAAGTATCGCCAATTCCGATTAACAGACGTTGAAAAAATCAATTTCGTCGCAAATAACCGGGGAATTAGTGCAAATTTCGTCAAAGGTTCGTTAATAAAATGCAAATTTCGTCAAAGGATCGCACATAAAATGCAAATTTGGTCAAATGATCGTAAATAAAATGCAAATTTTGGCAAAGGATCGCGAATGAAATGCAAAATTCGCCAAAGGATCGTGAATAAAGCGCAAATTTCATCAAAGGATTTAAAAAAAAATCGTAAAAGAATTGCGAATAAAACACAAATTTAGTCAAAGGACCGCGAAAAAAAAATGCAAATTTCGATGTAGGTTTGCAGAGACATACTAACTTCATCAAAGGATCATGAAAAAAAAAAAAAAAAAAACGAGATAAACCCGCACAATTCAACAAATAATCATGGAAAATATATTAAGTTTTGTCAAAAGATCACTAAAAAAATGTTGAATTTCGTCAAACGCTCGTAAAAAATGCAATTTTTTTCAAAGAAACCTGGAGAAAATGCGAATTTCGTCAAAATTTTGCCATAAAATGTTAATTTTACTAAAAGATTGCAAAAAAACGCTACATTCGCCAAAGAATCGTAAAAAAAACGTGAATTTCGTCAAAGACTGGAAGAAAAAAAAGTAGCAGTCTCTGTAGAAAATGGCACAAACACAAATATTTATGTTTATTATTAGAAGTATAATCTTTAATGTAAAATAGTAAACCGAATCAATTTTCAAACTACACCCAGTTTTAAATTGATCTGAACCAAACACAGTTTACTAGGCTTGCAACAAAAAATAATTAGCGCCAAGAGAGAATCTGCCCCCTCCCCCCCTTTGCTATAACCTTTAAAAAATTGCGTGAAATTTTTTTATTCAGAATTACTTTGAAGACATAAAAGAATGTCATGGAAATATGAAAACAATTTAGTTATTTACACATTTTATTTATCTAAAACATACATGCCAACCTCCGGCTTATTTTTAAAACAAAGAAACATGTTTCGAACCAGAAATTTATTTAGCTGATGAAATTAAAACAGGGATGAGATTCTTCCGCGGATCCGCGGTTTTCAGCTTTTTTGTTATTTTTAAATTTCAAATTTTCTGATTTACCAAAAAAATACAAGACGCGTAATTTCGTCAAAAAATCGCCAAAAAACGGCAAATTTCCTTTAAAGATCGCCAAAAAACAACTAATTTCCGGCCAATTTTGTCAAAAGATTCGCGAAAGAATGGTTAATTTCGTCACAAAATACCGAAAAAACGGCAGATTTTTGTCAAAAATCGCGATAAAACGACAATTTTCGTCCAAAAATCGCGATAAAACGGCGAATTTCGCCAAATGTTTTGCGAAAAATCACAACTTTTGTCAAAAAATCTGGATAAATTGGTAGATATCGTCAAACGATCGCAATAAACCGGTTTATTTCGTCAAACGATCGTGAAAAAACGGTAGATTTCGTCAAACGATCGCGAAAAAACAGCAGATTTTGTCAAACGATCGCAAAAAATGGCAAATTTTTGAAAAATAAAAAAAAAACTTTAAATTTTGCCAAAAAATTCCAACAAATGACAGATTTCATGAAAAAAGTGTTAAAACTAAATATTTCATCAAAGGGACTCTGAAAAAACTAACCCAAAAATTTTCAAAATTATTTTTTTGCCACTCCAAATACAGACTTTCCTGCTCCAAAATCCATTTTTGACACCTCTAAATCTTTCTGAATGAATGTGGCTTTTGAAAGCATCCATTCATTGAACAAAAAATACCGTTATATTCAACAAAAGTATCCTTTTTTTCAACAAAAATGTTTTTTTCAATAAATCAGTCTTGCCCTTTTTAAAAAGAAATGCAAACAATAGTGATACATGTTATCTTTTACACTCAAATAAGCATTAATTTATAATTAAATTTGTATCTTGCACATCTATTTTTTTAAAAATAAATGAAATTTTTCTCAATAGTTTCAAAAAATAATATTGATTTTAATTATTCATTAATTATTGTTAAAACAAAAATTATTGCATTTCAGTCTTCTTTTCCAAATGAACAAGTTCAAGTTTTGCATCTGAAAATGACTTATCAGTGAGGACCCACTTTTGTAAAAAAGAGACCCAAAATTTAAGTTCTGGGTCCTGGAGACCCAGGATTTTTAAAGTCCAGCGACATCACTAGATATCTTTAATGTGTAATATCCAAGAAAAAAGCAGGAGAAAGAAATTTACCTTGTGCAAGAGCAAAGCTAAAAAACAAAGAAAATTTCTATTTTCTTTTCCCTAATATTTAACCAAAAGTGTCTTACTGTCAGAAAATTTCAATAAAAAAATATTCATGTCAATAACAGGGTTTTATTAATGTACTGTATCTTTATAAACTAAATTTTCATTAGAGAAAGTATAAATAATTTCTGCAATTCACATTAATAATTTTCTTTTAATTTAATTTACCAAAAGCTAAATTGTATGTTATATATTAATACAATTATATTTGTTGCGATTGACATTCCTGTCATTGCTCAAAAGTCGTTCGCGCAGTTTTCAGCTTTTTTGCTTTTTGGTCAATCTCATCCCTGTTAAAAGGATTTCAAATGACAACTACATTTCATAGAAGATACATTTAATTTAAAAAATTTTCCGGTTGAAAGTATGTTTTCTTTATTTAGAAAAAGCCGGAGGTTGGCAAGTATGCTAAAATATTCTGTAATAAATTAGCTTACTTACTTCAAAAGGATTTTTTGGGGCTCGGTATATGTATATGGGTAGAAATTTTATCAGCATGCTTTTGTTTATTATGTGTGTTCCTGTAATCATTATCAAAAATAGTATTACATAACCCACATTGCACTTTTTGTCTCTTAAATTTAAGTGGGAGCATAACTGATACAAAAATATTGAATTATTAACTACATACCAAAATATTCTCTCATCAATACTTTTAATTGAAAGATTTTATACTATGATCCAGAATACTAACAGTTAACACATGCACACACAAAAAAAATAAATAATAATAATAATAAGTAAATAAATAAATAAATAAAAATTGTCACACACAAAAATTTCCATATTTTTTGACAAAAATTTGCCTAAAATATGGAATTTCTTAATATCAGTTTTAATTCTTTCCAACGACATACACTCATGTCCATAAATTAAGGATAATCCATAATCATGTAGAAATCAAACTCTAAAGTAAAAATTTCACTTGCAGAATTATCACACACATCTTCAAGACTAATGTGCAAATTTCAGAAAGCCACGAGATGGCGCCAATCGTACGTCACAATGACGAAAGGAATATATTAGGAATGGTGGCAAATAAATAAAACTGTTAACAATTATTTTCTAAGCCTGTCAGTGCCAAAACCGAACAGTTATGACACAGAGGACACATGTGGATGATATTTTACGTGGTAGAATTATCGGCCGTCTGGAATGTGAGCATACTCAGATGGAAGTATCCGAGGAACTTGGAATTGCCCAAAGTGTAATATCTAGACTTTGGCAACGATTCCATGATAATGGAAATGTCACTAGACTTTACTATACAGGTCGTCCCCGAGTTACAACCACGAATGAAGACCATTATTTGGCAGTAACTGCCAAAAGAAACAGACAGGGCACAGCATAAGACCTGTTTTTGTCAACTATCTTTTGCCACGGGTACGATTGTTTCAAGACAAACCGTGTACAGACGTTTGGGAAATATTGGTCTATATGCTCACAGACCTATTAGATGTGTTCCGCTCAGGGCAACTCACTGTCGCCTGCGGTTAGCCTGGAGTAGAGAACATGCAATGTGGACATCGTCACAGTGTACTTGTGTAAAGTTTTCAAACGAGTCCAGGTTTCGCTTGCAGTCTGATTCACGTCGGACTTTCATATTGAGAACGCCAGGCACCCGTTACCACCAAGACAACATCATTAAACGACATTGCTACGGTGATGCAGGGTTGCTCATTTGAGGTGGAATTATACTGAGCTCCAGAACAGATCTACATGTTCAAACCGGAAACATGTCAGGCCAAATTTATCGAGACATCATACTGGAAGAACTTGTTCGTTTGTTTAGGGGGTGCTATGGGCTCAGAATTTGTGTTTATTTATGATAACGGCCGTCCTCACCGAGCAAATATCGTAAATGAATGACTTCAAACTGAGGATATCACCTGTATGGATTGGCCAGCATTTTTGCCTGACTTGAATCCGATAGAGCATGCATGGGATATTCTTGGCCGACAGATTGCACCCCGTCAATCACCTCCTATATGTGTGCGGGAACATCAGAGAGCTTTGCTTGCTGATTGTAGTAATCTTTCCCAAAATCAACTTGATAATTTGATACTCAGCATGCCTAGGCATTGTTCCGACTGTATTTCATCGTCTTGGAGGCGTACAATTTATTAACCATTATACCAACCATATAATGATAAGTTTTTTTTTAAGGGGGGTAATTTTTGTAATTGATCTATGAAGCAACAATTAGAAATTTTATGAACGTTATCATACATATACCATCGTTTTTTATCTTTTTCTTTTGTTTAAAATATGGGCTTGATGAATAAGTCACATTTGTTTTGTTTCCATGCCTTTATTTGCTAAAACTGGCATTATCCTTAATTTATGGACATGAGTGTACTTTAAAGAAGCGTAACAATTTGGTGTTACCTCTCATTTTTCCGAATAAACAAAATGTAGTAGTAATAATAAAAATATTTAAAAAATTGAATACAATTGATTCAGGAAAAAGAAAACAAACGTATTATTTCTCATAGAAGTAAACTTGTATAGACTGTGAAATATCCAGATTATTTCGAGATAAAAATTCAAAGTATTTGGGTATTTTAAATTTTCATCCTGCATCATATAAATTTCTTAAGCACTTTTTTAAATCAATCAAAAATTGCGTAAAAAGGTAAATAAAAACAATTTCACATTTTTAATTATTTTTAATAAAATAAAAAGAAAAGACAAAATTAGTTAGTAGAAAAAAATGAAACCATAATTATTTTCAATAAAAGGTAAAATATGTGTAGCGTGAAAAATATCCAGATTTTAATATGGAAAAATACAAAATATTTGCAATTCAGTCTTGAATTTTCATCGGATATCACCTAAATTTCATGCTAAATATTTAAAACCAAATTTAAAGTCTAGATTAAAAAAAAAAAAAAAATAGCAGTTTCTTCATTTCAATTAGTATATCTTAAAATTTCGAGACTGAACTAAAAACTTTCCGACTGTAAATAAATACAGGTGGATTTCGATATCTCGAAATAAAAAAGCACAGGGGAAAAAATCGGAATATCAAGGTTTCACCCAAAATATACGGGTTACAAATAACATGAACATTGCTAGAATATGTGCATAAATACTTTTTTTGTCATATCGAGGTTTCCGAGTCCACAATATTTGACAAATCAAAATTTTTCTGAATAGTTTTATCAGAAAAATAAAATCCTATATATTAATAAGTTATTTTAAGTAATTAATAAATTAAAGTAATTAGTAAATTACCAATTAGTTGAATTAATTAATAATAGTCCCGCCCGAGAATAAATTTGTTTTCTTCGTTCTAATTTTTTTTTCTTATTTTTCTAATTAGAAACTGCCAGGAGAAATAAATCAGACTAAAAATAAAATTTTATAGGAATGTTCTTCCATCAAATTTGTTTTTCTTATTTAATTAAAAACTACAAAAATATTTCTCCAATTCATAAATATTTATAGCTTAATACCATTTTTTTTTTCGGCTAAACTTACTTTTTTCTGATCGAACAAGAATTTTTCTGACTGACTTTTCCGTTTTTCCAGTTTATAAATTTTTATCGGTTAATACGTAGTACTAATTTTAACTTTTCCGATGAAACGGGAAATTTTCCGAATGATATTTACGTTTTTTAATTTATAAGTTTTTATAGGTTAATACCATTTTTTAATGATCGGACAAGAATTTTTGCGACTGACTTTTCTGTTTTTCCAATTGTTAAATTTTTATGAGTTAATACGTAATACTGTTTTTTCTGACTAAACATGCCTTTTCCTATGGAACAGGAAATTTTCCGAATAATATTTTCATTTTTCCAATTTATAAATTTTTATTGGTCAATACCATTTTTTCTGATTGAACAAGAGTTTCACCGACTGACTTTTTTGTTTTTCCAATTTATAAATTTTTATAGGGTAATACGTAATGCTGTTTTGTCCAATTAAACATCCCTTTTCCGGTGAAATGGGAAATTTTCCGAATGATATTTTCGTTTTTCTAATTTATAAGTTTTTATAGGTTAATACCATTTTTTAATGATCGGACAAGAATTTTTGCGATTGACTTTTCCATTTTTCCAATTGTTAAATTTTTATGAGTTAATACGTAATACTGTTTTTTCCGACTAAACATGCCTTTTCCTATGGAACGGGAAATTTTCCGAATAATATTTTCATTTCTCCAATTTATAAATTTTTATTGGTCAATACCATTTTTTCTGATTGAACAAGAGTTTCACCGACTGACTTTTTTGTTTTTCCAATTTATAAATTTTTATAGGGTAATACGTAATGCTGTTTTGTCCAACTAAACATCCCTTTTCCGGAGAAATGGGAAATTTTCCGAATGATATTTTCGTTTTTTAATTTATAAGTTTTTATAGGCTAATACCATTGTTTCCGATCGAACAAGAATTTTTCCGACTGACTTTTCCGTTTTTCCATTTTATAAATTTTTGTAGGTTAATACGTAATATTGTTTTTTCTGGCTAAACATGCCTTTTCTGATGGAACGGGAAATTTTCCGAATGATATTTTCGTTTTTCCAATTTATAAGTTTTTATAGGTTAATACCATTTTTTCCGATCGAAGAAGAGTTTTTCCGACTGAGTTTTCCGTTTTTCTAATTTATAAATTTTTGTAGGTTAATACATAATATTGTTTTTTCCGGCTAAACAGGCCTTTTCTGATGGAACGGGAAATTTTCCGAATGATATTTTCGTTTTTCCAATTTATAAGTTTTTATAGGTTAATACCATTTTTTCCGATCGAAGAAGAGTTTTTCCGACTGAGTTTTCCGTTTTTCCAATTTATAAGTTTTTATATGTTAATACGCAATATCCTTTTTTCCGACTAAACATACTTTTTCCGATCGACCTGGGAATTTTCAGACTGATTTTCCCTTGGGGAGGTGTCGCCCCCCCCCCCCCCCCCCCCCCCCGGGATTTACGCCCCTGCCTGTAATTGATCTATACATCCGATTTTCATAACATTTGAAATGACTCGACAAAATTACGCAATAATTATATGTTTTAAATTTCAAACGATTAAAATGCATTTGAAACTTTCTTCCCCATTGACCGTAATATAACGGAATCCTTTTGACTGTCCCTGTAATTGATCTATCCATTCGCTTCTCATAAAATTTGAAATGACTCGACAAAATTATGTTATAATTATGTATTTTAAATTTCAAACGATTTGGTTGGGTAGTTTTTGCGTTGTTATATGCGGACGGACAGACAGACGGACGGATGGACTGAGCAACAACAATAGGTGCTACGTATTTACATAATTACGAACGCACCTAAAAATAGCTAATCCACGGAGTTTTTTTTTTCTTTTCTTTTTTTTTTTAAACATACTTTTTCTTCTAAATGCATAATCATTTCCACAGATTTGTTGTCGAATTCGTTATCATTTTGAGTGAGTGCAATTTTTTTTTATTTCACAGTTTCTCTACAATTTCTGAGATGCTTTTCTACAACATTGGTCCAGAAATTGGCAGATTTTTCTCTTGACAATTCGAAAGCCACTCCAAAAGCAACTTATTAATCTCATGATAACCAATTCTTTGGTGCTTAGTTTCAAATTCCAAATTTACACATTGAAACGTCTTTTTTAAATAAAAGTCACTTTTTTCTAAAATGTTATCAATTTGGGTCCTTCGGCCATCGTGCATCGTAGCTAATTTTCGTGTACTTACTTTTTTTAAAAAATTGTTCTGGATAACTTCAATTCCTTGGGGACGAGCGAATGGTATACGTGCCCTTAAGCTGCTCAGAATCCTTCATTATTCTCACCAGTTAATTTTTATTGTAAAGTTTAGTTTATTACAGAGCTTTTTCGTGATTCAGTTACAGAAGATTTTCTGTTTTGAAAAAACGGTGATAAAAGATTAAAATTTAGGCAAAAGACTCTCGTCGCCAAGGGATTAAACTTATCACTTAAATTTTAAAATTTCTGCATTGAAACCATTCTTTTAGTGAAAAACACATGCTGCACATAGACAAGAAATATCAACACACAATTGACTTAGTACAAATGACTACTGCTTGTTCACACTTAAATTTCGTCACCCCCATCCTCCTCTAGCCACACCTATTTACGAATGGGGTTCTGCTAAGCATCTATAGATATTAGTAGAGATACTGTAAGGACATCAAATAAAGAAAATCCACATCTTTATTCTTCGCAATCTCAGTTGTAGTTAACACTAGAACGTCCAACTGGTATTGATTCTACACTGATCAAATGACAAAATGTTGATTCAAACTGGAATTTTTTCATAAGCTAGAGAAATCTGGGTTAAATAAGTGAAATTAATTCAAATAAAATTTCTGGTATTAAAATGATTTTATTAAAATTTGGTAAAATTTACGGACGTTCTAGAGTTAAAACATAACATAAAAGGGAAAAAAAAAAAAAAAAAAAAAAGAAAAAGAAAAAATGCGTGGAGTGGCAATTATTCAGAATTCATCGATCGGAGGCTTAATGTAATGTTATTTCTATGGAAGAGATTTGGTAATACTAAAACATGACTGGTATTCAGAGGTTACCATTGAAGGAGGTTTCACTGTATATTTATACAAAATAAGTGATTTACAAAAAATTTTATTTGTGTCTTGCTTTTTGTTTTTAATAAACATCCTTTTTAATTTTGGAACTATAATATGGAATTTCTTTTTCATAATTGAGATTGATTGTATTATAAAGAAACAAATCATGAAAAAAAAAAAAAAAGATAATTAAAAAAAGTGTTTTATTGAACTCATGTATTTTATATCATTGTGTATATATATATATTTATACATTCATTTAGTTGTGTATTAAACTTATTTTTATTTAACATGCAGGTTTTCCTGAGAATTTAATGTATTCTGAATTCAGGCGTAGATTTGAAATATTAGCTCCATCAGAACATAGAATTCCTTCTCCTGTTTACGATGAAAGGCTTGCTGTAGAAAACTTATTAGAGAACATAGATATAGAAAAAACTAGCTACCGCATGGGCCTTAGTCAAGTATGTTGTTTTTGTGTATCTTACCTTATTTTTTCCTTCCCAAAGCTTATTTTATAATTGAAAATTAGACAATGCGAGATAAAAAAAAACTTTCAAAATTCTAACCCTTTGTATAGATTAGAGATTGCTCTAATTTACCAGATTCATGTTTATAGTTTTGTTGTATGTTTTAATTGCATTTGAAATTTTTGTTTTCACTTTTTCCATTTCCTGTATTATCTTTATAAAATGAACAAGATTATATCCAGTATTGGGAATAAAGCTTAAATTTCCAAGGAAATCTTCAGTTATTTTTATTTGTTTGAATTTGAGTTGTTAATTCAGCTATATCACTGATAAACAAATTTTAACGAATTTTTGATTTCTCTATGTACGTTGGGTGTTTCTTATAGATTTCAAGCTGCTGAAAAAGAATATGTTTGTAAAAATTTTCTATCACCCTCCAATTTTGAGAAATTTCATTAATACGTTTTGGAGTATGTAGGCATCGTATAGGCATTATAATTATATTATATTATTCTCTTTCATGTATTTGATTCACACAAACATTGCTTTTTTTATTACAATGATAGAAGATACAGCAAGAGAGTAGAAACAGATGTCCCCCTAATAAATTTTATGTTAGCGACCTTGAACAGACAGTTCTAGCCACCCCCACAGTATTTGACTTTAACGCAAATCCCTGACAGTGGAAACCTATCTTGCGGGGCAATACTATTTTTTTTGTTCTGTAAGACTCTTAAATTAAATTTTTATTATAATTATCATATCTTCCTCTACAATATGTAAAACATGTCTAGAGGATGCGTTAATGAACCCGATTCTTTTTGCTGTGTGTGCGGGGAGCTAACTTTGAAAAAGCATCGATGCGCCTATCATATGTACTTTGGATATAAAGTAGTTGAACAAGATAAGAAATAAGCACCTCATTCTTGTTATACACAACGTGCTACAAACCTCCGGACGTCGATGAAAGGTACAAAAAAGTGTATGTCCTTTGCTATACCAATGATATGACACATGCCGAAGGATCAAATAACTGACTGCTACTAATGTATTACAAAAATTAAAGGATTCTTTGCAAGAAGTAAACATAAAATTAAGTACACGAAGTTAGATTCAGCAATGTGACCAGCATTACATAATGATGATTTAAAAATACCGAAACCTCCAGAGAATTTTGCGTATGATGATGCAGCAGTAGAAATGGAAGTCGATGAAACTGAAACTTCCTCTACATCTGATACGAACTATTCTCCTAGCATAAATGAAGAACCACACCTAATAACTCAAAAAGAAGTAAATGATTTTGTGAGAGACTTAAATTTATCAAAGAAAAACTCAGAATTACTTGATCAAAATTGCAAGGTTGGAATCTCCTGAAAAACAATACAAATATATCTATTTATCGAGATTGATATAAGAAATATTCCACATTTTTTTGAAAAAAAGATGATTTACGCTATTGTAATGATATAAGTGGCTTAATGTCTGCTTTAAATTGTCAATATAACTCGGAACAATGACCTATAAGAGAGCACTCACATATAAGATATTTACAGCTACATAAAGTATGAATTTTCTTATTAATATCATTTCTTTTTACAAAAAATCTATATTTTTCTGAAACTTTATAAACAATGCATACTTTCAGTGTTTTAAATATTAATTTTAAGCTTTATAAATATTTATTTAAAAGTATGAAGGTATCTGAGACCTTAGTTTAACATATAGGCTACTTTTTAGCTGACTATCTAAAAGGAGGGAACTGTTTTTAGTAGTTAAATTTAATGGGATGAAGTAGTAGTAACAATTTGCGGTGTCAGTAGTGGCACAGGACTGGGTGCCTTGCTGTTCCCGTAGCAAAGCGAGGGTGGGCAGCTAGTAAGAAAATAAATCTGATTACTCAAATTAATATAAATTTTCATGAATAGTTTATGAAGGATTTTAGTGACATTCAATACTAAAAAATAATCTAAGTTTTGGACACCAGTCTCAAAAGTCTAGCTTCTTATTGTCTAATTTAAATTTACTAAAACTTTAAATTTACTATGGTTCATTCATCCTCGCTGAATTTGAAAAAAAATCCACTAGAAGGGGGCACCTCAATAGCAATTTTTGTGCCATTTTCAATATTGCAACACCTAAAAGTGTATGAAGTTATGCATAGAATTGAAAGAAATTTTTTGTGTAACAGTTTGGCTATGGCTAGTAGGTCCACCCTGCTATATATTTAATTTGAAAAAAATTCGCTGGAAGGGGGCACTATAATCATAATGTCTGTGCCATTTTCATTATTTTACCATCAAAAAGTGTATGAAGTTATGTACAGAACTGAACTAAAATTTTTGAGTATGGCAAGTAGATTCTCCCTGAATTTGAAAAAAATCTGCCTATCATTATATTGTCCATAGGCTCGTGCAGAGACAGAAACTTGTTTTTACTCCGATTAATTGACTGAAGCAGAAATTTAAGATTAAATTCAAAGTTGGTATAGTATTGAATGAAAATTTTTAAAGCATTAACATGTGTAATTATTTTTTTTAATATTAAAATGTACGTATGAGATAGAAGAAAATTTTGGGATTGGCACATCCAACTAGTTTATTTTTATTTCTTGGCATGTGATTGGATTACAATTTATCTACTGACAAATCTATTGATTTAAAAAAGAAAGATCTTGTCAATTGTCCTTGAGCAAAATGTACTTAATATGTATCAGCTATTTTGCAAGTGTTGGTGACTGCTCCCTTAAAAATTGGTTTAATATTTTGATCTTAAAATTATTAAGTACCTATAGGAAGTAAGATTATACAAAAAAAAAAAATGTGTATTAAATATTATAATTTTTAAATAGTTTAACAACCATTTAATAAAATGGTTTCTCTTTAATTCTAAATCAAGAAGTTATTATAACAATATTAATATCTTAAATTATTTTTTAAATTATATACGCCAGACTCCCTCAAATCTGCACAGCTTGGGAACAGAGGTTTTGCGGATTTCTGGTCATTGATTTGTTTGAATTTTTTTAAACAGTAATTTGAATGCAATTAACAATGCAATCAGAACTATAATGAATGCTTAACACTATAATAAAATATTAAATTAAGTAATAAACTAAAATAATAAAAATTTAGATAATTTTTTAAATGATTAAAATATTAATACCAAAGGTCAAGTTAGTAAACAATAATGTATGATTAAATATTTATTATAAAGATGAAATGTATTATTCCAAAATTATTCAACAAAACTTGCTTCATAAAAGTACATTACTAATTCACATAAAAATCATAAAATAAGGATTTTTTTTTCAGGTTTCCAGACTTAATAACCAAAAAAGCTTGATTAATACATAAATATTTTTGATAAAAAGATTTTATTATCACTCATATCAGCAATATTTTGAATTTTTTCAAACAAAATTTATTTTTCCTTCATGAAAAAACATGAATACAGTAGTATTAACCAAATTACAAATTAAAAAAATATGAATTAATATAAAACTAAAAAAGTCAAATTTAGTCCCACTATCTGAACTGAAAGTGTCATTGTTTACATCCGTAAAATATATGTAGATTTTAGGTTTGCGGATTTGAGGGAGTCTACTGTATTCAATTAGAGTTTACTGAAATGTAATACAGTAAAATATTAATATCAAAATTCAATAAAACATGTGTTTCTGCACTAAAGTTTTAAAAGAGACTTCTTGAAAGCAACATGCATTCCAAATTAGCTCATGTGAAAAAAGATGGTAACCGTATTCAGTAATACTATGTATGAAAATAAGATAAAAAAAACATACATGAAATATAACAGCATTCCAAGAAATCGACTGAATGATTATCTTTTAGATAGCCAATTATGTCAATTGTATCCAGTGTATTGCCTGATATTGAGATTATCAAGTAACAAATAACCCTAAATGTCACACTATTTATTGTTTCTTGTTTTCACATTATTTATTGTAAATAATAAATAAGCTCAAATTAAATATTAGCCTCTTTGGGACATATTTTAATTATTATTATTTACAATTGTTAATTGTGAATTGCATCTATGTTGATAGATGTGATTTTCCATCTGTGTGAGCAATATGAGATCTATCTCCTATTATATTAAGTTTACCAATTACTGTTTTAAAGAATTTTACAATTTACCTTTGTTATCCACATCAAAACAGTTACCGTTAAAATGAAAGTTATGAATACACTCTAATCTAAAATGTGTTGTGGTATGTCTGCTTTATAATATTTAAGTGTGCTCTTGTCTAAAGACAAACAATTTGCAAATTAATTTTAATGACTGCTCTTCATTGAAACTTTTATTTTTACTGTCATCATTTAATTTACTTTAGTCAGTATTACCCTCTTTATAATTTTCAGTAATTTAAACAGATATTTTTATTGTATGGTGCCTCAAAATTAAAGATGTAAAGTTATTTTCGCATTAAATTACAAAATAATTTTTTTTTACCTTAATTTTTTAAAACTGTTTTATTTAAATGATTGATTGCTTTAGAAATATTCCTTGCTGTTATTATGTTCAATGTTATAATAGTGGATATTACATGCTTAGCTTTTCTTTTAAAGATATTTTTAAGGTCTGGAACTTTAGCTGTATTAGAATTGAAACGAGATCAAAAATTAAAAGGAGTTATAACATCATTCCAAGCTTATTGTCGGGGTTATCTGGCTCGATCTAAGATTAATAAATTGAAAGTAAGTACTCTTAATTTCTCACCTGATAATGGCTTATCCTATTAGAATTACTTCTTTTATTTTCAAAATGCTTAACCCCACAAATGTAAAATTCTAAGATTTTTTTCTTGTTTTTCTGATTAGCTTTGGTGACCAATAATTCTATTTAGGATATTTATTCCAGATGTATTAGTATAGTGCTTTGCTATTTCGAAATATGCTATGCCATTTTCCAAGTGCACTTTGCTATTTTCAGATTGTTTTATGCCCATTGTCATAACTAAAAATTAGCTGAGACAGCAAATGTTTTGAACTTCAAGATTTAAATTCATAGGCAAAAAGAAGAAAGGCAAGAGAGAGTTATTGTCTTCTCTAGATTTTGAAAATGAATTAATTAATAGAATATTCTTTAATTCATATCATATTCATTCATAAATTAAAAAAGAATCTAGATGACTTTAGATAATTAAACAGTAAGAGAAAACCAAATAGATGTGCTTTTGTGATATGCAACCTGGGATCGATATTTATATTTGAAAATAAAAACATATCTGTGAGAAATGTTGATGTCATATCGACAGTGACAACAGCCTGCATCAATTTTATTTTATCACAAATAATGTAATTTCTAAACAATATAACTAATCACAATTTTTATATGGTCAAATAAACACCCCCCCCCTCTCAAAAGAAGGAAAAAAAAAGGGAAAAAAAAGCGTAATTCATTTAGAAAGTCTATCCTAATTTACTTTCTTTTTTGTTTTAAAACTATCTTTTAAGCAATTCTTAATTTTCCCAAAATGAATGAGCAATCCAATTTCTGAAGATTAATTTGTTTCAGCTTAAAACAGTGCAAATTATTCTGTATTTATTTGTTTCAATGGGATATTCCGTAACTAAATATCTCAAGGAAATGAGAACTTTACTAATCCACTTTAATAAAAGAGTGATGTTTGTTTCTCTGTGTGTGTGATGGTTAGGAAAATCTAATCACAAATCTGAAAATTTGGGTGAGGATAGTCAAAAGCAAATTATGAGATCAGATTTTACATTATTTTAATAATTAGCAGATATTTCAAATATAAACCACTGTTTAAACAAGATTATTGACAAAAGCATAGCAGAGTGTTTCCAAAACCTCATTTATAGAGCACAACAGCAGAGATGACAGAGGTGGGATTTAGAAGATTTTATAAAAAAGATGCATGTTTTGCATTTGTTCTTGTAATATTAGATACAAAAATTTTAAATTACATTGTTTTATAGTCATTTATGTACTAGCTGACCACTTGATGTATCTCAGACCTGTAATAATAATAATCTTAAATTTGTGTGATTTTATAAGTTTAAATCATGCAAGAGTTTTTTGAACTTTTCAAAAAAGTCACTGTATCTCCATGAATGTATGTGTCATTCTTACAAAAATCCGTGGACATGTTGTACAGTATTCACATATTTGCATTTCAGCAGTAATATATCATTTTGTACATTTTAATGTATAGGGTGAAACTAAATATTATTTTTGTTAGACTTTTCGTCGGTCCAGTAATTGTCCTCCTTATCAAATGGACATTGATTAATATGAGTTCAAAGATAATCTTTATAATCCTGAAGTACCAGAAAAATCTGACAAGTATATTTTTAAATATTCGACAAAATGTCTAAAATTGAAAGTGTCTGGTCATTAATGACCATATAGTGTATATCAGAGGTATCTTCTCTAGCAACTATTTTTCTATTTTATTTGTACTACTAATTACAAACAAAACTTTTTCATAGTATATTTTTATAGCATGTATAAGAATAAAACAGAGAAATATGCTACAAAAATTGTACATTGAAAATAGTGATATTAATAAAATATAAAATTAGTTATTTGTGCATACCTAATATAAAAGTTTTTTGCATGAATATTTGGTGCAGTGAGAATGAAATTTTGTTGTTGTTTTCATTTATTTACTGAATTAGAATTTAAAATTAATTTTTCTTTTTTTTTTTTTTTTTTTTTTTGTTACTTTAGGTTCAAGATTTAGCCATTCGATGTATTCAAAGAAACATTAGAAAGTTTCTGGCTATTAAAAATTGGCCTTGGTGGAGGTTGTATGTCAAAGTTTTACCTTTACTAGATGTTCATAGAACAGAGGAAGAATTGAGATTAAAAACTGTAAGTTTGGATGTATCATTCATATTTTTATTGATCTGTAGCAATAAAAAAAATTAACTTTAAATTTTAATTCAATTTATTCATTAAATATTTTTATTTTGCAATATTTTAGGAAGAATTGGATGTTATAAAAGCTAAGTTGGAAAAGATTGAAAAGGAAAGGACAGAGTTGAAAGCTATTAATGATAAATTAGAAGCGAAGGTAATTTGAAATCTTTTGCATTTAGTTATTAAATTTTATACCCTGTTTTAAATCTTAGTACAGTTGAGTCTGCTTGTAATAATGCCAATTAATGCGATTTGTTGCTGACGATTTGTTTTAAGTCCCTTGATGCTTCTATATTTAAACTATGGTAAAGAAACTGGATGTAATGAAGTGAGAGTTCATTACACTTACCAATGGACTTTATGCAAGTGACGTCAGACACCAGTGCTGGCAGTATGCTAATCTGTTATTCTATCCACTGCACCGCCAGAATGCTAGTTCGCACAGGCACAAACATCGCTAGTAGATGATTTTAACCTTGACCCATGTTGAATGGATACATTTTCACGGAAAATTTACAAATTTACTGAGTTTCCTCGTGTGCAGAACAACAATTTTGAATTTATGTTACAATATATTAAAAATATGCTGCTACAACAAAGAATTCTTTTCTGATATTTTTAACAAACAAGCATTAATAACTCACACTCCATAGATTGCTATGCTAAACACTGCCAGTACATACCGCCAGCAGCCGAATTTTAGCCTCAACCTCAGTTTGCATGCATAAAGTCCATTAAAGTGAAATTTTGGAGCAAGCACATAATGAAAATTTTTTATTCAAATTCACAGAACTATTTTTTTTTTAAATTAAGATACTTTTCTTATTTTTCAAAGAAAGTTAAGTGGATGCTTAAATGAGATCTCTGTTACATTGGTATAAGGGAGATAGATGTCAACACACAGAATGAAAATTTCATGCCGTTGTCATTGACAACCAACTGCCTCAAAATAAATGTTCTTGTAAAAGATGCTGAAGTTGCCCATCTGGTGATTTTATGACAAACTTGAGATTTAGTTTTCAATTTTCCATGATGATTAGCAATAAGATCTGAATCTTCAAAGTAAAGTTGCAATTATTTGTTTAGTGGATTGTGGAACAATGAAAAAAATGTGAAATTGCTAAGCAATTCAGGATTCCACACAATTATTTTTCTAAGATTTTAAAGAATGGGATGAAATCTTCAAATAACTTTTTATAAGCAATTCAGATTCTGAGCAGAAAAGATTTAGAACTGCTTTGAATGTTGATATAAACAGTGTTATTTACCATGTTAAAAGTTAAAGAAATGAAAAATGTTCTTATAAATGGACCAATACTAAAGAAGAAAGCAAAACATCTTGCTAATCTTCCTGATAAACTGAATTTTGAACCTGGAAATGAGTGGTTTCAACAGTTAAAAGATAGGCATGCTAGTGTTCCTAAAACAATTTATGGTGAAAGTGGTAATCTGGACGAGACAGTGATAGTCGGCTGATTGCTCACAAAAAAAAAAAAAAAAAAATTAATCAGTACAGACCTTGTTATGTCTATAGTGCTGATGAGACTGGGATTTTTTTATCAGTTGTTACCTGAAAAGTAATTTGCTCAAGGTAAAAATAACACCAGAGATTAGCAATTCAAATTTAGGCTGATGGCTTTGTTCACGGGTAATATGGATAGATCTGATGAATATGACTGACGATGACATGCAATATGCTAAATGATATCTACAGAAAATCAAAATTAGTCAGAAATGAAGCAAAATAATTTTTCAGTTCAATAAGTGAGATTTATTGATATTGTAATTATTTCCTAAAATAATAATTATGATTTATATATTTTTTATATTTATATATTTATTCTTTATATATTTATTATATTTATTATATATTTTATTATATTTTTTTATATATTTATTCTTTATATATTTATTCTCTAATCAGATGCCAACATTTAGATGCCTGTGATATTAAATATATTTTTGACAAGAATGTTGCTTTATATTTTGACTAAATCAGCATGAATAGCGAGTGAAAGTCTTTAAGTGGAAGACTTAAGTGAAACAAAGTAGGTTCAGTTAACTTCGATTTATTTCATGGCGATCAATAATGAATATTTACCATGATGAAAATAAGCATTGCTTATGCTTAAAAATAAAACAAACTCAAAACATTACAATTACTATCTTATGCCATTCTAAATACTGCAGCTGCTGCTAAGCCAGCAATAATGGCTCAGTAAGATGAAGCGAAGAACATCCAACACGGTCGTCTTTAAATACAAACAGAATTCTGTCTCACAGATGATGCCATTCAAAATTCAAAGAGAAAAACTAACGCAGAATCGCCATTGGTTGATCCAAACGAACCCCTTTCTGAACACACTGCCGATCGGGTTTCATGAACGGACGTGAATAGTGAAATCACCGGTGATTCAATAAATCACGGCACTAGAACACTCAAAAATCATGTATTTTTATCTCGGCATGCTGGCAGCTCGGCTGAAAAGCAATGGCGACCCGACATAGTTTTTTATTGACCTGAAGAGGATAAAAACTACAAAGTATGTCATGTTCTGTTTATTTTAACATAATTTTAAACTTATTTTGAACTAACATGGCAATAAGCAGCCCCCTTTTTAGTCTCTCCAGGGCATTACAAAAAATTTTACATAAATTTATTCAAAAGTACACTATTCAAAAATACACTTATTCAAAAATACAATATTCAAAAATGAAAAAAGATAGTCTGTCTAATCACTACCGAGTCGGGGAAAATTTTACAGATCACCGGCCAGGTACTAATCAAAAACGAACAAATTGTATAAACTTTTTTTTTTTTTCCTTTTTTTTTCTTCTCATCTCCCTATCATTAAACAAACTTTAATAATATAAAAAAAAAGATAGTCTAATCAGTGTCATGTCAATGAACATGGCAATGAACAGAGTAACTGTAAATGTGAGTTTATTTTGAAAATTTGCCTACAAAATTTCATTAATTGTTCTTTTACTTGCGGTTTTGTATATGGATCAGCTAAATTTAACTTACTAGAGATATATTTTAATTTAAAAACTTTATCATAAACTAAATTTCTCGGAAATAAATATTTGATGTGGATATGTTTGTTTTTTTGATTTTCAACTGGTGAATTAGAAAAAGAAATTGCTGCCTGATTATCATAGAATAAAGAACTTTCAATTAAATTTAATTTTAAACTTTCATTTTTAAGTACATTTTTCATACACATCAATTCCTTTGCTGCTTCTGTGAGAGTAACATATTCTGCTTCCATAGTAGAGAGGCTAATGCATTTTTGCTTAAAGGTTTTCCAAGAAATTGGCGCCCTATCTAAAAGTAAAATGTAACCTCCTATGGAAACTCTGTCATCACGATTTGCAGAAAAGTCGGAATCTGAATAACAATAAAGCTTTAGTTCATTTACTCTGGATAATTCTAATTTAAAATCTTTAGTATACTGTAAATAACCAAGTAATTTTAATAAACTATGCCAGTGTCTTTCTTATACCAGGATTAGATTGGAATTGGGAAAGTAAATTTACTGCATACATTATATCGGGTTGTGTTCGACCAGCAATAAAACTTAAACATCCAATTAGGTTTCTATAGGGATACTTTGACATTTCTTCTATTTCTTGATGATTTACAGGAGAGTCCAATTTTGACAAAACAAGTCCTTTAGACATAGGTACAGAGCTTATGGGAAATTTATATTTAGAATACCAATCACAAACCTTATCTATATAAGAAGTTTGGTGTATATACAATTTATCACCATCCTCTTCAAATTCTATGCCCAAGAGTTTCTTTGTTTTCCCTAGAACCCTTAAATTAAGAAATTTCTTTAATAAATCTACACCAAATTCCAAATCACTTTCAGTTTTTCCAAATATGATATCATCAACATACAGCAAAAGAACAAGTTTATCCTTTAATATGTAAACACAATTACACCAATTAAGTTTCCAAAAATTTAATTTTAAAAGAACATCGTCAATTTAAAAAAAACATTGTCTTCCACTTTGGTGAAGACCATACAAAGATTTATTCAATTTGCAAACTTTTCCCTGTTCCAAAACAAAACCTTCCGGATGCTGCATATAGATGACCTTATCCAAATCTGCATATAAGTATGCATTGTTTACATCAACTTGAACATTTAACCATTTAAAAAAACATACAAAAATACTGAAAAAGAGTCTTATAATAGAAAAACTAACTACCTGACTAAATAACTTCATCATAGCTTAAACCTTTGATTTGGTTATACCCCTGAGCCACAAGGCGTGCTTTGAATCTTACAATTTCATTATTTTGATCTCATTTTATGGTATAGACCCATCTATTACCCCAAATTTGTGCATCTTCCGGTGGTTCGACTAAATCCCAAACATTGCAGTCATATATGACCTGCATTTCCTGGTTCATAGCCTCCTCCCACTCAGATGCTTCAGGTGTTTTAACAGCTTCCTTGTAACTCATAGGGATTTTAACCTCTACTAAATTTGCTTCATTATTATTAAAAAAATTTGGAACTTTACCAGATTGACAATTTTTACCTCTAAAATCAAAAAAATTTTCATCATATTTTATGTTATTTGCTGCACAATACCTAACTACATCATTTGTGGACCTCAATTTAACGTTAGTACCCTCTATACCATAATAAATGTCTGTCCTTGGTTCATTTTTACGAGGAACAGCACTTCTTACCCAGTTAATAGATGTGCAAGATATTAAATCCAAATTTCTGTCTGTTTTAACTTCTGAAACTATTTTTACAGGACTCTGACATTTTGAACTACTTTCCTTTAACTCAGATGGACTATCACATCTATTTTTAGATTAAAAAATTTCGTCTATTATAGGAAAAATATCCCCATCCTCAGGAAAATCAAAATATGAAAAAGATTGAAATTTGGATTCTTTTATGACATCCACCCCCCTTTTACTCTCATCAAATCTTACATTTATAGTCTCAAAAATTTTTTGTTCACCTGTTAGCCAAATGCGCTAACCTTTTGTTGTTTGTGCATAGCCACACATTATACCCAGTTTAGCTCTCATATGGAGCTTTTTCCTGTTTTGTTTAGGTATACCAACATAAGCTAGGCAACCAAACTTTTTAAAATGAGATACAGAGGGTTTTCTCCCACAATACAATTCTAAAGGTGTTTGTTTAAAATTTTTATGACAGACTCTATTCCACACATAGGTGAAACACAAAAGAGCCTCCACCCAAAATTTCTTTGATAAACCGCTAGAGTTAAGAAGGGTTTTTATTCCATCGAGGGCTGTTAAATTGAAACGTTCTGTGGAACCATTCATTTCCGGCGAATACGGGTTCTTTTTTTCGTGTGTTATTCCCTGATCTTCTAAAAATTTGTCAAATTCTTGGTTACAAAACTCAAGGCCTTCATCAGTTCTGACTGAGACTGCTTTCCTATCTAAAAACCTTTCGGCTCTTTTTTTATATTTAAGAAAGGTCTCAAAAACGTCAGACTTTTTCAGGGTATAAACTGTAACTTTTCTAGAAAAATCATCTAGTATGGACAAAAAGTATCGACTACCCTCATGAGACGCTACCGGAAATGGGCCGCATAGGTCCATATGCAGCAGCTGGAGAAGAAATTTTGATCTTATGTGACCTGTTGGTTTAAAAAATATTCGTTTTGATTTGGCTAACTTACAAAAAATACAATCTTCAGTCAATTTTGATAGCATAGATAAACCATTAATACTTTTAAGTTTACTTGTGTTAACTACATATTCACTGTTAATATGGCAGAACCTTTCATGCTACAATTCATTAACATTTACTTTTTCTATTTGATTTGCTGAAAAATTGACTGAATTGTTATTTCCTTCACATTGAGTTATGTACTTTGAGGGCTTTAAAAAATACAGGTCATTTTTTCTCAATGCATAAAATAGCTCATTACCATGTTTATCAAATACAAAAACTTTACCATTTTTACCAGCAAAATTAAGTCCTAATTTTTCAAGCTTTACTCCTGACAGTAAGTTTCTTCTTAAATGTGGATTGAACAAAACATCTTTTAAAATAATACGATTAAATTTACCATTTTTACATTTTATTAAAAATTGAATTGTACCCTTTCCCTCAACTGGACATTCTCTCTCCCCAACTGCAAGAGACATGTGCAAATCAGATACTGGCTGAAAGTCAATATTACTAGTTTCTGACTGAAAAGATTTATTTTTAGGATTAACTTTAAAATGAGATTTATTTTGAAATTTACTTTTAGCATTAGGTCTAGAATAATTACTTTTACTTTTAACTTCAAAATTATTTCTACTATTACTAGCTGTTTGAGGAGTATTAACCTTAGAATCTCGGCCATTATTTTTACTTATTCTGAGCTTACAATTAGAAATTACATGACCATACATTTTACAATAAAAACATGGACCAAATTTTTGTTTACCTGGTTTTACAAGCGACTCTCTGGCATAAGCAACATTAACATCAGCCAAATCTTTTTGGGACAGCTTTAGACGATTCTCCTCCAACAAGAGCTCTGCTTCTATTTTGTCAGGAACAAAATCCTTGTCACTCCATCTATAGATGGCTTGCACAGTGGTTTGAAAGTTATCAAGAAGGCTGCAAATCATCTGATAGCCCAAATACAGAGGCTGCAACTGATGACCGACACCTCGAAGACGCTCGGCGACTTGTTTTACACGACACAAAAATAGTCCCAAATTCTCACCCAGAACGTATATCGTACTGAAGAAAACATCCAGCAGTTGTATCACACGGGCCCTCGTTGTTGGTTCGAAATGCTCATGCAGAATTCTCCATGCTCTTGTTTCGTCTGTAGTACTAGAGATTAATGGCCGAAATTCTGAACTCAGGGACTGATATATAATGTTGTAGGCTCTGTTTCTCCTTAACTTCAGGTCTTGCTTTTCTCTCCAGGAAAGTTCCTCTTCTACATCTTGCTGAATCTTGCTTTTCTTTAACAGGCTTAGCAGTGTCCGTTTTAGAAGAAACTGAATCTTGCTTTTCTTTAACAGGCTTATCACTTTCATCTGCATGTTCCACAAATTCCCACGCACCAAAATGTAACAGCGAAACTTTCACTTCATGCTTCCATGTCTCCCAGTTGCTGCCGTTGAGCAGGGTGATGTTTTGAACAGCATCCATCAGCCCCCTTCGATTATAACTTTCGGAAATCAGCAAAATTTTTACAGGAAAAGTCCACAGAATCAGCAGAGTTTACACAGAAAAAGTCCACACAGTCGGTGAAGCTTACACAGGGAAAGTATCGGCAACGTTAGCACAGAGAAAGTTCAGCACCAAAAATCTTCACTTCCACATTAAAAAAATGCATGGTTATTAGCCGGGCCTGGGCCCAAAACTAATGCTTTATATTTTGACTTAATCAGCATGAGTAGCGAGTGAAAGTCTTTTTAAAACATGTAATGTGGAAGACTTGAGTGAAAACAAAGTAGGTTCAGTTAACTTCGATTTATTTCATGACGATCAATAATGAATATTTACCATGATGAAAATAAGCATTGCTTATGCTTAAAAATAAAACTCAAAACATTACAATTACTATCTTATGCCATTCTAAATACAACTGCAGCTGCTGCTAAGCCAGCAATAATGGCTCAGTAAGATGAAGCGAAGAAAATCCAACACGGTCGTCTTTAAATACAAACAGAATTCTGTCTCACAGATGATGCCATTCAAAATTCAAAGAGAAAAACTAACGCAAAATCGCCATTGGTTGATCCAAATGAACTCCTTTCCGAACGCATGATCGGGTTTCATGAACAGACGTGAACAGTGAAATCACCGGTGATTCAATAAATCACGGCACTAGAATATTCAAAAATCACGTATTTTTATCTCGGCATGTCGGCAACTCGGCTGAAAAGCAATGGCGACCCGACGTAGTTTGTTATTGACCTGGAGAGGGTAAAAACTACAAAGTACGTCATGTTCTGTTTATTTTAACATAACTTTAAACTTATTTTGAACTAACATGACAACAAATGTAATCAGGGGCGCGCCAGCAGTATCCGGCGCCTGTGTGCAGAGCTTCATTTGGCATCTTATACCCCCCCCCCCCAAAAAAAAAATAAATAAATAAATAAATAAAATAAAATTATGAATATCTATACAAGTTTAATTGCCATTCTTTTGGAGTTCTTTTACCAGGGCAAATAACATTTTTTGAATCAGAAAACTTGTTTAATAAAATGTGTCTTGTTTCTTTACAGTTCATACTTTATTTCATTTATTAAATAAAATTTCTGGTTCCATACATGCTTAAATTAACTGAAAAATAAAAAAGGATGGCAGCTATATAAATAAAACTCGTACACAGTAAAACCTGTGAAAATGGAAGCACTCTCTATCAGAATCCTGCGTAACGGTAAAATTTCATTATCTCTGAAAAAATAATTCAATGTGATAACAATAGATTCCATTTAAAAGAAAGAAGTTTGTTCTTACTTAGCATGTTTTGGCGATGGCTAAGAAAATCTACCGCACATAGAGATCTGAAACACATAGAAATCATGACTGTGTGCTTCCACTGACCAAAAACGTAATGCTTGATTTTTTTTTTTTTTTTCTGCATACTCGGATTCTTGTAGAGTTACAAAAGTAAATAAATAAATAAATAAATAATAAATAAAAAAGAGAGAAAAATAGAAAGAAAGAAAATTGCTTTATTTCAAATTTCAGTGATACGTTCGTTACTATTTCAAAAAAGAAATTTTTATTTGGTTACAATTCGCCTCAGTTTTCAAGTTTTTCATTTCTCTGAAATTTCAAAAATAAAAAACAACAAAAAACAAATAACAACAACAAAACACCACCTATTGATACATTCTCTGTATTTTTCATATTCTAATGATATATCTGGTGTGAAAAAATATTAATATTTACTGTAAATAAAATATTTTTGAAGTCATTTCAAGGATTCGCCAAACATGTTTTTTCTCTCGATGGAAATTATCTGAAGATATCATTTGCCAATTAAAAAATATGTGTGAAATTTGGATATCTGATGTAAAAAACAAATTACAAACATAAAGAGAAATTTTTTTGATTGTATCATTCAAAAATGATAAATATATTAAGACATCTCCATACACACACAATCCCATACATACTCATATACACACACAAGAGGTATCTTTCGTTATCATATGCCAGATCCCCCCTTTCCCCTAAACTGATAATTCTATATATGTATAGCTTCCAAGTTCTGGTTTTACACTGTTTTTCTATTCAGGACACAGTTCAAAGATAGTTTGAGAAATTTAAGTGCAGAAATATTAGCCTCAAAGAATAGACCGCTTTGGACGAACGTCATTTGTAAAGAAGAAAATTAAAAGATGCAATCACTGAAATTCCAAGTTACATAGTTCAAGAACTATCCCACAGATTAAGTATTTCTAAAAGTATAGTGTATGATAATTTGATAGCTTTTTTAAGAGGTCCTTCTTTACAGATGATGATCGTCACACAGCAGGTATCATCTTCGAGATTAAAATTTTCGTGCTTAAGTTTCTCAAACCACTTTCGAATATCACTATTTGAAATATCACTTTGTCCGTATACAACACAAGTAGTCTAACTAACATTTTTATTTTCCTTGAAATAACAGAGAATAATATGACGAAAAGGAATTTTCTAGGTTTTCATTTTTACAACTGAACTGAAACAAAATATCTGACATAACACAAAAGATAATTATGTAGAACAAACAGAAAAGACTTCATGCACATATCTGTGTCATTCAAGATTACTCCTTATTAGCAATATCAAAATGTAAGAAGACGAAACCTTGCTTCGCTTTGTAAAACTGCAGAAAATCCCAGATGATCCAATATTATGCTTTTCCACTCACAGTGAGATAATAGGGTTGCATATTTTCAGCTGTGTGAATTACAGTGCCTTTCATTGTTTACAACTATGAGCTGTGCCTCTGTTTATAAAGGTTGTACATGCCTTGTCGAAATGACTTATTAGAGGACTCATAAGTAGAATAAAATGAAGTAAATTTTTAAACAAAGAATAGAATGTTTATAAATAAGTTTGTATAAGGTAAATCTACAAAAGATAATTTAGATGCAAAGAAAATATATTTCTGTATAGTTAAATTAAGGATACTTTAAGTATTTGCTCCTCAACTGAAATCTTTTGGCGCCTTTACTACTTCGGCGCCTGTGTGTGCCGCACACTTTGCACACTGGGTCGGAATGCCCCTGAATGTAATGTAATAAACAGGGGTGTAGTTGTAAAAATAGCAGAAGGTATACTCTCAATGCAGAGAATGTAGCCTAGAGTGTGTATACTATAGCTTTCTTGAGAAACAAAGGTTCTTTTAAAAAATCCAGAAGATATACAGCCTAAACCCCCGTATACCCTCCACATCCTTGGTAATAAAGTGATAATATTTAGTTTTTTATTAAAATTTTGCATAAGTAATTTGTATTTTATTATCATCGACTCAAATTTATGTGTGCTTTAAAAGTGTATTTCTAGCTATGATAAACTAATTTGTAGTTTTAATTTGATGGATCCATTAGATATTAACATTGGATTTCAAATTAAATTAATATACTTAACTATTGACACCCAATGTGGGGCCCAACATAGCAAATATGGATTTAACAAGTTTAAACAAGAAAGAAAAAATTTGAATATTTTTCTCTGTGTGTACTGAAAAAGTTACATAAAAACTGTCAAAACAGAGTTTTTCTGTTTCAAAGAAGCAGTTAGAAAATAAATGAGATGAATGTCAGAAAAATATTAGTATCATTTTTCTGAAAATAGAAGGCTCCAAGAAGGAATTTGATGAAGATTTTCAAGCAGCCAAAGAATATTAGGATAAGTACTTTGAGTTGACGACTGTAGCATAAGAAAAATTTATTTAATTCTTGTTACCAGTTTTCGAAATTAGAAATGAATCATTTAAGAAAAAAGTTTTTAACTGCATAAAATTGAAAAAATTTAATGATAGCCTTTTTTTTTGTCATTCTACTTTCAATTCGTGAACATTCATGAATATGGAAGTGTTTTAGATTCTGGCAAATTTAAAATTTTATTCTTGTGAATTTATTTTAATTTAAAAGCATCCATAATAATGGAGAGTTTTGCAGCTATAGCTACATATTACCAGCAAGCAATACACCAAATTAAAGAATGATTTGGTGGGAAAAATTTACTTGTACAAATCTACAAATGAGATTATTAACGATGGTGATAAAAAATGCCATCATTGATCAAATGAAAACAGATTTGCCTAAATTACATGATGAATTACAAAGAAAATCAAGATCTCTTGAAAGTCTAGGATAGGTGTGCACAACCTTTTCAAGAGAAGGACCATTTACAAATATGTCTGGGTAGTTGAGGGCAACATCAATAACATGCTAGTTCAAGAGTCGACCGCACAAAACCCTAAGTCATCGAGTACCAGAAAAAATTCTTTTTTTTTTATGGAAGAGTAGTAATAGAGTAATCTAATCATCCATGTCTGCCGGAAGCAAAGTGGTGAAAAGCCAAAAATTAATACCTCTAGTGGTTCACTCGTATGTTTAACATTGTGTTTGCTGTACAATCAAAAGTATGAAAACACGGAAAACTGAGTGCAGGAAAACATAATGCTAAATCTACAAGTCAATCACTTGTGGTATTCATTTTTGGCTTACGCGCCACTTCGCTTCCAGTAGGCATGAATCATTAGTTTACCTTACTACTATTCTTCCGTAAAATAAAGGATTTTTTCTTGTGCTCTCGACGACTTAGGGTTTTGTGCGGTCAGCTCTTGGAATAATAGAACAGATATAGCAAGGATTATTTTTATTATGTAACAATATACCTTGACCTTATTTAGGGAAGTAAATATTTTATTAAAAGTGCTAAAAAACTAACATAAGTGGCTGGTGCGGAAAAAAAAATTAAACTTTATGACAGAAAGAGAGAACAAAAGAAGAGAAGGAGCCTATCAACAAGAATTTTAAGTGTCTGATCAATGAAATTCCAAATTTTTCTGCACCCGATCAAGGAAATTTTCGCTTTTGATCGACAAAATTCGCAATTTTTACGAAACTAATCAAGAAAATTCACAATTTTTACGAAACCGATCGACGAAAATCGCAATTTTTACGAAGCTGATCGACAAAAATCGCAATTTTTACGAAGCTGATCGACAAAATTCGAAATTTTTACAAATCTGATAGACGAAATGTGCAATTTTTCCTTACGTGATTGATAAAATTTTGCATTTTTCTGCTCCTGATCGATGAAATTTTCGATTTTTCTGCGCCTGATCGACGAAACAATGAATTTTTTCGTGCCTGATCAACACAAGTCGATCGAGGAAAGTCGCGATTTTTACGAAGTCGATCGAGGAAAGTAGCGATTTTTACAAAGCCAATTGGAAAAGTTCGCGCTTTTTACGAAGCCGATCGGCAAATTTTGCGATTTTTACAAAGCCAATCGGCAAAATTTGCGATTTATACAAAGCCGATAGAGAAAATTCACGATTTTTCTGCGTCTGAGCAGCAAATTTTGCGATTTTTACGAAGACAGTGTACGAAATTTGCAATTTTTTTTCAAAGTTGGTCATTTTTCTTAGCATGATTCATAAAATTCGCTATTATTCCGTGTCAGATCGACGAATTCCGCGATTTTTATGTATTTTATCGACGAAATTTTCGATTTTTACAAAAACGATTGACGAAATTGCGATTTTTACGAACCTGATTCTCGAGATTCGCGTTTTTTACGAATCTTATCGACGAAATTTTCGATTATTCCTCGCATGATTGACAAAATTCGCGATTCTTCTGTGCCAGATCGACGAAATTCGCGATTTTTTCGAATCTTATCGACAAATTTTTACGAACTTTATCGACGAAATTTGCGAATTTTATGAAAACGATCGGCGGATTCCGCTATTTTTACGCATCTGATCGACAAAATTCGCGATTTTATTTGAGCATAATAGACTAAATTTAAAATTTTTCATCGAGTGATCGACAAAATTCGCGATCTTCCCATGTCCGACTAAGGAAATTTGGGGTTTTCGGAAATTATTAATAAAAAACGCGATTTTTCCGTGTCCGATCGACAAAATGTGTGCTTTTTCTGCCTTTAATTGGCGAAATACGCAAATAGGATATTCCCGTACCTAATGAACGAAATTCGCAATTTTTAATTAACTTTAATGAAATCTGAATTTTTTTACGTGGCAAGATGAAATTCTTTTTTTCTTTCTTTTGGTAAACTTACAAAATTCACGATTGTTTCGCAGTCGATCAACGCAATTTTCAATTTTTCTGTGCATCATCGCAAAATTCGCTATTTTTCCAACCTTATCAACGAAATTTGCAATTTTTTCGTCCCTTATTGGCGAAATTCGCTATTTTTCCGAGCCTCATGGGCAAAATTCGTGATTTTTAAATACCTGATGAACGAAATTTGCGATTATTCTGAGCTTCATCAACGAAATTCACTATTTTCCCGCACTTGATCAATGAAATTCGTGAATTTTCCGTGCTCGATCTATAAAATTCGCGATTCTTAAGTGACTGGCGAAATTTCATTTTTTTCCGCAATAAACTGACGAAATTGACGATTTTTTTCTGCGATTTACGCACAAAAAATGCAATTTTTTCTAGTTGTAAAATGACGAAGTTCGCGGGCCACAGGTTGTGCATTAGGGTGGGCCGAAAAAAACTTTTTTTCGATTTTCGATTATGGCGGGTGCGGAAAAGTGGCCACTGGTGGCACTCACTTCATACAAAAAATTTGAGATTTTTTGGACATTTCTTTACCCTGCCGCAAACGGCTTGAAGTTTTGCAAAAATGTTCATTTTTGAACTTTTTTCGAAAAAAATTAAAAAATGTTAAATTAAATTTATTTTGGTTGTATTTACTTGAAAAGGCATATTTAATGTACCAAATGTTTAAATAAGATCTGATCATGCATTATTTAATATCTATGTGTATTATAACTTAGGCTATTTTTATAGCTTTTTCGCGTATAATAGGCAAAAGGTGGATTTGTTTGAATCGATCGTTAGTTTCTGTATTATTTATGTCCCTTGGTCTTCTTTATATATTTTCTATGTGTCAAACGTCATATACTTGGGGAAAAGACAGCATTATACTTCAAAAACAAATCTGGAAGGTGAGAAAATGGTGAAGCAGGACTCTAAGCGCGCGCAATGATTCGTCGTGATACTCAGGGAGTGAAGGACGAAATAGTTGAGAGCCAAAATTCGATAAAGGATTCTTATTATTTATCCCTGCTCAGTTACCTGCGACATTTGTTCAGTATTAACGTGAAACCCTTTTGTATTGATATGCAGTGCTTTTTGGGTCGTTTAATGTGCCATTATAGTGTTTTGTGCGTTTTATTACAACGAGCTTAGAAATGGCTAGTATAAAGGGCCATGACAATGCAAAGACACGCGATAGCGTGAAAAGTAACTCTTTAGGGGCATCATGCATATTGAAAGGATTGCAATTGCCAACCTATGCTGATAATCATGCGCCACTACTACTGGTTGCTTCACCATGTAGAAGTTGTGATAGCAGAGGATACGAATCTCGTCATTGATAAAAACAAAGTCAGAAGAGAGAAATAGAAACTTGGAAAGAAGTTACAGGCAGAAGAAGTTATTGAAAGAAGGAAAATTAAAAGCATATTTTTTGATGGTAGAAAGGATAAAAGTATATTCAGAGGAAGAAAAATAACAAGCAACACCGTCGAGAGAAAGGCGTGGAACACATCACCGTGTTGTTTGAACCTGGTTAGAAATACTTGTGTCACTTGATATCTCGTTCCGTTACCTTGATACCTCGTCAGTTCAGAAAAGTCTAACTTGTGGTGACTTGGAAGATTGTATAATGATTTTTCTATTTCATTTCCGTGACCGGAACAAGGTATCAAGTGACCCGAGTATTCCTAACCAGGTTCAAACAACACGGTGATGTGTTCCTCGCCTTTTCTTCGACAGGGCCGCTTGTTCTTTTTCTCCTCTGAATATACTTTTATCCTTTCTACCATCAAAAAATGTGCTTTTAATTTTCCTTCTTTCAATAACTTCTTCTGCCTGTATCTTCTTTCCAAGTTTCTATTTCTCTCTTCTGACTTTGTTTTTATCGATGACCAGATTCGTATTCTCTGCTGTCACAACTTCTACATGGTGAAGCAACCAGTAGTAGTGGCGCATGATTATCAGCATAGGTTGGCAATTGCAATCCTTTCAATATGCATGATGACCACAAAGAGTTACTTTTCACGCTATCGTGTGTCTTTGCATTGTCTTGGCCCTTTATACTAGCTATTTCTAAGCTCGTTATAATAAAACGCACAAAACACTATAATGGCACATTAAACGACCCAAAAAGCACTGTATATCACCACAAAATGGTTTCACGTAAACACTGAACAAATGTCGCAGGTAATTTAGCAAGGATAAATAATAAGAATCCTTTATCGCATTTTGGCTCTCAACTATTTCGTCCTTCCTCCCTGAGTATCACGACGAATCATTGCGCGCGCTTAGAGTCCTGCTACACCACTTTCTCACCTTCCAGATTTGTTTTTGAAGTATATTGCTGTCTTTTCCTCAAATATATGACGTTTGACACATAGAAAATATATAAAGAAGACCAAGGGACATAAATAATACTGAAACTAACGATCGATTCAAACAAATACAACTTTTGCCTATTATACGAGAAAAAGCTATAAAAATAGCCTAAGTTATAATACACATAGATATTAAATAATGCATGATCGGATCTTATTTAAACATTTGGTACATTAAATATACCTTTTCAAGTAAATACAATCAAAATAAATTTAATTTAACATTTTTTAATTTTTTTCGAAAAAAGTTCAAAAATGAACATTTTTGCAAAAGCTCAAGCCGTTTGCGGCAGGGTAAGGAAATGTCCAAAAAATCTCAAATTTTTTGTATGATCTGAGTGCCACCAGTGGCCACTTTTCCGCACCCGCCATAATCGAAAATCGAAAAAAAGTTTTTTTCGGCCCACCCTATTGTGCATCCCTAGTCTAGGACATGCTTAAGAAAAATACAGGGTTTCCCAGATCCCAATAGCATAATCTATTTTCCCTCAAGAAATCCTGATGCCAATAAGAAAGAAAACGAAACTTTGAATATGTAATGCATTAAGAGTATTCACTAAAAAAGTTATAGTGCTTTTTTAAGCACTAAATTCAAAGTGAAGAAATGGTTGTATTAGCATGCAGTGGTTTTGATGCAAATTTATTAGGTACAACTATGATAATAGAAGTTCTACTAAAAATGCTGTAGGAATAGAAAATAAATTAGAAATAAAAAAAGAATAATATAATATTAAAATAAATAAATATGCTTTTTTCAATTAATAATTAAATATTAATACATTTGTGATCATACATTGAGAAATCAATTTAGAAATCTTTAAAATATAGTTTAAATAATGTGTCTTTCTTACTTTTAGGTAGCTTTCATTACAAAAAGTAAAAAGCTACCTATTGCAGCCGTCCGGAGGAAAGCACTTCCAGAAAATTTTGGTATATTTTCACCGATCATGACCCCCAGATCCCAAAACCACCCTCCGTTCAAATGTTCACACACACACACACACACACACACACACATATATATATATATATATATATGATTTTTGTCATGCGATAACTATCGTATTTATGAACCGATTTGAATGAAACTTGTATGTGTTAGAAAGTAAAATAACGATTCCAGAACACTTTTTGTTTTGTTTAAAAAATGATTTCTTAAAAAATGACTAAGTTATAGCACTTTGAATTTCTAGTATGGCTGACATTTTGAAACGATCTGAATTTTGTCATGCGATAACGATTGTATTTATGAACCGATTTGAATGAAACTTGGTGCTGGTGAGTTATAGGCCTCCTGATTGGAGAGGTTATGGCTGGGAGTTATCCCTTTAGAAATTAACACGAAATTAGTTAACATGATACTAGTTTATTTACACTTTTTACATCTATATACAAAACAAAATAGAAAACATTATAATGCACATTAGTTAACAGGTGTTTTCTCACACTTTTGAGAATACTAATGCACATTAATGAAAAGCTAATTCTTTACAATATTAAAACACAAGTACATTTAATTCAAGGCCCATTCTCATATTCTCGATGACCTCCCTAACCATTGGAGAAATTTACATAGTGGGAGAAATTTAAATTGCATACCTGGAGCAGCTTCGAGTACTTTACGAGGGGATTCAACCTGTCCGAGCCATCGACGAATCTCCGTAATCTGCAGTCTCCAAGGCGATGGGCATCTCCTCTCATCGGCCGGTCCGGCGTGTAGGATAGTGGGCATCTATATGATGAAGCAGGCACATGTTGAAAACTACTGCACGCTTTCAGCACCGCATCCCGAATGATTCTGAGAGCAACCTTTTTTTTCCATCTCTCCGAAAAAAGCCAGGGGCCTAAAATAATTGTTTTCTCCCCTCCTCTCGACCCCAACCAATTGCATTGGGATCTGATAAAGATGATGCCTTGCTTCTCTGGAGGGCGTAAAAGTTCCCAAGGTCCACTTTGATCCCTTTAACCTCTTCTGTCAGACCTCCTCGTAGTTTTATGGGCTGATCATTGTACTCCCCATAAATTACAGGTATTTGCTGTCCAAATGCATTTATTTAATTACACAGTCCTGCTTTAAAAATGGTCATAAAACTTGGGAGGTCCCTCGAGAATCCCATGAGAACATTTTTTTATGCTTAAGCAATATGAGTACGTACACTAATAAAATAAACAAAATAAAAATACATAAAGTATCAGTCTTTGTGCTTGGGAAAACTAGGTGGTCGTTTTTCTGACCACCACTTGGTATGTACATAGTACATATAAATGTCTCGACCGAGTTCGTTGGCCAGCATCATACGCCATTTTCTTTCAAAATGGCGGTCATTTAAAATTAAAAAAAAAAAAAATTAAATTTAAAATTAAATGCGAAAAAATTAAAAGTTAAAAAATATTTTTCTTTTATGTGTCAGAACTTAAAACAACGATTCCAGAACTCTTTTTATTTTGCCTATATCTTAAAAAATGATCGAGTTATAGCATTTTGAATTTTTCTTTTGGCTGACATTTAAAACGATCTGATTTTTGTCACGTGATAACACGCGTATTTATGAATTTATTTCTCTTTCCCCTCCAAAACGATTAAAGGGAAGTAGGACACTTTTATGTCATTCCACCATACTTCAGCTGCAATTTTAGATAGAGTAATGAATTTGAGGATAATTAATCTAGTAAAACAAACTTAAACATGTATTTTATCTATTTTAGAAATTCTCATTTAAGAGGGTTTAATGGGGGTAGTCCGAACAATTAGGTCGACGAGCGCGTTTGGGTTCGAACCCAGCACCTCCCGTTTACCATCTTCGAGAGTACAACCTCTCAGTGACTGCTGGTGTGCTCAGCCTGTAATCGACCCGAACCAGAAACAAAGTTTGATCGACATGCAACAATAATAATTAGCGCTGGGAGAGGATCCTCCTTCCCCTTCTGCTGTAACCTTTCAGAAATATTGCTACAAATTTCGGATTTTTCAAGGTCAACCTTGATTTGATTTATAGTAAATAATAATAACTATAATAATAATAAATACCCGCATCTAAGACTTGCCCGCAATGCGATATCAATTGAAGTAAATCAAAAAAGGAACGATTTTTTAAACTTTGAATCTGTTTCTGTACTGATTCATTTCGCCATTGCTGCCGATCCTATGTTATAGGCAGAATCGATTCTACATTTTTACTTTCTTTTATCTTTCTAAGAAGAAATCATTGGATTCGTGAAAAATTTCGATTTCCGATGGATTTATGTTTTAGAAGATCCTGAACACTATTTGATGACTTTTAGAAAATGTCTGTCTGTTCGCTCGTGTGTCTGTAAGTGACAAAAAATTTGTGGACGCTCTATATGAAAAACAAATGTACGGAACTTCACAAAACTTAAATTCAGTTTGACCTTGATATAAACTGACTCTGATTAGTTTTTAATGTATATTGCCCCACAGATGACGCAGCTATGCGGCATTTTTCTCAATTTTCACATTAGCTCTATCTCAAGAATTAATGAACGGATTTCACAAAACTTTAGATTCAGTTTGTCCTTAATGTAATTTGGTGCTGATTATCTTTTGATGGAAATCACTCAATTAGTGGGCTGCTATGCTGCATTATTCATGATTATCGCAATAGCTCTATGTCAAGAACTAATTCACGAATTTTCCTTAAACTTCAGATTCAGTAAGTTTCTGATATAGATCAGGGTTCATGATTTTTTTTATTTTTTAATAAAAATCAAAACAATCGGATTTTTTTAAATTTAAATCGGATTTTTTTGATTTTTTTAAAAATTGCCACACACATTATTATTATTTTATGATTTTTTTGATTAATTTAAATAATATAAAGTTTACATACATAGACATGCATATTATAAGTATTATCTATTACTAATATTACACAATTTACATACATGATTCATACTATTTCAAGGTAAAATTTTAGGCTATGAAAAAAATCTTGATTACACAAAATGCATGAAAAACTACAAATCAGATGTCAAAAATTAATTCAACCTTCAATATTTTAAATAAAATAAAAAACATCTGCAACACATAAAAAATTTAAACAAAATTGGAAGTTTTTAACTTTTTTTTTTTTTTTTTTTTTTTTTTTTTTTTTAAGTGTTGACTGAGAAAAATGAGTTCAATTGCTGCCATCAAAATACTTAAGGCCAGAGGACACAAATTGAGATGTCATCACTAATCGACTGACTTCTCAGTAGTGTTGGAATTTTCACAGAAAAATTTTGAATAGCAATTTTATTTTACTTGTGGAATATTTATCATCTTATAAAACAATAACTATTTAAACTCACTAATAAGAACTTGGAATCCCTAAATAAAAATTCAGCCAGAGAAGGAATGCTACAGTGTTGCCGCATCTGGATATTTTTTTATTGGGGGATTCCACATTCTCATCTGTATGTTTAAGAAGTAATTAATCATAAGTTAATCAGTATGTTCAGTGTTTTATACGATGATTGATATTCCACAAATAAAATAAAATTGTTATTCAAAATTTTCTAGTGTGAATTCCAACATAAGTGAGAAGTAAATCAATTAGTGAATACCTCACAATTTGTGTCCTCTGGCCTTGAGCATTTCGATGGCAACGGTTTAACAGTTTTATCTGTTGATTTCTAATTTCTGAAAGTATCAAACCGAAGGCAAAAAACATTTGTTCGATTGAAGCAGATAAATCTATTGCAGTAAAAAGCTAGTTGATCATTAATTATATTTTTAGTATGAGCTTTTTTGATAACTGTAACAAAAATATTTTCCACCATTCTAAAGGGCTGCGATCAATTAAATTAAATTAAATAAATAAATCAATTGCTGATTCAGATTTTGCTCAAATCCTTATATAGCAGGCTTCACCAAAATACAGCACATAAAGTCATACAATTTTATTTTACCTCAACTTGCAAAAGTTTTTCTAAATACTAATGAGTAAATATTCAAATATTTAATATATTTCTGCTTAGATTTCTTTACCGTTGCAAGATTATTTTATAATTTGATTCAAATGAAATTTGAAAACATTTTTTTTTTCTAAACTTTACATTTATTTTACATTTTTACTAAGCTTAAGCTTTATCTTTCTGAAAGTTGTTATGTTTGTTTCATCTGAAATTTATAAAAAAATAACTTAAAAGAAAAACTGATTTAAATCAATGATTTTTTTTGAAAAATCAGTTGATTTAAATCATGATTAAAATCAAGCCGATTTAAATCAACGAACCCTGATATAGATTAGTGTTGTTTAGTTTTTGGTGTAAATTGTCCTACAGATGGCGCTGATATGTTGCATTTTTCATGATTTCGCGATAACTGTCTCTCAAGAACTAATGCATGGAATTTTATCAAAATTCAGATTCAGCTAGTATCTGATAGAAATTGAATGGTGCACATCACCCAACAAAAAAATGCTAATATGCGGGTTTTTTTTTTTTTTTTTTTTTTTTTTTTTTTTAATTTGCCAAAATGCTGTATCTCAAAAACTAATGCCCGAATTTTCATCAAACTTCAGATTCAGTTAGAAGCTGAATAAATTACTATAAATTGATTAGATTACTATAAATTACAGCTAATACTATAAATTGTTGCTGGCTAGTTTTTGGTGTAAATCACCTAAACCGTAGCGCATTGGGCCAGATAATGAAGTAAAAAGGACTTATGCAAATAAAATTTCTTCACCTGACGAAAGAAAAATCTTCACCAAGACGTCATGTAAACTATAATATTATTTCTTGAAAACAAAACAGTTCTTCACCTCTGCCTACTTCTCAGAGGATGGAGAATAAAAAGATTATCGAAGAATTGGGCACATTAGATTTGTAGAAGAAAACTCGTTGATGAAGAGATGATGAGAAAATGAATGAATATTTATAAAATACGTGACGACATTTTTACAACACTTGTGAAGATAACACGAGAGCATAAACTGAAGACGTATAATGAGACCTTATATAATTTCCGTAATCCAAGAAGAGAATGCACAAACAAAACAATTTTCGGGATGCTATTGCAGTGAGAAGTGCCTTGCTACTAGCCGCCTTAAAAACTCAACATCATTTCCAAAAAGAGAAGGCACAAACGAATACATTCAGGAATGCATTAAACCACTTCATTGCTCCTCGCAGCACAGAGGGACTTGGCTTAACAGAAATCAACATCACTTTCCTAGATGAATTTTGAGGGCAGCACTTTTTCTTTGCCGCACTAAAAAAAAATCAGCATCGTAATAATCTCAACATAACAAAAAAAACCGTTCCATCCTTCGTTAACGGGGGAGCACCTCTGCCCCGAACTTTCACTCATGCGACTGCATCCATCACAGCAGGTGTCTATCGGCGCAACTGACGCAGGTGGCCGCGAGCCCAGGGGAAAAAGAGAAAGGGCTATTGTAAATGCAAAATACGCCAATTTGGCAGTTAGCAACAGAGGGGGTGAGGAAAAACTAAGCCAAATTACAATATACAGTATGAAAAGATATGTAACTAATAAGAATAAAATTGATAACCATCTTAAGAGGAGAGGCCAAAGCCGGTGGCCATGTACATAACGGCTTGAAATACGTCACCTGTGAAATTTAATTTGATAGGTTAGGGGTGTGTCCGAATAAACGGAAGTTCCACCCAAAAGAACTAGCGAGAAAGTTCTCGAACAAATTTAAAACCGGAAGGAATGATTTCAAACAGAATTTTACCGGCTTGGAACATTCGAAAGCTAAGCAAGAAAGAAAACATTACAGGCGACGAAATGAAAATAAGCGAAACCGAAATTAAATTTAAATTGAGAACATTAATAAAAAGGAAGGTGATATGAAATAAAATGGCTAATAAAATGAATTAAATTAAATATATGGGGGGGTTATGGAGTAACCACCACACGCTGTAATGCTACATTTTTCAGGAAGTATTAACATGCATGAGATAAGAAAGTTTTGGTACCCACATCTGACTAATTTATTACTTTCTTTTGTTTTTCCAAAAATAAAGTGGATTCATAAAAAATTTCCACTTCCGATTTTCGAAGGATTTATCGTTTGAGAAGATCCTTTCTGGAATACGATTTGATTATTTTTTATTAACTGTTTGACCTTTGTCCATTAAGCATAAAATCTGAAATCTTCCTTGGGTAAAGTTCAATGTTCCAGGGTCCTCCGGTACCATTCCCTAAATTCAACACTTTTTTTCAGGATTCACACGATGTTAGCGAGAATATTTAAAATACTAATGAATGGTATTTCATCAAACTTTATACTCTGTTACATATTGACATATGTTGTATCTGATTAGTTTTTCGTGTAAATTATATAACAGACTGCTCTGCTATACTTCATTCTTCACGGTATTAATTATAGCTATATATCTCAGAACATAGATTCTTATTAGGCTTGAATGTATATTGCCCAACAGGTGTTGCTTTTATGCTCTTTGAATTGCAAATCTCGGTTACAAACATCTAAGACGGTGTGGACCGAAATTCAACGATTTGTTTGGAATGTGCAATGCTTATATTATCTTTTAAAATGCACATACTACTTCAGCGAACGTATACTTTTTGAATTCTCATGATGGGCGTAAGCTATCTTTTAAATTTGACACTGTGATAGTGAATCTAGAAATTTTAACATGTATGAGGTAGAAAAAATTTTGGGATTGGTATATCCTACTACTTTATTTTCAACTTTTGAAAGAAAATGAAAATATTACCTTCAGAGACATCGATTAAAAAAAATAGCATCGATTAAAAAATCGAAATCGCTTTCACAACCATACGTACTCTAGATTTCCTTACTGTTGCAAGATTATTTTGATTAAAATGAAATTTAAAAGCATTTTTTTCTAAACTTGTATTTTACTTTTGACAAAGATTAAGATTTATCTTTCTAAAAGCTTTTTGATTATTTATATTACATAAAACTAAATTGTATTAAAGTACATTATTATGTTTGTTCACATCTTAAATTTATTTAAAAATAACTCAAAAGAAAATCTGAATTAAATCAGTGATTTAGAAGATTTAAATTAACGAACCCTGATACATAGCCGCGTAATGAATAGTTATTCCTGAAAGCGCTATTTCAATAGTTTTAAGTGTTTTTTGGTTGAATTAAATTTTAGGTTAATATGAGATCTGTATAAATATCTATGTAATATACAGGGGTGTACAAAAGATTTAAAGTACGTTTCTGTGTATTGGTAGAAATATCTGCTGGTTGCATGAGATTCTTCAGCTGATCCGCGGTTTTCCGCTTTTTTGTCATTTTCCGCGTTTTCGATTTTTTACTATTCAAGAATCGCGGGAAAGAAAAAAAAAAAAAAAAAACAATATTTTTGACGAAATATCGCGAAAAAAAGCGATTTTCGTCAAAATATTGCGGAATAAAAACACGGTTTTCGTCGGAAGGTCGCAAAAAACTCGCTATTTTCGGCAAAATATCGCAAGACAAACACAGATTTCGTCAAAAATCTCGAGAAAAACGCTGTTTTCCATTTAGACATCGCGAAAAAAAGCGCGATTTTCGTCAAAATATTTCGGAATAAAAATGCGATTTTCATCGAAAGATCGCGGGACAAAAGCTCTTTTCGTTGAAATATCGCGAAAAATGCTTATTTTCGTCAAAATATCGCCAGAAAAACACGGTTTTCATTAAAACTTCGCAAGAAAAACGAGTGTTTTCGACAAGACATCGCGAGAAAAATGCGGATTCCGTCAAAATATAACAGGAAAAACGCGGATTCCGTAATAAGATCACAAAAAAAACTCTGATTCCGTCAAAAGATCGCGTGAAAAACGCGCATTCCGTCAAAATATCGCGAAAAAAAAGCGGATTGCATCAAAAGATCGCGAGAAAAACGTGATTTTCCTCAAAAGATCGCGAAAAAACCGTGATTTTCCTCAAAAAATCGCGAAAAACCGTGATTTTCGTAATATTATCGCAAAAAAAATCACGATTTTAGTCAAAAGACCGCGAAAAATCGCGATTTTCATCAAAAGATCGCGAAAGAACCGTGATTTTCGGCAAAAGATCGCGGAAAAAAAACGCAAATTTCGTGAAGGTATCGCAGAAAAAATCGAATTTCGTGATAGAATGGCAGAAAATTTGCTGTAATATTATTTTTAACAACTTTTTTGCAATTGAATAGCAAATTGAACATTAGTTTGCCATGTTTGTTAATTGTTGTTTAAAGTGAAAACATGTTAAAATTTAAATTGGACAACTAGCTAAGATTGCTGTGTAAAACATTGCTTCAGAAAAATAGAAATTTTAATTTCAGAACTACTTATAATATTTGAATAAATGGATTCACTATGACCCTCTTCTCTCCCCCCCCCCTCCTCCCCCAAAAAATAAAACAAAACAGGATTTAAATAGGGATGCACCGGATATCCGGCTCCTGCCGGATATACTGCTTATTCGGCACTCGAACCGGATATTCGTTCCGGCCGAATATTTTAATATCCGGTTGCCGGATAGTAAAACATTTTTTAAATTCTGTTTTTTATATTTAAAAACAAATGTAAAACTAATTTGCTCCTTGCATACCTTATCTTATTAAAAAGCAATGTTAACAAAAATAAATACTTGTATATTTTCACAATTATGAAATTATAATGTTTATATGTAAATGAAGATATATTTAAAGTATGACAATATTTTGTCATAACCTATAACAGCAATTGTAAAAACAAAACTAGAATATGTACTTCAACTTCACATTTTGTATTTCTCTTAAAAATTGTTCTTAAATTTCAGTAATGAAGTAATTTTACACCTCTCAAAAGTTTTATTGTAATTTTCACCAGTCAAAATTTAACTGCAGTGTTCAATAATTCTGTCATAACTGTAATTGTAAAACCAAAACTAGAATATCAACTACAATTTCAACTTTGTTTTGCTTTCTTTTTTTTTTTTTTTTTTTTTTTTTTTTTTTTTTTTTTTGTAATGAAGTAGTAGACTTTTATAGTTCTTCTCAAGTGTTTTGTTAATAACTTTATTATTAATTTGAATTATTAATATCAACAAAAGAGAAAGGTATAAATATCTAATCTAAAAGTTTTATGAAGTTGCTGTTAATACGTCAAAAATCCGAGTCTGAAATGTATACAATGGGGCCATCTTATAAGTGCTAAAGTATTGAGGATTAAAAACTATGTAGAAAAATAAAGTTTCCAACAAACTAAAGAGTTTATTTATGAATATTCATACTCCAGATTCAAAGTGTGTTTCTTTAGAAAATCAAGAACAAAATGGTGCTGATAATAAAGAAACTATTCAATTTTTGCTGGAACATCAATTGGACAAGTTAAGCAGTCAACAATAGAAAAAAATGTGGTAAAAACAAAAGAAAAAAATCATTAAATATACAAATTGCATTTTTAAATAAAACATATTTTAGTAAAAATTTCCAAAACAATTGAACTACGCCTTGTTATATAAGTCACTCGCTCATGTTAAAATTGCAAGTGATATTTTAAATAAAGTTCATTCTGAAACTTGCTCTACAATGCAAAAAGAGCTTAATAGGAAAACTGTAATGCTCACTCAGAGTCAAGAGGAGTAACATACATAACTATCCCATTTTTAGGTGCGTTCGTAATTATGTAAATACGTAGCACCTATTGTTGTCGCTCAGTCCGTCCGTCTGTCTGTCTGTCCGTCTGTCTGTCTGTCTGTCTGTCCGTCCGTCCGCATATAACAACGCAAAAACTACCCAACCGAATCATTTGAAATTTAAAATACATAATTATTACATAATTTTGTTGAGTCATTTCAAATTTTATGAAAATCGGATGGATAGATCAATTACAGGGACAATCAAAAGGATTCCGTTACATTAAAGTCAATGGGGAAAAAAAGTTTCAAATGCATTTTAATCGTTTGAAATTTAAAACGTATATTTATTACATAATTATGACGAGTCATTTCAAATTTTATGAAAATCGGATGGATAGATCAATTACAGGGACAATCAAAAGGATTCCGTTACATTACGGTCAATGGGGGAAAAATTTTCAAATGCATTTTAATCGTTTGAAATTTAAAACGTATATTTATTACATAATTTTGTCGAGTCGTTTCAAATGTTATGAAAATCGGATGCATTGATCAATTACAGGGACAATCAAAGTATTCCGTTACATTACGGTCAATGGGGAAAAAAGTTTCAAATGCATTTTAATGGTGTTACACTCATTTGAATATAACAGAATTGACATGAATCTTTGAAATATGTACTAAAAAATACATTTTGTACAATTTGTGATGCAAAGAATATTTATTATTAAATTACAGGGCCACACAAATGTATTCCACTAAATAATGTTATACGGGGAAACATTGTTTGGGGAGTGTTTTAATTATATTAAATTACTTCACATTTTATGAATAAGATATACGTTAGTGAAGTATAATAAAAATTACTCCCTGCATATTTACAGGAACACAAAGATTTCGACCACTATACTGTATCCAAAGTACGCTCTACTTATATCAGCAAGATCTGAATATTTTAAAACTTCGTTATCAACGAACGCACCTCATTTGCTACGCTTTACGTGCAATTTCCAACTTGTTGTTAATTATGTGTCAACAGGGTAAAAATATTTTTTTCTGTTAGTTAATCGATACAATGCATCTATAAAAATATCAAGACACTACCTAAATCTGGTGATAGAGACTAAAGAAAGAGTAGAAAAAAATATGCATGTAAAGTTAGAAGTATTATAAGTAATATTGAAAAGGCAAAATATTATTACATTTCAATATTTAATTATTACTATGTTTTTAAGTAACTTTGACTTAATAAGTGAATTGAAATCTATTAATACTTGCATAATATAAAATTACAATAATTTTTTTTTCTTTAAACAAGCATAAAATTGAAATATTATTAAAATTAAAAATGAGAAATTATTCGGCCGGTTACCGGATATTCGGTAAAATTTTGTGCTGGATATCCGTTATTCGGTATCCGGCAAAAATCCACATCCGGTGCATCTCTAGATTTAAACAAAAGTATTGACAATTTTGTTATGAATAAAATAAGCTGTTATGAATAAAACTAGTCGTTGGAGGCCACCGTAATACTTACCCATCATACATATGCATAATATAAAATATGAAAATAAAACATGTGTAACTTATTTATAAAATGCATTGCAATTCCAAAATAAAATTTTAATGCATATTTAAATAGTTTTAATGTACATAGTAATGATTTATTAATGAATTGTTGATGAGCCAATTTCGACAAATTATATAAAACGTCAAAATACTCAAGTAATACCGGATTCCGTAAAAGAAACATCCTTATAACTCCAAAAATAATAATCATATTAACTAGCAATTTACTACGTCGGATGAAGCGTCTCATTTCCAATTAAAATATATCTTTGAATTCAAATTTGAATTAAATACAGGGTCATGAAAAATCAAAGAATGTGAAAAACAGGATTACACGTATCTCAGCAACTAATAATTCGATCGACTTCGTTTTTTATGCAAAATTTGTATTATTTTATTGTCTTTTATATCCACTCCTTAAAATAAAAAAATTCGAAAATTTTTATATACGTTTCATCAGAATGAATTTTTCGAGAGTCCGAAAAAAACAGTTCCGGATCATCGAGGTTACTGATATTAAATAGGCTTCGTCCCATTCTTACATACTAAGTACATACAAAATTTCAAGTCTCTACCTCAATTTTTTCGGGAGATAGAGCGGTTACAGACAGACACACAGACGGACGGACGGCAAAATTTTTTTTTTGTAAAAATATGTTTTTCGGAATCTCCAGTATCTAAAACGTGTAAATCCGTCAAAAAAAAAAAAAAAAAAAAAAAAAAAAATTTCGATTTTCAAAACGATTGCAAGATTTACCCTATACTACATATGATGGGTAAGTAATAAGCTTCTTAATTGTTTTACACACGCGCTAGTTAAAATAATTTATCATTTTCCGGTTCACGCGCTTTTCCTCTTTTTTTAACTTTTTGCAATCTCATGTCTGTGGTGGGTTTTCGACTGTGTTTTGAGTTTTATTATTAAAGTGAATTTTAATATATTATATAGAATCTGTACATATCTTGATTATATATAGAGATGCACAAAAGAATTAATACCTATCCGGCTGTGGACGGTAACTATCGAAATCTGATTTTCAAATAAGTTTTCAATGTGTACTTTTTTTAAAAAAACTTTATTAAACAACGAAGTCATGTTAAATAATTCTGGATGTCTTCAAAAGTATTTCATAATTCGTGCGTGATGTATAGTTTTTGTTTCTTTTTACTTTTTTTTTTATTTTTTTTATGAGCTGTCTCGAATGATAATGTAAACTTTTAAATGATGTTTTTAAAGCGGTTTAATAAGATTTTAAAAAAAATGCTCTTTGGCATGTTAGAGTTTCATCTAGTCGCACAACACACCGAGAGATTATTTATTTAGTTTCTTTCGTCTCGGACTTATTGCTTTAATCCCCGGGACTGAATTTATGGTCTCCCACACTTATGCCCTGGCTGTATCTTTTCTTCGAAAAATTTGATTATAACTCTGATGTGTTATTTTTTGTCTTTTCTTTATTTCTTTTAAAATAGAAAAATATTATTGTTTTAATAAGTGGAAAAATAACATGCTTCTTTTGCCCTCTTATATGTATGTTTTACGTAAGATCTCTTCAAATGACTAGTGTCTTGTTTTCCGCAGTTTCGTATTAATTTCTTTTTTTATATGATTTCTCCTTCTTGAATCACTTTAGAAAAGAGAAGTCTTTCAAGACACTTTGCGGCGCGCTATTCAACTGTTACACGAGCGAGAACGAAAATCAGTGAAGACCACGTGCTCTCTCTTATCTGTTTGATTCCTTCTGGCAACCCTGGCGTTTACGATTCTCTGGCTCTTCGTAGTTTTTTTCACCTCACATTTGAACCGTATTTGAATCCGGAAGCGAAATATCTTCATCGCCAAAGAAATTAGTATTCTGGGTCTTTTTGATCTCTGAGGTGCTCTGCTCACATGTTGACGAAATGATTAAATTTCAATCAATAAAATACTTCGATATGTTTTATGGAATTGAAAGTATATTCAGTATTAAAAGTGAATATTATGAATGCAGCAACCAACGCAAGAAGAAAAAAAAAAAAAAAAAAAAGGATTTTTAAACACTGCACTTCGAAATATTTACATGCGAAAGTAAAACGTGCATTGGAAAATAAAAATTATGAAAAAATAAGAATTGTGATGATAAGGTGAATGAATGTGTTCAAGGACGAAAATTGGACTTCTAGGTTATAAGTGCTATTCGTATTCACTGACTCCATCCGCTGTTAAAAAATCAACACTTTGAACTTGATTTATAAATGTTTATCATTTTGAGCAACCCATATCCTAGTGTATGTCGCTTCACACTAAAGACGGTGATCTTGCATATGTATTTTTAGCTTCATGGCGTACTGAATTTTTAAATAAGTTGTCTGAATTCTAGGTCACTTCTAGATAGACTCCTAAAAAATTAGCTCTATTCAAACGTGAATCTTTATAAATAATAACAAAAAAGAAAAGTCATGCGTCGAGCATAGATTATGAAAAACTTTCCTGCACATTCAGAATAGTGTAACAAAACTTCCCACTTAGTAAGGTGAAAGATGTCTGTGTAAACGATTTCGAAAGCGCATAACACATTTGAAAACTTAATTTCAACAATTACCATTTCCAATCAGGGGGGAGGGGGAGGGAATCTCTTTTTGTGCAGTTTTGTATATGATCTATATATTGATACATATGCTACACAGTATGTATAATTTAGTTCAGTTAGAAAACTCGTAACACAGATGAAAATTCCTCTTTGGCAATTTCCATAAGTAAGAGGAATTTTTATGCAGCTCTATATATGATATACAGAAATTTTAAATAATATGCCCCCCCCCCCCCAAAAAAAAAAAAAAAAAAAAAAAAAAAAAAACTACTTTTAGCAATTATTGCTCACAGATGCTTGCGCAACCGAATTCTTTTTTCTGTCCCTTAAAATGAACTATGCGCAACACATTCAATAGCAACCTGCTTGTAGTACATCTCACTGATGTATGTCAATTTCTTTCAATATGTTTGAAATAGTGTAACATTCTTAACATGCATTGCAAAATCTCCCCTTGCCCCTGCCATAGACCTTAATATATAGGCATTGATTTGAGTTCTCCTGTAAGAACCGAATTTTTAAACTTTTTTCTACTATGTGACATTTTTATGTTAAAATTAAAATTCGTGTCTCAAGAAAAGAAAAAAAGAAGAAAAAAACAAACAAACATTATTTTGTTGTTACAAAGAGTAAGGATGCATTGAAATAGAAGTTTGGAAAATGTCTTCGATTCTGTCTCACTGATACATAAGATTATTGCCCACTAACACCATCACGAGCCATTTTTATATAAAAATATCAGTATTCAAATGAAGTTTGATATTTTATTAAAAACAATACTGTCGTATTAGCCCCGTGTTCAGAGATAATAGCCGAAGAAATCGCCAAAGATTTCGCTAGTTACAGTAACTTACTAACTTATCGGATTCTGATAATTTCAGCTGTTTAAGCGCATAGTTCGATTACATATCTGCTGAATTTGTGTTTTATTTATGTTATTTTATTTATTTATTGTGATTAATTATGGAATATTAGCCAGAAACAAATATATATTTTTTAAAGTGCAAACGGATTTATCTTTCTTAAGCGGAGATCTCTCTAATTAAGAAAAAATCATACTTTAAAGTTATTTTAAAAATCATAAAAAATCAAAAAGTTGACATACAGTTTGAACCAAATTAAATTTAAAAGAGCATTTTTTTTTCCTTATTCGACGGTATAAAAAGTGAAACTTTGCGATGTTTATTTATGTATTTATTATTGTCTTGAAAATAAATTATAAAGATAAATTTCAAAAAATGACGATAGAGGGCGCTTTAGACTTTAGAGTAACGAACAACTATTTTTTACCGTTATTTTTTGCATCTCATTAAAGGTTTCGTAAGCTTAGACTTAAACTTAAATTTTGAGCTCAAAATCTGAATAGTTGGAAGCAGTTAAGTAGCACAAACTTAACTGTGTTCAGAGGGTTTTAAATTCAAATGATTATAAAAAACGGAAAAATTGGTCGATTGATTTGCGGTTTTCACTAAAACTATTCTTTATGTCGATATTTTATTGAAAATGAATTATAAATTTCAAAAAATGCCGATAGAGGGCGCTTTAGACTTTGGAGTAACGTACAACTATATTTTACCGTTATTTTTCGCATCTCATAAAATTTTCTTAGAAGCTTAGACATAAACTTAAATTTTGAGATGAAAATCTGAATCGTTGGGAGTGGTTAAGTAGAGCAAACTGAACTGTGTTCAATGGGGGTGGGGAGGTTCAAATTTCAAATTATTTTAAAAAACGAAAAAATTGGTCGATTCGTCTGCCGTTTTCTCTAAAACTATTCTTTATGTCAATATTTCCTTGAAAATAAATTTTAAAGATTAATTTAAAAAAATACCGATAGAGGGCGCCTTAAACTTTAGAGTAACCAACAACTATTTTTAAGCGTTATTTTTTGTATCTAATTAAATGCTTGCAAATGCTTAGATTTAAATTTTGAGCTCAAATTCTAAATCGATGGAGGGGTTAAGAAGCAGAAGCTGAACAGTATTCAGGAGTTAAAATGTTACCCTCCCCACCCCTCGAACACATTTCAAATTTCCGCACTTAATTACTCAAAACGATGCAGATTTTGAGCTCAAAATTTAAGTTTGAACTTTTACAAGCATTTAATTAGATACAAAAAATAACGGTTAAAAATAGTTGTTGGTTACTACAAAGTTTAAGGCGCCCTCTAACGGTATTTTTAAAAATCAATCTTTAAAATTTATTTTCAAGGAAATATTGACATAAAGAATAGTTTTAGCGAAAACGGCAAACGAATCGAACAATTTTTCCGTTTTTTATAATCATTTGAAATTTGAACCTCCCCACCCCCATTGAACACAGTTCAGTTTGCGCTACTTAACCACTCCCAACGATTCAGATTTTCATCTCGAAATTTAAGTTTATGTCTAAGCTTCTAAAAAAATTTTATGAGATGCGAAAAATAATGGTAAAATATAGTTGTACGTTACTCCAAAGTCTAAAGCGCCTATCGGCATTTTTTGAAATGTATCTTTATAATTCATTTTCAATAAAATACCGACATAAAGAATAGTTTTAGTGAAAACCGCAAATCAATCGACCAATTTTTCCGTTTTTTATAATCGTTTGAATTTAAAACCCTCTGAACACAGTTAAATTTGTGCTACTTAACTGCTTCCAACTATTCAGATTTTGAGCTCAAAATTTAAGTTTAAGTCTAAGCTTACGAAACCTTTAATGAGATGCAAAAAATAACGGTAAAAAATAGTTGTTCGTTACTCTAAAGTCTAAAGCGCCCTCTATCGTTATTTTTTGAAATTTATCTTAATAATTTATTTTCTAGACAATACTGACATAAAGAATAATTTTAGTGAAAACCGCAAACGAATCGACCAATTTTTCTGTTTTTCATAATCATTTGAATTTTTGGACCCTAAACTTTAATGGCGCCTATCTCCTTCGGAAGACTTTGGGACCCTTGGTTTCCTATTTAAATATTGTTTGTCTTGATGTGTACTATCACCCCTTAAAGTTTGGACCATGAATTTAGAAACACCCTGTATATATATATAAAATTAAAAAAAATGATATGAGAAATTTGAGTCTCAAATTCATCAAGACCTGTCTTAGACTATCATCATCCAAATTTTAAGTAGACAGTTTATTTAAAAATTGGTCAAAAAACTGATTTTCTTTTTTTAATATTAAATGAAAGCTTGTTTAATTGTGACCATCTTATTTTGGCTGGTCATTTTTACCCAAACGACAATTATATCGCGAGATATTTTTAATACATCCAGCGCAATTATCTGTTCAAATTAAAACTTTAAGTGTCTTTTTCTCCTTGTTCATATTTGCGTCACTTTCCTGTTTAAAAAAATTGTTTTTTGTGTATTTGAGATAGAAATTAACTTTTTTGTATATGTTATTTATTGTGATAAATCTACACATGCAATTAGTCTTCAGGTTGTTTGTTATTTAAAAAACAATAAAAACGCATGAAAATATATTAGATTCCATCAACTTTTTTCGCTGTATATATTAATAAACTAGTCGGATATGGCAATCTCAAAACTTTCTTCTATCTCATACTTGTTAATACTTCAAAATTCGCTGCCACAGTGTCAAAATTAAACGACAATCTGTGCCCATCGTGAGGATTCTAAAAGAATGAAATTCCGTGGATTAACTCTTGAAATAGGACTCGAGAAAAGACTCGAGATAGGATATCGAGAAAAATGCAACATAAAAGCGCCAATTGGTGGGTGATTTACATCAAAGCATAATCAGCAATAATATTATCAAGGTATACCTGAATTTGGAGTTTGGTGAAAATTCGTGCATTGGTGCTAGAGATATTGCGGAAATCGGGACAAAAGAAACATAGCAGCTTCGCCTGTTAATACCACCAAAACGTAAAGTTCATGTTAAGGATTTACTAAATATGAAGTTCGATGACAATTCTTGGGGGGGGGGGGGGGGGGTTCAGCATAGCAGTGCCACCTGTTGAACGATTGACACCAAAACGTAAACAGAACCAAGTCCTATCAAGGATTAACTGAATCTGAAATATGATGAAAATCCATGCATTAATTCTTGAGATCTATTGCGAGAATTGGGAAAATTTCAGCGCCACCTGTTGAACAATTGACATCAAAATGTAAACAACATCAATTCAAGTCCTCAATTAAGTCCATCAATTAAGCCCTAACTTAATCTAAAGTTTGGTCAAAATTCGTGCATTGGTTAATGGGATATAGCTGTTACGTAAATCGTGAGAAATTCAGCATAACAGCGCCACTTGTTGAACGATTTACACCAAAAACTAATCAGCATAAATTTATATTAGGAACTACCTGAATATAAATTTTTATGAAATTCCATGTTTTAGTTCTTCAGATAGAGCGTCCACAAAATTTGTCACATACAGACAGTCACAGATTCTTAGACAGACATTTTGTAAAATCATGTTTTTTGGAATCTTTGATCCCTAAAACGGGTAAAATCGTCGAAAACCAGTATTTGAAAATTTTCATGAATCAATACTTTCTACTTGTAGTGTTTATCAAGAAAGTAATAAACCATATATACACTGGTGTGCAAAATTTAAGGACGGAGTCCTAAAATGCCAATTTTCAAGGGATTTCAAGCAATAATTTTCAGTGAATATTCAAAAGGAAGTAATATAATTTGAATAACTACCATCCCTGCATAACAGCTAGTCCGTATAACCTCTCATTCAGGTCGCACAAGAATCACAATCACTACGGTGAAACAAAAGGAAATTTTATACGTCTCTTTTATGAGTCTCAAATAACTACTATATGTGACTCCACTGTCAGATCACTGCGACTGCTGCTTTGTGACGAGTGACCAGGTGACTTTACAGTGTCGTTTTATTGAGACTCTCGTGTGACTGTCATTTGGAGGCTCAATTTCAAAGTCATTGTGAATGTTGCATTATGATAAATCACCAAACAATGTCCCATTAAAGTCACATGGTGAGTTTTCACCACTTTTCACAGTGGTTACTTCACAATAGGGTCTCTGTTATCATTTGAGAAAGTCTTGTGACAGAAAGTCACTATGTAACTTATATTCAAATTTACCATTTGAATCACATTTAAAAAATAATCATAATTGTTGAAAAGGTAAACTGTCCGTTTAATAGGCTTCTTCAGTCAGATGAAAACGCCCGTTTGCTAATGCGAATCCTATAGAAGAAATTTATTAAGTTATCTATGTTGCATTTCAATATTTTAAAATTATTATTATTATTTATTTATTTTGCATTTGATAGCTGCGATTTATCTGAATGCAGGCCTTTTTTGTTTTATTTTTTCGATTTTAGTTGCAGATATTTTTTATGAGGCTGCTTCCATTTTCCAAACCGGTTCCGAAAATGAAAGCGTCCTCATAAAAAAATATCTGTAAACAAAATCAAAAAGGTAAAAAAAAACGACCCGCATATAGATCGATCTCAAGCTGTCCAATGCAAAAAAATCATTTAAAAATATTGAAATGCAACCGAGATATCTTTATAAATTTCTTCCATAGAATTAGTATTACCGAACGGGTCTTTTCATTTGAATGAAGTAGCCTCTTAAGGCTTCTACGTACAGTAGATTTCACTAGCCATCGAAGACTGGTGGACAAACTCTTTTATATATATATTAGTATAGATTTATTTTTTCAAAACATCTATCTATCAGTATCTTATATTTATTTATCTTATTTTATGTTTATATATCTTATATTCGCGTTTTTTTTTTTTTTTTTTTTTTTTTTTTTTTTACTAGTTTTACAATTTGAATTTTTTTTTTCTTTTGCGAAAATATTTTTTTTTTTTTTTTCTTGAGAATGGATTGTTACCATCGGATTCAATGAAACATGCCGAAATGTGAATAAATAAAGATACTTTTTGTCTCCTTTTAAAACTTATTTCTATAACTTATAGCAAATATTAAGTACTTTGAATCAGAATGATATTGCAATTGTAAAAACGCAATAATTATGTACACGTAAAGTAAATAACTAATAATAACATTGATTTTAAAAATAAACTTTATAAATGGGATATACAGATCAATGGAAATTTTTCTTTAAACTATCGTAATATTAAAAAAAAAACCCAATAAAGTTTGTTATGCATATTCTGCAGAACGTATATTTTACTGCATTTCATAAATGCATATTAATTTCAGTATGTTTGTACGAGTTTAACATCATTAAAATGCAGTCGAAACTATTTTTTTTTAATCAAAACTACTAAACTTTTTTTTTAACTATCGTAATATTAAATTAATAAAGTTTATGTTTTGCATATTCTGCAGAATGTATATTTTACTGAACTTCATAAATGCATATTAATTTCATTATATTTGAAAGAGTTTAACATCATTAAAATGCAATCTAAACTATTTTTTATTATTGTCCATAATATAATGGAATACTTTTGACTGTCTTTGTAACTGAATTATGTATGTCAAAAATTTCATTTTCAATAGGGATCTTGTTATATTAAACTTGAATAGCGTGCAAAAATTTCAATGTAATCCAAGTATATTAATGAAAGTTAGATCGCGAACAGACGATGAGACAAACCGAATTTATAAAAAAAATTTCAACTATGTTGGAAAGTGTTAAAACAGGCTCAAAATATGCGCGGAAATATGGTAATAAATCTAAAGTAAATGAAATCTCACTCGCCGATATAAAGAAAAATTAAATTTAAAAAATCGAGTTTTTTTCTTATATATACATGCATATAAAAATGACAAGTATTTTACTTTAAGAAGTCTTTTTTACATGCCCTCTACATTATATTATCCTTACTGCTTCTTAGTGTAAGAACACAGCTATTTTTAAAATTTAAATTTTCTGATTTGTTCTTTTCGTTTTAAAAATCATAATAGCTGAAACATAAATATGTATAAATATTTATATTTGTGTATTTCAGCGCTTTACTTATTTTTAAAAATTGCAATAGTTTGCTATAGAATGAATCGAACTTTCTTAGTTTAAAAAGAGACTAATTTAATGAACTAATTATTATTGTACTTTTTTTTCCACGCGTTGGAAATATCCATTCAGGCGTGGAGAAATCATCATGAATTTCTCTTTCCCCTTTTTCTTCTCTCTCGCCAATAGGCGATAAATGTGTGCCAATTGTCTCGTTTTAAATTCTCTTAAAATAGTCTGGAGTTGTGTCGGTTAGTTGGATAGACTCCAAAGGAACCTCCGTGTCTCAGCAACTTCGGGGTCTTTTTCCTTTTGCTCCTTTCCTCCTCTTGTCAGCTCTTCCGAAAAATACGCTTTCATTTAGTGCTTTGCTCCGTCCCGTATTTAATCGCATCTGGATAACATCTGCTTTAAAATGCATGCATGGACTTAGAAACTAGTTAGATGCTATTTGTGATGGATCCCCTATTTCGTGCATATCCTTATCCCTATCCAGATCCTGGAAGAAAATAATCGGAAATGTTCCGTTGATAGAGGTTGACAAAACCATGCAAATCTTTGTGCTCTTCTTTTAGTCACTGTCCCCATGTTGTGGGCGTACATCTGGCAGGTGTAAGAGCTTTCATATTTTTCTTCTCAAGAGGTTTTTCTTGGCCTCTCCCCAAAAAATATTCGTGATGCCAGGTAGCACCGCTGCTCCATCTGAAGAACAAACCAAGGCCAAGGTGACAGAATCGCCTGCTGCAAATGGGATTTTTGTACGACCCGTTGCTGTCGCTGGAATATTCCGACCAGCGGATGATAAGCCTCCAGCGTTACCTGAGAAAAGGCGCTTCTCTGCTCTGTGTGGAGAATTGAGACCGTCCAGAGGTGTCTCTAGTGATGAATTTGCTAGAAGAAGGCAGTCTTTTGATACGAAAACCAAAGAAGTTCCTTTTAGTCAAGCTTTGTTGAAAAAGACCCCAAGACAAAACACCCCGTCTGATTCCCCCCTTTCATCCAAGCCAGATCTCACAAATGGCTCTTCCCACGAGGATATTTCATGTAAGGAAAGCTCTTCGCAGGTATCTACAGAGAAATCAGTTGAAAAATTAAAATCAGAACTATCTCTGACCACATCAAATTCATCATTTTCCGAAAAGCAGACAACTGCAGCTAAGGATCTATCCGAACCAGGAAAATCTCAAATTGTGCCAAATACTTCTGGAGAAAGTTCAAAATTTGCAGATCAGTTAGGTGCAAAGAGTAAAAATGTTAATGAAACAAACGTAGTTATCGATAAGTTTACCAGCGATTCCAACACTGTGAAAAGTACCTTTAAAACTGTTATCACCAACAAACACGAGAATAAAAATGCTGTTTCAGATGCAGTAAATATCAGTTCTTCTGATAAAAGTAAGCAGCCAAAAAAAGTGTTTGGTTTAATAAAACGCGATTCCAAATGTGAAACAACGTCACAGAAAATAGGAAATCATTTTAATGTTTCTGAATCGAAATCTGATTTAATTTGTACAAATGTAAAAGCGGAATTTTCAAAAAATGAATCTACTGATAAAATACTTCATTCAGAAAATATAAATATTACTGATAATTCCAAGTTTAAAGTAAAAGTTTATGGACTGAGTAAAAGTCCTATTAAAAGAGAAGTAGGTAAAGATGAAAATAAAGAAATTCAAGCAGTAAAATCCCATGAATCTTCTTTTGTAAATGTACCATCTAGTTATGTCACGCCCAATAAAGTTGCTGAGACTACTGTTATTAACAAGTCACCAAAAATTCAAATTAATCGCAAAAATTCGGAACTTAAAGATGTAAAAGGCCAATCTGAAAATAGTGATAGTAAACCAGTGCAGTCTGAAGCCAATACTTTGTATAAAACAGTTGATTCTAAAGCAAAACTTCAATCATCGGAAAGTAATGTTACGGATTCAGGTAATTTAATTGAAGTGAGTTCTGTGACATCTAGCGAGGTTTCTTTAAAATCTTCTGATTCTAAAGTTATTACATGTGTGAATAAAATAACTGAAAAAAGTAATGAATTTCAAAAAGCGCAATCACCCCCTAAAGATTATCGTACTGTTCGTCGAACATCGAACGTTATAGCTGAAAAAATTCAAAATATATTTTCTAATATCTCTACCCCAGAAAAACCACCCGCTGTTTTACCAAAGAAATTTAAAATTTCAGATAAATGTAGTTCTAAGGATTCTGTTAAAAAAACCGATGGTAAAAATATCATAACAGGGGAAATTGATCAAACTGTAAAACAAAGTAATGAAAAGCAAACAGCTGATTCCAATAAGAGTGAAATCAAAATGCCTGTTGAAAGTAAATCTGTCATAGTAGAAACCCAAAATTTATCAAAACTGACAAATGAGGTAACTGCAGTAACACAGCCGGAAGTTAATACCAAAAGTTTTGAAAAAGTTACTAACAATGAGTTTAAATATAAAGAGCAAACCCCGTCTGCTGCTGATCATTCGAGTTTAAAAAAAGAAAATAAATTAACTTCAGAATCCAGCAGTGTATTGCAGTGTTGTAAAGTTGGCGAATCCGCGATTACTCGCGGAGTTTCAGCTAAAGTACCGCTTGAGAAAGCAGGTTCTAAAATTGAGCATTCAGAGAGTGCTGTCCCGTCAAAAACTCTTGATAAAAAAAATGTGAACATTGAAGGTAAGATGCCAATAAAAAAGCAAGATCACAGCAGTTCAGATGGTACAGCGTCGCTTAAGACGACCAATCGGGATGACCGTAAATCTTCAGATCCGACAGCCCCCCTGAAGAATTCCGTGGAAAAATCTAATAAAGGAACCATTTTAAAAGTTGAATCTAGTGGCACTTGTGCTAGCCTTGCCGTAAAGAATCAAAAAAGTGTGTTTTCAGCCAATTCTGTTTGCTCATCTGTAGATTTGAAAAATAATCATAACGACCGAAACGCTGAGAGCAGTGATGCTGTCAAAGATAATACAACAAAATCGGTTGACATTTCTCTAGATAAAACTAGTGTTTTTAGGAAAAGTGAATCTGTGAGCATTTCTAAGGAAGTAACCGTACGGAATAACGAATTCCACAAAGATTCAGAGAAAAGTACCACCAGTATTTCAGATATCACTTCGAATAATCAAATCTCGAAAATCGAAGTTGCTAAAATCACCCCATGTACTTCAACATCTGTCCCAAGTGTTAATGTACTTTTTAGAACAAAAAACTCCCAGAGTACTGCGATAAAAGAAGAAAACCGCAAAAAAGTTATTGTTGAATCATATTCAGCCACTTCCAGTACTCCAATAAATTCACCGAAAATTTCTGATAATAAATCAAACACTTGTGAATCTGTACAAGAGGCCTTAAATACTGTTGAAACTGTACAAAAGTCTTTAACTTCTCCTAAATTGTCATCAAAGCACTCTATAGTTAATTTGAAAAAAGAAGAATTGGCCACTGTTAATCTTTCAACAATAGATTCTTCTCTTGGTATTGATAATAATAATAACATGCCACCAAATGTTGCAAAAGTTACAGATAAATGCTTTTCTGTTGAAGATAATGAAAATAAGGTTGAAACTGTTTTAAGTCATGAAAAAACGGAAATTTCTACACCTGTAGCTTCAGGTACAGTTACAACAAAAATTTCAGGAAATGATGATCCTTGCCATATTGAATCCGAAACTAGAAAAAGTTCTACTGCTTCTGCAATATCAGAAACAAATAGCAATGTGGAAAGAACTGAGAAAAATACTGTTGAGGTGGTGGATTCATTAAGTGTCAGTGCTCAGGATAAAACTTCTGAAGTGGATAAAACTATGACTTCTGATAGTAAATCGGGTGTCGTAGATCTGAATGATTGGAATAAAAGATTTCAGCGTACCGAGCCCGAGCCCCCGAGAGTTCCCGTCCGCCGACGATTTTTAAGGGAATCGATGCCCCCGTCTTTACCTGTCCGTTCTCACTTCGGTTCTCTAAAACGATTAGATGATTCTCCCAGCAAATTTATTGCTCGCTCGCCTTCTCAAAGCTGCATACCGCAGCGTTATTCTTACACCGAAATGTTATCGAAAGTGTGCAGCATGGGTGTTTTGCCTTTTACCGAACCATTAACACCTAGATCTTGTTCCTCTTCTTCATCACAGGTGTCCGAGCTGTGGTCAGAACTGAGTGAAGAACAAGCAACTGCTACCCATACATCCGAAATGCTGGAATCTGAAACTACCGAGAGAATGAGGTTGGAAAAAGAAGTACAAGAACTTCAGGTAAGCAAATAAGCTCATTTTAACTCATTTTTTTAAACAGTTATTTCATTTGTACATGTACTGTACTTAGGCGTTGATTATTGCACATCCCTTGGTATTGTGATTTTATAAACTAAATTTTCTTTTCTCTAATGATTTACAAAGGAAAAAAAATCATTACAAATTTTTCCAGTTTATTCTAGCTTTAAATTATTGACCAGACGAAAGGAAAAAAGAAAATTTTAACTCTCTATTTACATTGATATGTTTAAAACTTTTCTTTCAGGAGATTTGGATAAAACAGTCTTCGATTAGCTTATTTCAAATTTATATTTAACTTCATTTTAAAAAACTGCAGCCTAGGTTATGCTAACAATAGGTATTTCTGTTCAAAAATCATACATTTTTTAAGATTTCATTCTGGTCATGAACTTGAACATGCGAGTTTGCTATACAAATAAAATGAAAATATTCTCTATCTCAATAATATTGGTATCTAATCATGATAATACAAGTTTAATAACATCCTTAAATTTGAGTACCACCAGTGTTTTATTTAAGCCGGAATTCATCGGAGTTCATAAATACTACGTCCGAGAGCCCACAGGAACCGCGCTGTGTGTTTTGTTTTGCTAGTTTATTCAAAGGAATTCTTGGACTTTCTAAAAATTTCCCATCCCCAATTTTAATATATTTGTTCTGTTCATGTATTAAATTTTATTATGTATAAATGCTTAAAGATATTGTCAAAATACATTAAAAAATATATTTGCTGAAGAAGAAATTGCTTAAGCTTTTGTAAACAATGTATGAAATATAAATTATGCGTGTGTAAGTTACCATTACATTTGATATTACGGCAAAATCTTAGAGCTCGGGTATTTTTTTTTTTTTTTTTTTTTTTTCAGAAATTAACCCATGCGTCTACAATTTCTGAATAATAATTTTCGTCTTATTTAATCGTAGAAAATTGCAACAATCTCTTCAGCTGAATAAACCGAATGTTATTAATCAGAAATAATGGTACCCAAGTTCAAGGATGTATGAACTCTGTAATAAGATTATTAAAAAATAACACGACTTGATTTTCAAATGTATCTCTCTATATTTTTTAATCTATATATTTTCATAGTATGTTTTATCAATGTAATTTCACATTTGTGATTATAATTAACATTTATTATTTCGAATTCTTTTCATTCATATATTGTGTCATTGCTTGTTTTTAATTGCCTATCGATTGCTTATGAAGTAACAAGAAAAAAATTGTAATATTTAAAAAATTGAATCTTGTCTTCCATTTTTCATTAAGAATATAAAATAAATAGGAAATGAACTTTTTTGAAAATATTCAGAAATTTAACTTTCGTGTAACATTAAGTAATATTTCATTAAATTTTGTAATTAATGGCGAAATTTTCATATTCTTAAGAGCGGATCTAAAATTTTTGTGCAAGTTTTTAACTATGACAATCGAAATTGTAATTAAAATTTCTTATTAACTCTTAATTTATACAAAATAAATACTTAAAATTTATCATTAATAAAAATATATATATAATTTTAAGAATAAAGTTATTTTTTTTCAACCAAGAAACAGTAGTAATAAATATAATAAAGATTAAAGCATTCTATTTACATTATTTCTTACAATGTTATATGAAAGTTTGGCTAGTTTTCGGTACCAAAAACTGTAAGAATGATAAAAAATATCATTTTTACATGTAGAACTTATTTTCATGATTGTGATTTGTAATTGAATAAAAGTTTAAATTAGAATAATCAGCCTTCCATCTTTTTATAAATGTTTAATTGAGCGCATTTTTTTAAATACAAAATGTACAATTTCTGTGTATAAAGTCTTATTAGATAATAATGTATATTCAAAAAGTGTTATAGGTAAAAGTTTCTAGTTTCTGTGTATAAAGTCTTATTAGGTAGTAATTCCTGTGTATTAAATTCTTATTAGGTAATAAGTGAACTTTTTTTTTTTTTTTTTGAAAATTGTTACGAAAGAATTTAATTATGTTTCCGAGATTTATACAGAAGTGCTAAAAAATATGTCTTCTTTTAAAAGTCCCCACACCCGCAAGGTCGAAAAAAAAGTGACGTAGAGAAAATAGAGTAATCTATCTTTATTTTTATGAAGAAGATATTTCTTTATCGACTGTAATTTTCTGTTTAATCGTGTTACAATCTTGCGTTAGTAACTATTTTTATCCTTATGAAGTATTTTTTAAATTCTCTTTTATTTAATTCAACTTTTTTTTTTTTTCAATAGTTTCTAATTTATTTTCTAACTAGCTGACCCGCCCGGCGTTGCCCGGGTCCGTATTAACAATATTAAACGAACTTGAAATTTGTATGATTTTATCATTAACTCGTTACATGCAGAAATGCATTGTCTGAAATACGTAGCCACTGACTGTGTGAAAAATCGGTTTTAAAAACAACTAATATTAAGCTCTAAAAATACTCAAAATGAGCAATGAAAAACGCGGGAGGGAATATGTATCCAACGATTGCATGATTTTCGTGTAAAAAAGTTGATATTTACCCGTAAAAATCACTCTTAAGTATCGTAACTAATTATTATTTTCACATACAAATCCCAAGTGAAATATTTTGAATTTCAAACTAATTATATCACTCTTAAATCCGACTATACCATGAATGAAATCGATACACGATGGTAGCTAAAAGGTTGGTAAGTACTATAATTTCAGAGCTATTTAACAAAAGTAAGTGTTATTTTTAATCAAATCTTGCATATAGGTTCACTCTGTGTATAAATTCCTAACCTTAAACTTTTATACCGTAACCAGAACTTGTCTGTAACCTAACAGCGACTTAACAGTACCCTACCGTAAATTAAATATAACAGAAATGTAACCTAGCCTAAATGTATTCACTTTATTGTAACATATCCTTATTCTAACCATAACATACATGCAATTTAACTTCAACCTAAATAATATAATAGAAAAAAACCATTTTAAAAAATTACTATTTATTCGTAAAATATGCTTCAGCTGTAATTCGTTTCTTTCAATTCGTTTTATTAATTTTGGTGGGCAAGTACTGAGACGTATGCTACTACCCGTTAGGTCGTTTTATTAATACAAAATTCCTTCCTCGTGCTTTTGTTTGAGACATTAACATTTCAGCGATAAATGGTTTAATATTACAAACCACGGAGTAAGACACTTCTTACTCCGTGTTGCAAACCTTTTTTCGGTTTACTTCGCCTCCACCTATCTTTTTCTCCATGGTGTACAGCAGCTGTGATTAAAAAAAAAAAAATCCTCATTTAAACTGCCAGTTTGCCAGTCTATGAATTTTAAAGGTCTGTCCCAGCTTTTTTAATTATTTCTGCGAAAATTTTATGCAACCAATCAACCATAAGAAAATGAAATGGAAAAAAAGCGAAAAAAAGGCGATTTTTTATGAGAGTGAGCTTTGGAATTTAATTAATTACTCAGTTAATAAATAGAATTTTGAAATTCTGAGCTTCAGGTGCATCAGGAGAGACATTGGGTTACTCTCAAAAAAATTTTGAGCTTCGTACGTGCTGTAGATTTTGCTAGCCATCGCAGACACACAGACACACACACACACAGACAGACAGAGCGTTTTGTTCTTTTATTAGTATAGATAAGGTAGAATTATAAAAATTATGTACAAAGGTGTGTATTTTAAATAAAAAACTTGCAATTTTGAACTTTCATTTATAAATTTTATTAAAATATTCTTAGCACCATTTATCAGTTTTGGAATTAACATTAGGTGGTCATGGCTCTGTGATCTCCGTCCTTGAAAGAGTTAAGGGTGCTAGTCACTGAGCGCCAAATTCCCCTTGGTAATGTTAAGTCATTTTTTTCGTTCTTCGGAATATGTAAAATATTATCAACATTTCATTTTTGATAAACGCAAATATACCTGTATTTGTGATTGCTTGTGATGCATATATACGCGTATGACATGTATATAAATTGGGAGATCCCATTATTCAGAGGTCCAAGCGTACGGATAAATAAGTTTTAGGAATTATTATTATTTTTTTTTTCGTTAAATAGAAGGAATTACCCAGCATGGAAGTCTTAATATATATACATTTTTAATCTGACAAAATATCTTGAATGCACCGAATATTCGGTATTCAGCCTATTCGATTAGGCCAGATATCTGGCTATCCGGTTGAACCGAATATCAAACTATTCGGCCTACCGAAATATCAAAGTATTAGCCAAACTGAATACTTAATCTCTTAAAACACTCTTATAAAAAATTTCACAATTTTTACTTTTAACTGTCAATTTATAGATATATTTAAAATAATTCGAAACAATCATATTTAAATAAAATATAATATTTTTAGATTATCTGTTTGCTGTTTGTAAAATATAATTTAAGAAAAGTAACCATCAGGAGGGCTAAAGTGATGATGATGATTAATGAGGATGATCAATTAAGATTTCCGTAGGAATAAATTATGTACAAATGCAAGTTCCTAAATAGTAAATAAGTAGTAGTAAATAGTAAATAATCTAGTAAATAGTAAGTTAGTAAATAATCTGTTAGTAAATAATCTGTTTCTGGTCTTTTCATAAATAAGAGTTTTTAAACAAAATAGAAAAACTTTTGGGGTTAATAATAGGTATCAAAGCAGACAATTTTTGTTCAAAAAACCATAATCGTAATTTACTTATTGAATCTTGAATATATTGTATTTCATCTCACGCAAGGTCAAGCTTTGATTTTTGTTTGTTGCTTTAACAATAATAAAGATATCATAACTATATTTTCAACTGACTTGCTTTGATTTCTATGAAATATGATAAGATAAGAAGTGCTGCAAAATGCCCCGCATTCATAGCTAAAGAACTAAAAGCTAGACATTCCTTTATTAAGAATCCGGTTGATAGTATACATATATTCCGCCACTGACCAAAATTGTCATTTACAGTGATAGTATCACATTTAATACTTAAACGAAATTAATATTAAACAAATCTTGTTAAAATATCTTTATTATTTTCAAAGTTGTAAATAAAAATTCAGTTCCGCCTTATTTTGCATCCAATATATTTGATTGAATGTAAATATAAACAAAGGAGCCATGTTATATCCTATATTTATATCCGTTTTCCATTTGTAGTAATTTTCCAGAATTAGTGGAAAAACGGAACTGGTGTCTTTCTGTCAAAGTTTAACTACGATTTTAAAAAGAATAAGGATTTCAGTTTTTGAAGATTTCTGCTGGTATCTCGGCATATATAACAAATTTGGTAATTAAAACAATTCTAGCCCACGAAAACCGTTGCCATGAGGGAGTATTTAGGAATTCTTATTTCTGTGTAAGAAGATGAATTTTAAATGAAAATATTATTTTTATTGGAACATTTTTAACGTTTCTCAACTTTCTTGAAAAGTGTTTATGAATTCAGTTTGTCTGTCCACTCTCTAAATAAGGGCGTGCGAAGAGAAAACTGCGCCCGGGGCAAAGTTTCAATTTAGCACCCCTTAAATTTCCGCGCCCTTCGCGAAAGGGAAAGGGCTCCTTTTCACACGGCGCTGGCTCTAAATCACATAAACATACTCTGATTTTCATGCAGTTGAAAAATAATGCTTCTTACTATGGCATATTCTGTAATGGATATGAAGTATGCATCATTGCCCCTTTTGGGGACGAACGACCAGTATACGTGTATGGAATGTTTAGAATCCTTGTTTTTCTTCACTAGTAAAATTTTACTGTAAAATTTGTCTTATTTAATCAGAGCATTTTCTAAATTCAATAAGGCATAAATTTCTGTTTTTTTAAATCTGTGATTAAAGATTAAAAATTTCGTAAAAGGCATCCTTCGCGAACGGCCTAATCGTTCATTTACAAGGGCACTCAAAAGAATTCGATTACATTATTGTATATGGGGGGAAAGGTTATTGTACTGTTTTTGAACAATAATTGCTGGAAGTGCGTTTTCAGTATCGATATGCGCTTTTAACTAATTTTTTGCATGTTACTCGTTGTATATAAATTCTATAAATCGTATACAGGGACTATGCAAAAGAATTCACGTGTTTACAAATACAATACTACATATCCTATACAGTGCTGCTCAAAGAATTCGCATAATTTCCCTATCGTAGATGGGAACAGCTGAAATTGAGTTTACAAATGTGTTATGCGTATTTTGCATATGATTGAATTAGACATAATATTTTGACTTGTTAAACGAAGAAGTTTTGTTGCATTATTGAAAATGTGTTGCAGTAGTTTAAGTTTTTGCTTGACCTATGATTTTTTTTCTTTCTTCTTTAAATTTCATTAAGAATTTTCTACTTTGTGCTTTCGGAATCGGGTTCGTATTCTGATAACTCAAAATGTTTCAGGCTCGGGTGCTTAAAAGAACTAGTCGTTGGGGGCCACCGTAATACTTACCCATCATGGATATGTATATGAAAATAAAACATGTGAAAACTATTTATACAATGCATTGCAATTCATAAATAAAATTTAAATATTGTTAATATACATAGTAATGCTATATTAAAGAACTGCTGATGTACTAATTTCGACAAATTTTATAAAACGCCAAACTACTCAAGTAGTACCGAACTGCGTAAAAGAAACATCCTTATAACTTCAAAAATAATAATTCTATTAACTAACAATTAACTGCGTCGGATTAAGCGTCTCATTTCCAATTAAAATATACTTCTGAATTGAAATTTGAATGAAATACAGGGTCATGAAAAATCGAAGAATGTGGAAAACAAGATTACAAATATCTCGGCAACTAATAATCCGATCGACTTCGTTCTATATGCAAAATGTGTGTCATTTTATTGCCTTTTGTGTCCATTCCATAGAATAAAAAAAATCGAAAATTTTTATATACCTTTCATCAGAACGATTTTTTCGAGAGTCCGAAAAAAATAGTTCCGGATAATCGAGGTTGCTGATATTAAATAGGGTTCGTCCCATACTTACATACTAAATACATACGAAATTTCAAGTCTCTATCTCAATTTGTTCGGGAGATAGAGCGTTGACAGACAGACAGACAGACGGATGGCAAAATTTTTTTTCTAAAAATATGTTTTTCGGAATCTCCACTATCTAAAACGTGTAAATCCGTCAAAAAATTTTTTTCGATTTTCAAAACGATTGCAAGACTTACCCTATACTACGTATGATGGGTAAGTAAAAAATGAAAGAAAAAAAAAAGCCCGAACTCAACTGTAAGTGTGCTGATTTGGGAAATTGAGAGCTGAGAGAAATTCGAACTTAATACAGTAGACTCTCTTAAATCCGCAAAGTTTCGAATTAGATGTTGTGCAGATTTCTGGTCATTGCTTTGTTTACATTTTTTAAACAGTAATTTTAACGTAATTGATAATAATGCGATTGTAATTATAATGAATGCTAGCAATAAAGTAAATTATTAAAATAATTAAGTAAAGTAATAAACTAAAATAATAAAAATTAAGATAATTTTAAAAATATTAAAAGCAAAAGTCAAGTAAATAACCATTAATATATAATTAAATATTCATTATAAAGATTTTATATTTTCTCTAAATTATTCAATAAAACTTGCCTATTAAAGGTACACTACTAATTCACATCAAAATCATAAAATAAGGAAGTTTTATTTCAGGTTTAGCCAGACTTAACAACCAAAAAAACTTTATTAATACATAAATATGTTCGGTAAAAAGATTGTCTATCAGCAATATCTTGAATTTTTTCAGAAATAAATCTATTCTTCTTTCATGAAAAAAGCGATGCATGAATTCACAATTCAGTAACATTAATGAAAATCACATATTAAACTAGTTGGATGTGCGAATCCCAAAACTTTCTTCTATCTCATACATACATTTTAATATTTAAAAAAAAATAGTTACTCATTTTAATGCTTTAATAATTTTAATTCAATACCTTACCAACTTTGATTTTCATCTTAAATTTCTGCTTCAATCAATTAATCGGAGTAAAAACGAATTTCCGTCTGTGCACGAGCCGATGGACAATAGAATGATAAGCAGATTTTTTTTTTTTTTTCAAATTCAGGGAGGGCCTACTTGCCTTACCAAAAAATAATCATATACAAAATGTTTAGTTCAGTTCTAGAACTAACTTCATACACTTTTATGTGGTGCAATATTGAAAATGGCATAAAATTCGGTATTGCAGCGCCCCCTTCCGGCGGATTTTTATCAGATTCAGGGCGATCTAACTAACCATAGAAATACACTTACACAAAAAATTTCGTTCAATTCGATGCATAACTTCATGTAATTTTAGTCGGTACAATATTGAAAATGGCACAAAAATCGTGATTGCAGCGCCCCCTTCAGACGGATTTTTTTCAAATTCAGGGAGGACCAACTAGCCATAGTCATACAGATACACAAAAAATTTGGTTCAATTCGATGCATAACTTCATATACTTTTGGTCGGTACAATATTGAAAATGGCACAGAAATCGCGATTGCAGCGCCCCCTTCCGGCGGAATATTTCAAAACTGAAGGAGGACCTGCTTGCCACAGCCAAAAACATTCACAAAAAATTTGGTTCAATTCTTTGCATAACTTCATACACTTTTTGATGGTAGAATGGCAACATACAGACACACAGACACACGGACAGACAGACATTTTGTAAAAGCATGTTTTTTGGAATCTCTGACCCCTAAAACGTGTAAATCCGTCGAAAACCGGAAGTCGAAAAAAATTTCGATTACAATACTTTCTTCTATTGAAGATAGAAGAAAGTAAAAATATATGGAATTGATATAAAAATATAAAAAGTCAAATTTTGTCCCTTCATCTAAATTGAAAGTTTCCTTGTTTACATCTGCAAATTATTTGTGGATTTTAGAGTTGCAGATTTGAGAGAGTCTACTATATTTATTTACACTATCAACGTAAGGTATTCTGTAGATTAATAAGTACACTGGTGCGTTTAATAACCTCTAATGCATCGTTATAATGTATGTATGTATAAGTCAAATTAAAAAAGGAAGAGTTGTTTCATGTAATCGACTGTCTTTATCATTTTGCTTTTTTAAGGCTTCTATAGTCTCTCCATTTCTTGACGTCAGCACTTTCTTCTTAGCTGTGCTTCTAACAAAAGTATTTTTAGTCATGGAAAATGAAAAGAGGCGAGACACTACGATTATTTTTCTATCATCGTTTAAATGATGAAGTTTATAATCTCGCTCACCTTCTGCCGCATAAACGTAATTAATCAACTCTCTAAATATTTAGATAAGGAAGTTATTGCAGACGTTGCGTTAATTTGTCTTGTGGTTGAGTAAAAAAGATTTCTGCTGAAAAACGTCAGAACTCTCTTGAGATACAAATCGAAACTCTTTTGCCGTGTGTTTGTTTCTTTAACGTCAAAACAACCAAAATCGCATACAACTTTCCGCATATATTCTGCAGTAAAAGAGAGAATTGTTTAAAATCCCTAAAGAGTAAAACACCAACTTTGGGAAAATATTAATAGCTCTACGAAAGATAGCGATTCCAAGTTCGTGTCAAGGTGCTTATTTGTGTCTTCTTTTTGACAACAGCATGACCACTGCTTTGGTTTATGATCAAGATGGAAACGTTATTACGGTACATATTAGTAATATATATATATATATATATATATTTTTTTTTTGTAGGGGTTAATTTTGGAATGTTTTTTATTGAGATATACTCCAGTTATTCTTAAACATTTTAAAATAATATTTTATGAGAATATTATCACAATCAATTTAATTACAAAGTTTCTATGTGGCTTTCAATACTTTCCGACATGAACACTGTTTACGAATTCAGTTTATGTGTTTTGTCTGCCGTATTGATATTCACTATAACATGTTTGGTATTGAAAATGAAGCATGTAGCAGTTATATTTCCTTTTCAGGGTCATTCTAAAGAATTCTGTTATGTTACTGACTATGGGGGGGGGGGGGGGGGTGTCGTTTGCAGTGATTTTATATATTGCTTCACAATTTCAAACATATTGAAGTTTTATGCACAGTCGTGGGGGGAAAAAAGTAAACACCCCTACTAATTCAACAAATTACCGTAGAAGAAAGTTACTGGTACCGAACGATTGGAAATAAAGTCTACTTTTAAATTATGTCTATAAAATTTGCTAATGGGCCATCTACATATTAAAATGGATCCAAACTTCATTTTATCAGTGACAATACCCAATTCTAACAAGATATTTCAAATATTCGCTTCAAACTATACTTAGACACCAAATTTCAAGTCATTTGAATGATAATTTTTTGAATTAAAAACATTCAAAATTTAGTGCTTCTAATGTTAAATTACATTTTCATATTTTTATTAATATCTCCTGATATTGCACTACTAATGTGCTAGTTTTTTTTTTTTCTGTAGCAATAATACTGAAATATCCCAACATAAATACATACGATTTGCAATATTTCGAATTTTATGATATTAATTATGAAATTAATATTCGAAAAAAATATATATATATATAAATTGCTACTTACATTATATATATATTATACATTTATTAAGTCCTGCTTTATGGAAATCCAAAATTTCAATTTTTTTTCCAAATAATTTTTATACTATACTTAAAAAACGATAAAATGATAGTTTGAGGGGCGTGTCTACGATATAAATGATTAGATGTTTTGAAATTTCTTGTACTATCCTGCAGGGTTCGCTGAAGTGGGCCCAGCCCGAAAAAACCCGGGCGGGTTTTTTCGGGCGGGCCCACTTGAAAAAACCCATCAAAAACCCATTTGTGGGTTTTTTCAAATTTTCTCGTGTTTTCACATCTGTATCATTATTTAATCTAAGATATGAGGATAGAAAGATAAATGCCAATTTAAATATATTTCAAACTAACCATATTTAAAAGAATTTCTAAGTATTGATAAAATGACCATAAAATAAATTAGTTTGTAAATAAGGAAGATTTTCATGGCCATATATTTTAAAATGCATCCAAGTGCTTTAAATCTTAATGTATACCTAATGATGGCGCTTGAAATGTGATCCTCATCCTGATTGCTTGTATTGTTATAGCTTTTAAGATTAATCGCAACATTTATTATCCTGCTTCAATGTTCAATGAAAGTTTATACAGTAATTTTCAACCAGAGTGAAAAAGTTTTAGTATAGTACTTTAATAATTTCATTGTTAAAATTATTACTAATAATTAATTTTTGTAAAAGCAAATTATAATGTTCATTATTGTCATAACCTTTTAACCTTTAACCTCATAAACTTTTTGTAATCAATTAGTTATTTTAAATTGTATTTAGTAGTATAAGTACCTTGTTTTCAAACATTCTGGACCATGTTTCTTTAACATAAATAACCTTGATAATATCCAAAAAACCCAAATAAAATCTAATGTAAAATGTATCCAGATACTTTAAAAGATTGCTTACAGATGTCATACAAAAGCAAAACTAAACTAGTAAAAGTGTATTGCCATTTACGATCTAACTTTATAGATATGACTGACATTGACTTTTAGATAATCCAATTTAATACTATTGCAATATAAATGTTGCTTAAATTGTAGTATATATATATATGCATATATATGTGTGAATTCTATTTTTTTCTTCACAAAAATAAAAATATTTACATAAATGTTGCTGCTTTAAACTGATTTTTATTGAAGTAAATGAAAGAAATTGCATAAATTAGTCTTTAACTTAAGATTTATAAAAAGAAATTCAGTTGCACTTGATTTAATGTATCATTCTTCCAGTAATCTAGTTCTATGAGATACAAAATTATCTTTTTAAATATATTTATATTTTCTTTTTATGTATTTATTTTTATTGTTAATCTATACTTAATGCAAAATTATATCTTTGTTTCACTGATAAATGAAAAATTTAGGTACTATGCATGTGAAAATTAGAAATGTGAAGAGTTCTCTAAAAAAAAATGATAAAACCCGAAAAAACCCGGGTTTTTTCAAAAAAGCCCGAAAAAACCCGGGTTTTAGACTACTGGGCCCAGTGGGTTGGGCTTTTTCAAAAAAACCCGGGTTTTTTCAAACCCTGCTATCCTGTAATCTAGTAGATGCCTTAATCAAGAAGGCGGTTCTCTCAGTCAACAATAGAGTGCCGAAATTCAATTTAGATACAGCCCCTAAAATTTGCTCGTTTAAAATAATTAATTTTTCAGAAACTTGCAAGACCTCATAATTATTTCTTCGGCTACTAACCTGGCATGTGGGTAATAAAAAAGTATCGCTTTTATTAAATTTCAAAGCTTTATTTGAATTAGTAATTGATATTTTTCATGTATGAATGCTTTTTACTGATGTTAGAAGGTAATTAAAAAACTAATTAAATGCAAAAAATGCATTAATTTACAATAGATAAAAAAAATATTTTATGTTTTGTTGCCTATGTTGGATCCTCTAGTTTCTTTAATGGAAGTAACAAGCCAATAAATAGTTCAATTTAAAAGTTCAAAATAGTTTGATTCAAAGTTTAATTTTAATTGTGAAATTAAGCGCTCGTTTTTAGTTTTTTTCTCATAAAATATTTTATGAAGATTAACGCTTAAAAAAGGAACTGAGCGAAAAACACGCAACATTAAACAGGTTTTTTTTTTTTTTTTTTTTTTTTTTTTTTAAGAAAGAAATTGAGTGTTGACCTTTCACAAATCTTTTCTCCTTCGAACAGGACTCTTCACAAAATTCTTTGTTTTAAAATTATACTTTTCACAAAACTTTTCCATCTCCAAACTATACCTTTTACAAATTTAAGAATTTAAAAGTGTCAATTATGCATATACACAGGGAAAACATACGTGTTTTGCATGCATATGTTTTCTTAAAAATGTATAAACAGCAACCTGAATATAACGACTATTTCAAGTTTACAAAAGCATAAATAGATTTTTAACAAAAATAAAGAAGGTTTTCACAATTTCCCCTGCTAGGAACACTGTTAAAATCAAAGTAGGATAAATATTTTTATCTTCATATTTTTTAAACAATACTTTCGACGAGGAAAGTGATAAGAGTTGTTTTGAGAATGCCTCTGATAGTAATTTTGATAGTAGCGTAGTTCAAGGAGTAAAAATACCGAGTGAAGCATTTATAAATTTTAATTGTTAGTAGGATAAAATAATATCTTGTGTAAAATTGGAATGAAGGATTCTTAAGACTACAGTGGATGATTTAGGCTTAATGGAGCGTTTATATATATATTTAACACACAATACTTGATAGTTGTACACCACACGGTATGGACATATACACTCGCACATTGAAAAAACCTGTGAAAAAATAAAAATAAAAATTTAAAAATATGATTCTGCTAAAAATATGGAATGAAAAGTACGACTAGAAAAATTATACATTTTGTTAAATTTTATTACGTGCAGGGTTGGTATAAAAACTGTTTTTTTTTTAAAAACCAAAAAACCGGGTTTTTTTGGTTTAAACCAGGTTTTTTTGGTTTAAACCGGTTTTTTTTTTTTTTTTTTTTTTTTTTTTTTTTTCAAATCATTATTTAAACAGCATTTGCAAGAAAAATAACTCGAGTTTTAGAAAGTCATGAGGATTTTTTGTAATTAATAGTTAATTAATATTAAACATTCACATTAGGTTTTTTTTTTTTTTTTTTTTAATAATTAAATAACTAAAGCATAAAAAATTATAATTAAATTATCTTATAAGTTAAGGTTTCTATAGGGAAATATTCATTGTGTGAAAAAAAATAAACTATTAATTTAAGAAATAATTATATGCAGGTTGATAATGAAGAACATAATAAAGGGCAAACAAGCATATTTTACTAAATTAACAGAAATAAGCTGAAATAGAAAACATTTTCTTGTGCATAATTTAGAAATTATTTACAGTATTAACATCAACAAATGATTATTAATCTCTTACTACATATATTTACTTAAAAAATATCAATATGCATTTTATTAATGCTAAAAAAATACATGTGTATTGACTTATTTGATGCATCAACGAATGTAATGCTTACACAAATTGAGACATAGGCTTAAAAAAATTACTTTTTTTTTTTTTTTTTTTTTTTTTTTTAATACAAACTTTATTTTTTTCCGTTTCTTTGTTCTTCAAAAGGTGAAGATTTAGCATTAAATTTTATTATCTGTGCAAGCATCGAGTTACATGGATATTTTTGTTTTGTAAAATTTAATGTATCCTTTTTTTTCTTGTTCACATAGTTCACTTTGACTGTATTGTGGTTCAAGCATGTATACCTAAAAGGGCATGGGTGTTAAGGCCATTTTATACCTGGACTAAAATATTGTGAGACTTCTTTATTTACATTTTTTTTCTCTTAATATTTTTTGAAGACCTGTCCAATTATAAACTGCATTAGTAATGGAACTTATTACTTTAGATATTATCCAGGGCAACTGCAATAGAATTTAACAGTTTAAACATATCTTCAACATTTCTTTTAAAATTAAAATTAGACAGATACAAGCTTTTGAATATTTTTATCAATAACATTCCTATTTTCTACAAAAATTTTAAGTAAAGTGGGGCAATTTTTAAGGTAAACATCTAAAGCATCTGAAAATGAATCACACCTAGTATTATAAGGAAGAGCCAATTTGACAGCATTTACATTGCATGCAATTTTTACATTTGGCTCTTAAACATGTTTTTGATGTATTTCTTATTCCCTCAAATGAAAACCAGATTATATTTTCCTTTCTTCTAGTTTTAGACATTCTTTTATTTCAATATATATAAGTAGCTTTCTTAAAATAAAATACAATGCAAAGTAACTAGAAACAGAAAAAAATAATGTAAAATCTGCAAATCCAATCTAAGAAAAACCAAAGCTTACTAAATCCAATAGCTACGGAACAGAGAAAATTTATAGCCAATCATTCATTAGCATACAGAACAAGAGTAACCAATGGAAAGAATGACTTATGATTATGTCATTATTGATGCTTTGATACATGATGTAATCCTTAGTAAATCATAATCAAGCTATCTAAGCAGTAAAATTGCATTTTTGGCTGGGATATGCCATTTTTGCATTTTTTAAAAAATAAAAGGTTTAAAAAAGAATTAAAACTAACTACCTTTTTTTATCCTCCACAGTTCATTGTAGAAAAATATTTTGCCATGCCAATTTATAGCTAGTAAGAAAAATTAGATTGATTAAAGATGTTTGTCACTTTAAAAATTTAATTTGTCTTAAGCTTTGCTTGTAGCTACTCCATAACTTTGATTTTGCACATTTTAATAAAGTGTAAAATAAATGAAAAAATTAGGGAAAAGGGGAAAAAACCAAATTAAAAAAAACCACTTGGTTTAAACCATGGTTAAAACCACGGTTTAAACCAGCGTGGTTTAAACCAAACAACCCTGATTACGTGTGACTCAGACACTAGTGTTTGTTTAGTAGAATTAATTCTAGACTGATATAATCATATAAAATAGCTCAAGGCAGCTGAATAAATATTATTGCATTGGATAAAATTTGACAGCATCAATATTTTTCAGTTGTCTCTCTTTAAAGAATCCAAAATAAATAAGCTTGTGAAAGTTATATAGAATCCATTCATTTTTAGGGTTTCGTTCATCTGACGAAATGCTATTCGTCTATGTCCTCTGTCTGTCACAGAGTCCGTACACAAAAATTATATAAGACAGAGAGTTCAAATTTTGTGTATTTACAGCTGAACACTTCTTGTCACACAACAAATCATAAAAATTTGAAAAAACTATTATTTTAATTTTAAAAAAAGTATTTTTTAATCACCAGTTCATTTTTTGTTGTTTTTCCCCTTCTAATTGTTGCACGCAAGTTTAAATAGATATAAAAATTATTATGCGTGTAGCATAAATTAATAGATTAAATAAAACACATGAAAAACGTGCTTTTTTTTAAATTGCATCATATTTATCATCCATTTTGACATGCGAAGTGCAATATTTATTCAAAGAATGATTAATTTTCTATTGACAATTTTCGTTTGTTAATTTAATGATAGTGTTTTGAAGGAGGTATTAAACGAAACAATCTGTGCGATCTGCGACCACACTTATTCACTTGTTAAAATAATTTTCTGCATTAGTTTATATATTTTACGCTGAAATTGCATCTTAGCACTTTGTTTATTGAAGATTGTTACAGCCTTTCAAAATACGGAAATTAGTATGAGAATGAGAATATCAAGAACAAATTGTCATTTAATTTTGTTTGCAAATAATTTAATTTATATAAAGGCAAATTTTGTGATAGCCATAACATACCAGCTTTTTCTTCCGATTAATTTTTATGACCTTTGAGACAATTTAATGATTTCTTACTGAAAATATTGTATTTTCCAACAAAAAATTTTAGGAACGATTTAAAATATTTAAATTTTATTGAGTAATTTGTTGTGTAATGGTGTCAGATTTTAAGAATATGGTGGATATATCGTACTCAAATTGTGATTTTTAGCGGATATACAAACGTGTGTGTGGCATCGCTTCCGGTTTTATAACATTATTCAATACAATAATGTTACATAGTTAATTATTTGATTCCGCGTATACGATTCACAATACATTTGAAGTCTCATTAAGCATAAAATAACCTTTGATTTCTCAAAACGTTCCTCAGAATGGTTTGACAAAGTTCGTTATTCTTGTTGCACTTCGTTTGACATAGTTGTAGATGATCCATTTTTAATTTCCAGGTATACGTTGCGAAAGAGGTCGGTTTCGTCACGTTTCTGAAGCGACTCGTCAATGACAATGGGACAAAGTTATTAGAATTCATATGGTATCCAAATATTGAGCCTATCCAAATATCTGGTTTGTTTTAAATTGTTTTCAGCACTTGGTTTTGATCTGTTGAAATTTTCTGCAATCTTTGATTATATTACTGATTGCATTCAATCAATATTATTTACCCATCATACGAAGTATAGGCTAAATCTTGCAATAGTCTTGAGATTAAAAAAAAAAAAAAAAAAAAAAAAAAAAGACGGATTTGCACGTTTTAGACACTGAAGATTCCGAATAAACATTTTTAGGGGGGGGGGGGGGATGTCATCTGTCTGTGTGTCTGTAACCCCTCTATCTCCTAAACAAATCGAGATAGACTTGAAATCTGGTGTGTACTTAGTATGTAATAATGGGAAGAAGCCTATTGAATACGAATAACCTCGATTATCCGGAATAATTTTTTTCGAACTCTCAAAATATACATTCTGATGAAAGGTATATAAAAAAAAAATTCCAAATTTTTTATTTCAAGGAATAAATTAAAAAGACAATAAGATAAAATAGAAAAAAAAATACAAATTTTGCATGAAGAATGAAGTTGCTTGCATAATTAGTTGCCTACATTTTGTAATCATATTTTTCACACTCTTCGATTTTTTATGACAACGTATTTAATTCAAATTTCAATTCGACTATGTATATTTTAATTAGAAATAAAACGCTTAATCCGATGCAGTAAACTGTTAGTGAATGATTATTTTTTGGAGTTATGAGGATGTGTCTTTTACGCAATTTGATACATCTTAATAATCCCTTCGACCAAAAAACTATCGCCAAACTATAAGATTAAATGCCAATAATGGCTTATTGTAAATGTCACATTCATTTGACGTTAAACATGTTACACATGTTTGTTACGTCATCATGATATTTAATTCGATGTTTTACTTGTATTTTTATTAATCTTTTACTAATTTGTTTTTTCGTTATTTAAAATAAAAATTATTAGACTTTGTATAATTTACGAGTAGTTTGGCTATTTATATAATTTGTCGAAATTGGTTGACGGTATAGTCAAGTAATACCAGCAATTCAGTAGTAAAGTATTACTATGTATTAAAAATATTTAAATATGCATTTAAATGTTATTTTGGAACTGCGATGTATTTTATAAATAGTTTACGCATGTTTTATATTATTGCCATGGTGCATAAATATATGGTGGCTGTCGACGACTAGTTTTATTTTGCCTTCATAAATAATTTCATTGGGTGTTTTCGAGCATGGTCGCATTTCACAACAAAATTTTCAGACAAATGTTTAGTACTAAGCCAGATGTGGCACTGCCTTATTTTTTAATGTATCTTTTTCATTCACGTCACATAACTTTTTATAAAACTGCTTAGTATTTCCCTTTTCTTTGTTGCTGCTACAGCAATAAAAACATCGTTTTTTTTTCCTGGTTAATAGAAGTAGTATTAAATACTTCTTAATCCTTTTAATTTTATCATTTTCCATTTATCTATCTCATTTACTTTCAAATGGGTGCAAAATTAATATTTTTTATTTACCTTTTTTTTAACAAAATCGTTTATCATGTTTTCTCAAAGCAGTATCGAATATATCCCTCCCTGATAAAATATCCGAATTCAAATCTGTGGGTGTTTGATGAAATCTTTTTTTTAAATATATCCTCAGGAAATTAATATTTTTCTACTGTCTACTGTCTATGTATCTTCTTAAAGCATGTCTCTCTCCCTCCCCCCCCCTCTCTCTCTCTCTCTCATACACCCACACACACACACACACACACCAAAAACGATAAAATAAACTACTTTTAATGAATATGGCTTTAATGAAAATAAGTAGAAATGTGCGTTACGAGCCGATACTAGTTTGATAACATGAATGCAGACATGTAACTTTCTACAATTTAGAGATCGACATCGGACAGTTACTTTGTGTGTAAACCGAGCTTAATATTTTTTAGCAGACTTGTGCCGGGCCGAGATCAGGCTTGCATTGTTTTTCTACATATAGACGAGCCGGGCCGGAACTAGACTTAATTGTTCTCAAATTGTGCAGGGCAGATAACTTGATTTCTAAAATTATTAATAGTGATAAAGAACTTATGATAATGTAACCTTCGGATATATACTTCTTGGTGGCTCTTAAATTCACTTCTCAACAACGCGAAAGTTTGTCATAATTTCTGACTAATCTTTAACTGCAAATGCATAAAATTGATAAGCCTGACTATTGAAGGGATTTGGAATCGAATAGTGTGTTTTATTTTCAGTAAATAAGATACTTGTATAACCTTGTTGAGATATAAGATACTTTGTCAAATGGTTGTAAATTTTTCTCCCTTCCAGTATTATCGCTTCCAGAAATTCTATTTAAAATGCTAACTTTACTGTATTTTCTTAACTTGCTTGTATCAAAAAATGGATAAATCCTTTCGATTTAGTCAAGTTTTTACATGTGGCAGTGGTTATTTGTTTCCACATTTTCAAAATGGCTACTTTCAATTCAAATATCCAATCGAACTGCTTTATGTTGACATAAACTTGAGGAACTAAGGTTCTCCATTTGTTTTATGTTTGATTTATATCAGAACGTTTAGCTCTAATGTCTGAAACTTTGATGATGTTTGCATATAACCAATCTGAAGTTGACACAGACTTGTGAACAGAAGCATTATTTTAAAGCAATGCCAAATTCTGATCCATAAGTACATTTTTAGTGGAGCAAAATTATTATCAAGAATATTTCGATATTCAAATGAGTTCATCTTTGTCTTGGTGAAAGTCAAACTTGTTTTCCTTTTCAGTGGTGTACTCGTAGAAATAATAGAGGATATACGCTCCAAGTAGAGAGTATACCCTACAGTATATATACTATAGCTTTCTTGAGAAACAGAGGGTATACGGTGTTTCTAAAAATCCAGAAGGTATACGGCGTATACCCGCGTGTATCCTCCACTACATCTCTGTTCCTTTTGTATTAAAGCCTAGTCAAATTAGGACTGAGCCATCAACTTGTACACGTTTTGAGAGCAGATATGGCTCATTTAGTAAATCATGCCAGTAATATCTTAGGTCATCTGTACCATCAAAGGTGAATATTTTTCCATTAGTAAAAACCAACTTGCGTCATAAATTGAATTTAAGAAATTGGAAAATGTTGGTTTTAGTCTTACTTGAATGTGATGCTTTGTAGTTTTGACTTTTGATTTATTGTAATTCAAACATTCAGCTCTTGTTAACACAATTTTAACAGTTCTAGACCTCACTGGGAGTTCTCGCAGAGGTTTTATAGTTGGCGAATAAACACAATTTTAAGTCACTACTCTAATAATGTTCCGTTTACACCTGACTGAGAATTTTGATGACTATTCATTTCTTTTTTTTTTTTTTTTTTTTTCTAACATAATTTATTGAATCATAAAGAAAATTGTGTACTACAATTTTAAATTTATTTTTAGGATAATTCCCCTTTCGGTAATCAATTTTTACAATTGATTTACTAACATATCACATAAGATACTTGTCTCTAAGTTCAAGATATAAAACACTTTTTGGAATTTTATTCTAAATAGCAAAATTAGCACGTGGTCTTAAACATTTTTCCAGCACTGTATTATTCTAAATCTAGATATTCGACAAAACATCTAAAATCGAAAGTATGCGGTAACGTTTAATTGGACGATAATGAACTTTCTTCAAACTGCGGAAAATCAAAATGCTTCTTTGTTAATTTCTTTTAGTACCTGAAATAAGAAAGACTCAATTAATATATTTTTTTTTCACGTAATTTTAAAACTTTTACTAGCTGCACCCGTCGAAACTCGACGGAAAAGAATATATATTAGGTATGTTATATATCAATCTTATATAGACAGTAAAATACTGAGCGAAATAAACAAATGCACAACTCATAACACGTAACAAACAACATTAAAACAACTCATAAATTATTATGTTGGACTTCAGCTACAAATCTTTTTTTAATGCGGTTTCTAAACCTTAAATATTATTTAAATGCCAAACTATTTAGGAAGTTAATATTATACCCCGGAAGACGAATTCAAAAATATCTGCATAGTTTATTTTTTCTCCATTTAAAGATCGCTTGATAACTGTACAATAATTATAATATCAATGAAACATTTTAATTATAATAGAAACAGGGACTTACTAAACTGCCTAACTAACCCAGTACACATTTACAGCACTTGCAATAAATTTAATTTATTTATCGGTTTTTATCCTCCATGAACTTGTAAAAATTAATTTTATTGTTATGGCAACGAAAAAAAAAGACGATACCTCTATTATTAAAAAGTATAAAATTTTTGTATTTGTTGCTGAAATGCAGAATTTTTTTTTCTATTTTAAACAATAACTTAATACAGTGAAATGATTTTAATTATTTTTTGATATTATGTAAGATAGAAATATAGTAATTCCGCCATATCACAGGTTTTATTCTTTTTTTTTCTCTAATATGACACTTTCAGAAATACTCATCTTTTCTTAAATAAAAGCGTGATTTATGCAGTTATTTAAGAATTCTTTAGTTTCATAAAATATTTAATATAATTAAACAGAAATGGCGTAGTTTATAGAAATATTTTCATTTGTGCACACCACGGACCTTTAAATTAATAGAAGGTCACTTTATTTAGATGCAGGAATTAAAGTCAATGAATATGACATCATCACTGACACAACTATAACAATGTATATTATATTCATGGAATAAATTTATCTGGTTTCTGTATGACGACATTTTCTCCATCGACAAAATTTCCCTTAGATATTATATTTTATTAAAGTTATCTTCTGTTATTTTACTTACATAATACCTGATAATATTAATAATATTACTCAGTAAATAATCTGTGTATTGCAGGGGATAACTATGTGCAATCATTTTATTATGATTAAATTTAACGAAAACCTTTATTTATTCTTTTTTGTTTGTTTGTTTGTTTGTTTGAAATGCGATTATACATTCACCGATGAGATAAAGCTGCTGATTGGTAGAAAATAATGAAACAAAATAAATTTTGAGAACAGCTTAACCTGTTGCCACTGTTTTGAAGAAATGTCATGAAAAAGCTTTTAAAATTAAAAATAAAATATAAAAATTGAAATAAATTAAAGATTAGCCAGAATGGGCACATCTACACATAAACAGCTTTCATTTAAAAAAATAATTATCAAAATCGGGCCAGTAGAAGGCTCAGGGCTGATGACCAAAAAATCAGCCAGGTGTTTTAAATATATAGATAGATACTGATTAATAACATTACATTAAGTAGTCATGTAGCACTCGCGTGCTTCTTTAGCAGTTAGTTCATTGTCTATTTGAAGATAAAAAGGCACTGACTACCAGACTCCACAGCAGGAGTAGGGGGAGGAAAGAAAAAGGAAAGTTTTGTAAGATGAAACATTATTTTAGTGACTGAGCTCCTTACCGACCTTATTATCCGAATGTTTTGAAGAGGACTCACGCTCAGAACAAAGGAGTAAGTAAAATGATCGCTACAGTAGGAGGAAGAAGTGACGGAGCTCCTTTACTCGTATAGTAAACGTACATGCTCAGATCATGCTTCATGAACTACATCTGATAATTGAAGAGTTTTGGCAACGTTAAAAATTTCTATTTAAAATACCTTATTTATATTATATAACTAGCAGTTACTCGTGACTTCGTTCACATAACATTTAAAGAAGAAATAATTGATCAATCAAGCAAAAAATTTCGATGATGAAAAGCATGTGTAATTAACTTTTTATCGCGAATTTATGGTAAAAAAACTTTTGATAATCCCTATTTGCTAATTTGTTTGCTGGTCAAAATTTTCCTTTCAGCGATTAATACTAATAGATAGAAACATTCTTGAATTCTTTTGTTCAGCCTTGTAGTTTTCCAAGTGCCTTTAATACACGAAAGTATCTTTCTAAAATTTATTTCAAACAAAAATATTTCTTATTACTACCTAAATTACATTTTCAGAAATTATCATCCGAAGACAATCTTGTATCCAGTTCTTTGCGGGACCCTGTTTATCATTTTATATATATACTACAAACATTTCTTAGTTTACTAAATGCAGTTCAAAATAAAAATGCATATTTTATTTAAAAACCACCTTTGAGTAAATTACGCTCATATTCAGTAACCTTTCCGAGATCTTTTGTGTAACCCTGTATATCTAAATTTAACTATTTATACTATTACCATTTATACTCTCCATTTAATATGCATACATTTAGCGAAACTTAAAAGCACATATCATAATTCAAAATGCATTTCATCCATGCAACAGTCATCATCCATGATATACAGTACTTCGGATAGAATATATAATATTTGAAATCTTTTGTGTGTCCCTGTAAATGCTATGCACTTCGTATTATGCATGAAATAACTTACATTAAGCCTCAGCAACATATATCAATTTGATTATACATGAAATCGTTTACCATAATTAAAATATGTCGGAAACTGTTCCTCCCTTTATTCCTATGCAATGGAATTCTACTGTCTGACCCTGTAAATGAATAGTAAGTGCCTTTTTCACTACATACTTTACAAAATGCATATTTTAGTGCACTTTGTAAATGCATATAAATTTGAATATGTTCTACAGGCTGTAACATCGTTAAATTTAATTAAAATGATTTTTCCCCATAATGCCGTAATATAAGGAAATTTTTTGACTATCCCTGTAAATAAACTAATCATGGTAGAAACTTTATTTTCAATAGGTATTCGTGCTAGGTAAACGTTAAGAACGTCCAAAAATTTCATGGAAATCGGAGTATATTTACGAAAGTTAGAAAGCGACCAGACAGACAGACAAACCGAAAGCATAATAACTTTTCAACTTTGTTCGAAAGTGTTAAAAAATCGAGCCAAAAATATATTAATCAGTGATTTTATTTTCCACCTTTTCCCCCACAAAAAATTTCTTCCATTGATAATTATGAGTTTTGAATAAAAATATTCATTTGTATGTAACTTATAACTTATTAATTAGTATAAGTAAAAAATATTTCTGATTCATTTTAAATATGACGTCATTATTTATCTCGCTCCATTAGCTACTGATATTCATACCCCTTGTATTTTTAACGACTGCTGTAAAGTACCTGTTTTATTTCAACTATGACGTCACATTTTCATGAGTGAACCATTTTATTAAAAATATAATTCTTTTTCATTCTTTTTACTTTTAATTTATGTCACCATATTTTACACAAAAATTCCCATTAACTAAACAAATATCCTTGTTGAATGTATTATAAAAAATACACCTTTTATTTCTATTTCAAACATGACGTCATATTTTTTTTTTTTTTTTTTTTTATTATTTTATTGTAGTTTTTCGCGTGGAAGTTTTCTATTAAAAATTCATTGCCGCTGAAAAATTATTATTCCAATTTTTTATTTTCTTGGCAACAGGAAAGGAAAATGGTTAAATTTTATCTGAAAAATGCCTATTGATTTTGTATGAAAAATAATTACATTTTGAATTATTAAGGAAAATATTTGAATAAAATAAATAAAAATTACCCTATTATTTAATCCGGACTTCTAACTTTACGTCTGCAAAATTTCAAAGCAATCGGTTCTGTAGTTACGGCGTGAAAGCGGAACAAACAAACAAACAAACTCACTTTCCGATTTATAATATTAGTAAGGATTCAAGAAATTTTGTTTTTTGATGAATGTATGGCATTTCAAAAGTAACATAACGAAATGCACTTGTGACCAAAATGAACGTTGATTGAAATGGCGTTTTGGCGTCCCAATTAAAGATCTGCACAGGCCGGGTTCAGGCCGATTTTTATTAACGGCTTTCGGGCCGGGCTCGGTTCTTTAATTTTTTACCTGGAGTATCGGGCCGGGCCTAATTTATTTTTTTCCGTACGAAGCCAGGACTGATTTCATTCTTCCTAGTCTTCACGGACCAAAATAATCAGTTCCCGTTGAATCATCCCGTATAAAAATCCTTTTCTCGACGTGGCCAAGTCTGTTCAAAAATTACTAAAATTTGGCTTCGTCCAAAATTTTTTGCACAAAAGTCATATACTTTTAAGTCGTCATTATTCTACAATTAAACATTAGAATTTATTCTTTTTAAAGAATCGTAGATTATTAGGCTTATTAAAATAGAGATAAACACATAAAAAAAAAGACTGATTATGACGAAATTTTCTTTTAAACTGAAATACTTTTTAACTTTTTTTAACCTTTCGGGCGCAGGACAAATCCGTTGCTTAAGTGTTGAAATTAATGACTGACACCGGAATTTGAAAACAACTTTATTTGTAAATATGAAAACGCTATATTTTACGCATTCAATAAACCGTAATTTTTTTAAACAAAAATTCCGGTGCCAATGTGGCGTTTGGGAATTTAAAATTTAGTGGTCTATCTATGAAACCACCGCGCCGTAAAAGGTTAAACTGTTCATCCTTCCAAAATGAATACAATAATACGCGAGAAAAAAATGTATTAAACATTTACACCTGCTACAAAACTTATAAGTAAACGTATTTTTAGATTTTTATGTCCCCATAACATGGAATATGAATTACTAATACTAATGATAATTGAAACATTTACCTACAACAAACAACTTTAAAAGCATAAATATCGCAGCCTACGGCACTTCTGCATTACTGGGGATTAAAAACATGAAGAAAAAAAAAAAGGACTAAGATAAATTTTTTTGGTCATAACTCTTCCGTAAGAGTTAATTTTCTCTCCGGGCCGGGCTCGAGTCGAAATTTAAACTTTAATAACGGGCCGGTCCAGTGTTTTCTTTCGGGCTGGGCCGAGCCGAATTTTTTATGGATCGGGCCGGGCTTGGGTTGGGAAATTTCGGCCCGTGCAGACCTCTAGTCCCAATGCATTTTCTTTCACTGGCGCTCATCTTATCCATTTTACCCTTGAAAAATAATCTGAAAAATTGAATACTTTAGTGAATCATATAAAGGCGCTTCTTTGTTAAAGGCAGAAATTGTCGTACTTTGATTTTCCTAAATTTTTTCTTATTATTTTTTTATGTTTTTTAAAATGTCTTAGATTTTTAATTATACTGTTCTAAATATCGTAAAGTGTTTTAAAAAAAAACATTAACATCTAATTTTTAAAAGAAAAATTCATTTATTTTAAAAAATCTTATACTATAATGCGAGCAAAAATTGTGTGTGTGTGTGTGTGTGTGTGTGTGGGTAAATTTTATCTCAAAAACGGCTCTAACGATTTTCGCAAAAATTTGGATTTTACCATTTTCGGGCACGAGAAGATCATTGGGCTAGGTCCCATGTTCGGGAAAATTCGATTACTGGGTCGTTTTGGGTCATAATGGGTCAGGATAAAGCTATTTATATCTATAGAACGGCTGGATCGATTTTAAGGAAATTTTGTACCCAATCGTTTTTTGGTACGAGAAAACTATTGGGCTGGGTCACATGTTCGAAAAATTTCGATTAGTGGGTCATTTTTGGGTCATTATGGGTCAAGCCATTTTTATCTAAAAAACGACTCTAACGATTTTGACCAAATTTTGTATTGTATCGCTTTGGATTACAAGAAGACCATTGGGTTAGGTAACATGTTCGAGAAAATTCGGTTAGTGGGTCATTTTTGGGGTCATTGTGGGTCATGCTATTTTTATCTAGAGATTTTCTCACGCAATTTTGATTAAAAATTGCATTCTATGGTTTTCGGGCACGAGAAAAACATTGGGCTAGGTTACATGTTCGAGAAAAAAAATTTAATGGGTCACATTGGGTCATTAAGGATCTGGGTCAAGCTATTTATATTTAAAGAACGGCGTGATGGATTTTAACGAAATTTTGTATGTAACAGTTTTTTGACATGAGAAAACTAATGGGCTAAATCACATGTTTGAGAGATTTCGACTATGAGGGTCATTTCTGTTTCATGATGGGTCATAATGGGTCATGGTCAAGCTATATCTAAATAACAGGTGGATCGATTTTAACGAAATTTTATATGCAACATTTTTTTGGCACGATAAAATCATTGGACTAAGTTACATGTTCGGAAAATTTCGATTAATGGGTCATTTTGGGTCATTAAGAGTCTGGGTCGAGCTATTTATATTTAAAGAACGGCGTGATGGATTATAACGAAATTTAGTATGTAACAGTTTTTTGACATGAGAAAACTAATGGGCTAAATCACATGTTTGAGAGATTTCGAGTATGAGGGTCATTTCTGGGTCATGATGGGTCATAATGGGTCATGATCAAGCTATATCTAAAGAACAGGTGGATCGATTTTAATGAAATTTTGTGTGCAACATTTTTTTGGCACGATAAAATCATTGGACTAGGTTACATGTTCGAAAGATTTCGATTAATGGGTCATTTTGGATCATAAAGGGTCTGGGTCAAGCTATATATAATTAAAGAACGGCAGGATCAATTTTAACGAAATTCTGTATATAACAATTTTTAGAAACGAGAAAACTAATGGACTAAGTCACATATTCGAGAGCTTTCGATTATAAGGGTCATTTGTGGGTCTTAATGGGTCATGGTCAAGCTATATCTAAAGAACAGGTGGATCGATTTTAATGAAATTTTGTGTGCAACATTTTTTTTGGCATGAGAAAATCATTGGGGTTGGTCACATGTTCGAGAAATTTCGATTGGTGGGCCACTTTTGGGTCATTCTAATTTTATCTAGACAACGTTTCGCGCAATTTTGACTAAATTTTGTATTTTATCGTTTTCGGGCACAAGAAAATCATTGGGTTATGACAGATTTTTGAGAAAATTTGATCAATGGGTCATTTTGGATCATAAGGAGTTAGGGTCAAACTAACTATATCTAAAAAGCGGCTCAATCGATTTTATCTAAATTTTGTATCTAATGTTTTTCGGCATGCTAAAACTAATGAACTAGCCCACACGTTCGAGAGATTTCGATTATAAGGGTCATTTGTTGGTCATGATGGGTCATGGTAATTTTATATAGAAAATAGTACTCACCATTTTGACTATACTTTATATTATATCGTTTTTGAGCAAGAGAAAACCATTTGGCTTGGACACATGCTCGCGAAAATTCAATTTGTGGGTCATTTTGGGTCTTAATGAGCTAGGGTCATTCTAATTATATATAACAACGACTCAATCAATTTTACCTAAATTTTGAAACAAAACGTTTTTTGTCACGAGAAGACTATTGAGCTGAGTCGCATGTTAAACAAAATTATATTAGTGGGTCATTTCGCTTTATTGCTGAATGCTGCCAAGATAATTTTACCTTAAAAATGGCTTAAACGATTTTCATTCAATTTTATATTCTACTGTTTTTGATTACCTGAAGACGATTGAGCTATGTCACATCAAATTTGATTAGTGGCTCATTTTGGGTAATACTGGTCAGGGTCACGAGAATATAGCAAAAGCCAATAACTTGGTGATATTTGAGAAAATATTGGCGACATATGGCCAAAAAATCGACTATAAAAATTACGAAAACCAAAACAGGTATTTGGAGCCAAATGAAAGAATGCCTCCAAATTTGGCTATATCTAGCAAAAAATATTGTCTTTCAGAATGTAAAGAATTTTTTTATACATTCTCAGAGCTGCCAAGTCTCCGGCTTTTTGGATACCAGTATTATTATACAGAAAATGATGTTTTAAGTAATTGGAACATTGAGACGATTTAAAAACAGATGATTTTCTCTAAAATAATACTGGTGTGCAAAATGCCGGAGACTTGGCAGCTCTGCATTCTTAAGAGGATTCGAGATGGATGGTTAAACCAATCAGAGTCGAGCTAAAAAAGTGATTTAGATCGATGTCCTTTCGTTGTAAATTTTAAAATAAAGTAAAATTTATAAACATGCGCATAAAAACATAGTTTTCTTATTGATTGTTTTTCTAAATAATACTATTATAAACATGTTTTACCGTAATAATACAGAGTTAATGATACAGTGAAAATACTACATCGAGTTGAACACAAAGTTAATTTTGACCGAGCTAAGCTCGGTCTCCCCTGCTAGTAAATAATTATTTAAGAAATGGAATTTCAGAACATGAATTAAAAATATGCGCAGGATGTCTATTAAGCCAGATAGCTCGGAATTGCTATCATTTATGGCTTTCTACGATTGCTATTCACTCATGTTCAATTGTTTTGCGTATTTTGGAGAGTTTCCAGTTTCTCTTTATATTAACCATTTGAAAAATGGTTGTTGTTTTCGGGAGAATGGACCCGATGATGTTACCACTTTTGAATGATGTTACCACTTTTGAATGATGTGGTCACTTTTGAATTTAAATTAATTTCTTTACTTTTAGAAGAGTTTTTTTTGAATTTAAATTAAATTCTTTACTTTTAGAAGAATTTTTATTTGAATAGTAAATTAAAATGGTTAAAATCATTGTAATAAAGGAGAAAACTAACAAATTTAAAAATGGGTAGACGGAAATTAACAGATACGGAAAAAGCCGAAGCCAAAGAAATGAATGAACGTGAATATCGCATTCAATGATATTAAACACAGTCAACATGTATAAGTTGCTTATTAGTTTGGCGATTCGTATCATTTGGCGAAATTGGTCGACGGGATAACTGAGTAATACTGTATTTGGTTTGGCGCAAAAACGTCTTTCAATGCAGAAAATGATAAAATCAAAAGATTATTGAGCCGCTGAAAACCAATTACGTGTTGAAAGGCGATCACGAAAAAGGAAGCAATTTAATGCCGAACCGATTAATTGTAAAACATCATGTCGCCAGGGCGACCAATCCACTAGCCATGGCGTTTTACTATCGGTCGGTTCTAACCAGGAAAATTTGAGTGCCAATAGTGATTCTAACAAGCCGGAAAATGTTATAGCTATTACTCTTGATTTTCCACCACCTAAAAAGAAAACTAAAAAGCAATCGGCTTGGGAAAAACTGGGAAAAAACTTTTTTGATTCGATGTCTGATGGACCCATTCACAGATGCATGTGCTGCGATCGATTTTGGTTTAAAACCTCCATCACCAAAATTCTGCTCTGTAAAATCAAACAATATATGCCAAAGTCTTACAAGTATAACAGTATATGCCAAAGCTGTATTTTAATAATGATTACTTTTGCACCAACAATGTTAAATAGTTTGAAATGTTTCTTTCGTCGCCAACTTTTATGCTTGGCGACAATAGAGTGATATAACTTAAACGAACCGTACCTTCAAATTGCAGCATGTATAAAGTCATTTATAGCAGTGGCACGGATAATACACAATAAAACAACTGGTATTTAGCTTAAAATGATAGATGAATGTATCGAGTGAAACATTTTTCAAATGGTTGGGGTAATTTCTTAAATTACAATTTTTCTTTTTTCTATATTTTCTTTGTTGTGATTGGCTTCTTATGATCATATATGTTTATTTCTATTATTAACATCTATTTTTCTGAATGCATACAAAACGCACACAGTAGTGAATGAGATATCATTCGAAAGCTTTTTATACAAGCTTCTGATGTAATAATAAAATGCATATTCTGATGCAATAAAACATTGAAGTTACACTGGTGAAAACAATTGAAGGGACAAATGGTTTAAAAAAAAAAAAAAAAAAAAAAAAAAGAACAAAATAAGTTATGCCTATACGCAAATAAGGTATCAAATGATAATTAAACTTATTACGGACACACCTGCTGCGCAGTGATTTGCGTCGCCATAAGGTAGTGGCGCTGCGATCGCTTTTGTGTAAAGGTACTTCATTTGCTCTCCGATGCTTGTAGCGTGAGGACGTTTCGAACGCTCGTAGACGAACCCAATCCTTCTTTTTTGAATTTCTTTTTAAACCGATTGTTAATATGGCTAGTCGTCATCGTCTAGATGATGCAACAAGATGGCGGATTGTTGGAAGACTCGAGGCCGGCCAAACACAAGCTGCATGTTGTAAAGAGCTCGGGGTTTCGAGAAATGTGGTCTTTACTCTGTGGAAACAATTCACAGAGACAGGAACAGTGGTACGCCAACCTGGTCAAGGCCATAAGAGTGCAACAACGCCGGCTGAAGACCGTTACTTGAGAGTTTTAGCTAAAAGAGATAGGCCCGCTACAGCGACACAACTCTCTCGTCACCTGTATAATGCAACAGGAACATCCATTTCACGGATAACAGTCACCCAGATATTTAATGCAGGTGGCCTGTATGCCAGACGCCCTGCAGTCTGCATCCCTTTGAGTAGGAACCACAAAAAGGCTCGTCTAGCATGGTGCCGAGAACACCTATCTTGAACAGAGAATAATTGGGGGCAGGTACTCTTCAGTGATTAGACACGATTCAGTCTGGACAGTGACTCGAGACATGTTCTCATATGGAGAGAACCTGGGAGTCGATATCGACCCTCTAATATTGTCGAAAAGGACCATTATGGTGGATGTGGTTTGATGATCTGGGCAGGTATCATGGCAGACGGGCGTACCGACCTCCATATGTTTGATAGAGGTACTCTGACAGGTCAACGATACAGGGACGAGATTCTTGCACCCTATGTGCGACTTTTCACGGAGCATATGGACAAAATTTCATTTTTATGGACGATAACGCCTGTCCACATAGGGCTCAGTTGGTAGACGAATACATCGAATCGGAAGATATTCAACGAATGAAGTGGCCCGCGATGTCCCCTGACCTGAATCCCATCGAACACGTGTGGGACGCCCTTGGAAGATCAATTGCAGCTCGAAGACCAGTTCCAGCAACTATGGATGAGCTCAAGGGGGCCTTGGTGTAAGAGTGGATGCGGTTACCACAGGGATGGATAAAGACATTGGTAAACAGTATGAAACGCCGATGCGAGAGTTGTGTAGCTGTTAAATGCAATCACACACCTTATTAGACATGTTTTCCTCTAACTGACAGAGTGTCAGACATGTTTTTCTCTGACTGACAGAGTGTCAGTCGTCTGCTGTGCTGGGCACTTGCCCAGTTTCCTTATTTAGGGTGCAGGTTGCGCCCATTTTTGTTTTTCATGCATTAGTCTTGTATCGGGTGATATTTTGGCCAAGTTTGGTTTTACTTTCTTTGTTAGGTTTTTTTTTTTATTGCAAAAAAACCACTTGTCCCTTTAATTGTTTTCACCAGTGTAGTTAAAAATTAATGTAAAATGTATCAGTAAACAATGTCAAAGATTGCAGTGAGAAAGCTACATATATTTCAGATGTCGACATTCCTTTATTCTATGCTCATACAAGATGCACAACTGTAAATAAGTTTCCATTCGAAGAAGAAGAAGGAAAAAAAAAACAAAAAAAAAAAAACAAGTTGAATGTAGATTTTGCCATTGCAAAATTCAGTTTCGCCTCCGATTAGGGGAAAAAATCGATAGAAGTTTTTTAGAAGGGCGACCCCGTTAAGATTGCAATGAACTAACTTCATTTTTCTTGTGTTTATCAATATAATAGCAAACAGAACGGCGTGAAATACCTAATTGAATAGCAATTTCTCTCCGAGACATTAGAATTGCGGAATAATAAAGAGATACAATTTGACGTGCTACTTCTTCATTGACTAGATTCATCAAAAACGGATTTTTTCTTTAGTTTAAACGCTTTTTTATAGACTCTGAGTAAAAGGAAATGCAATTTAATAATAAAACGAGTGGAATCCCGTCGAATTCGACGAATGAAATGTTTAAAAGACCCGATCGATTTCGTTAAAAAAAAAAGGCAAAAGTAGTTACATTATTGAATCAATATATAATAAATATATTTACAAACTAAATGTCAAGTTTGCCAGTTACAATTTTGCATGTAAATATTCGCACATCTTCAGTTAAAATTGTAATCTGAGTGCCAGCGAAATCTAGAAATTTTATTTTATATGCACTCACAGAAAAATAGGTTTATTTAAAAAAAAAAAAATCTAATTTCATTTTTAATGTGACATTATTTTCACTAACTGAAGTCATCTGAAAGTAAAATCTCAATCTCAATTGCCCATAATGAAAGGATATATTGAAATGTAATATCGGGTACTCCTAGGTTATCCCGTCGACCAAAAAATTATCGCCAAACTATAAGATTAAATGCCAATAATGGATGATCGTGAATGTCACATTCAATGACATTAAATACGATTCATGTGTTTAAAATGTCAGTAAGTGATTTTTATTTCGACTTTTTATTAATATTTTTATTAATATTCTACTAATTATTTGTTTTTTTTGTTATTTAAAATAAAAATTATGTCAATAAGTATAACTTGGCTATTAGTTTGGTGATTTGTATAATTTGGCGAAATTGGTCGACGGGATAACCGGATAACAGACGGCATAACAGAGCGATGTTTTAAATAGTGACGTCATTTTCTCTTCAAATGTTTTTTAAAAGTTACTGTTATTAGTAATATGAAAAAGAATCCGTAATAATATTGTAATTCCCATTTATCTGGTTGCTGAATGACATCATTTTCCTCATTTGAATTTTTTCTTATTTTGTTTAGACATTAATTTTAGACACTTTTATCATAAATTATTTTCTGTTATTTTATTTACATTATTAATATTATTTCTCAGTAAATATATTTTTTTTGCCTCAATTAGTGCATAATTATACGCAATCATTTTGGAAAATAAATTTATATTATCGAGAGAAAAGCTTAACCTGTTGCCTCTGTTTTGAAGAAATGTCACGAAAAAGCTTTTAAAATTAAAAATAAAATATAAAAATGGAAATAAATTAAAAAATAACTAAAATGGGCACAACTACAAATAAATAGCTTTCATTTAAAAAAATAATTATCAAAATCGGTTCAGTAGAAAATTCAGGGCTGATGACACGAAATTTTTTAGCTTGTCTGAAAAAAAATAGCATCGGAGGCCAAAAAAAAAAAAAAAAAAAAAAGTTTCACTCGATACATTCATCTATCATTTTAAGCTAAATACCAGTTGTTTTATTGTGTATTATCCGTGCCACTGCTATAAATGACTTTATACATGCTGCAATTTGAAGGTACGGTTCGTTTAAGTTATATCACTCTATTGTCGCCAAGCATAAAAGTTGGCGACGAAAGAAACATTTCAAACTATTTAACATTGTTGGTGCAAAAGTAATCATTATTAAAATACAGCTTTGGCATATACTGTTATACTTGTAAGACTTTGGCATATATTGTTTGATTTTACAGAGCAGAATTTTGGTGATGGAGGTTTTAAACCAAAATCGATCGCAGCACATGCATCTGTGAATGGGTCCATCAGACATCGAATCAAAAAAGTTTTTTCCCAGTTTTTCCCAAGCCGATTGCTTTTTAGTTTTCTTTTTAGGTGGTGGAAAATCAAGAGTAATAGCTATAACATTTTCCGGCTTGTTAGAATCACTATTGGCACTCAAATTTTCCTGGTTAGAACCGACCGATAGTAAAACGCCATGGCTAGTGGATTGGTCGCCCTGGCGACATGATGTTTTACAATTAATCGGTTCGGCATTAAATTGCTTCCTTTTTCGTGATCGCCTTTCAACACGTAATTGGTTTTCAGCGGCTCAATAATCTTTTGATTTTATCATTTTCTGCATTGAAAGACGTTTTTGCGCCAAACCAAATACAGTATTACTCAGTTATCCCGTCGACCAATTTCGCCAAATGATACGAATCGCCAAACTAATAAGCAACTTATACATGTTGACTAAATTTTTATTTTAAATAGCAAAAGAAGAAATAAAAATCACTTTATGATTGTTTAAGTACGCGTATTGTGTTTAATATCATTGAATGCGATATTCACGTTCATTCATTTCTTTGGCTTCGGCTTTTTCCGTATCTGTTAATTTCCGTCTACCCATTTTTAAATTTGTTAGTTTTCTCCTTTATTACAATGATTTTAACCATTTTAATTTACTATTCAAATAAAAATTCTTCTAAAAGTAAAGAATTTAATTTAAATTCAAATAAAAATTCTTCTAAAAATAAAGAATTTAATTTAAATTCAAAAGTGGTAACATCATTCAAAAGTGGTAACATCATTCAAAAGTGGTAACATCATCGGGTCCATTCTCCCGAAAACAACAACCATTTTTCAAATGGTTAAAAAAAAAAAAAAAAGGAAAAACATTGACTTTTTGAATTAACTTTTGATTTTGTGTACTTACAGTACGCTAAGATAAGTTGCTTTGATTAAAATTTCCAGTGAATTAAAATTTAATGAAAGCATTTATCGGCAAATAATCTCGAAGTCTCGTACGAAAGTCTCGTACAGGTCCATCAATGACATCATTATGAAAAACAGTATAGACCTTGATTTAATGGTTAATTTGTTACTAGCAGGAGTGACCGAGCTAAGCTCGGTCAAAAATAAATTTGTGTTCAGCTGTATATACTATTTTCACTGTATCATTCACTCTGTATTATTACTGTAAAACATATTATTTATAATAGTATTATTTTCAAAAACAATCAATAAGAAAACTATGTTTGTATGCACATGTTCATAAATTTTACTTTATTTTAAAATTTACAACGAAAGAATATCGATCAAAATCACTTTTTTAGCTCGACTCTGATTTGTTTAACTATAAATCACGAATCCTATAAGAATGTATAAAAAATTTCTTCACGTTCTTCGATCCAAATCACTTTTTTAGCTCGACTCTGATTTGTTTAACCATGCATCTTGAATCCTATGAGAATGTATAAAAAGTTTCTTCACATTCTGAAAGAAAATATATTTTGCTAGATATAGCCAAATTTGGAGACATTTTTTCATTTGGTGCCAAATACCGTTTTGAATTTCGTAATCTTAATAGTTGATTTTTCGGCCAAATGCCTCCAATATTTTGTCAAATATTGCCAACTTATTGGCTGTTGCCATATTCTCGTAACCTTGACCCGTATTACCCAAAATGACCCACTGATCACATTTGATCAAACATGTGACTTAGCTCATTGGTTTTCAGGTAGTAAAAAAAAAAAAAAAATATTGAATCAAAATCGTTTAACCCATTTCTTAGGTAAAATTAGCTTGACAGCATTCAGTAATAAAGCGAAATGACCCACTGATATAATTTTGTTTAACATTCGACTCAGCCCGATAGTCTTCTCGTGACGTTACAAAATTTAGGTAAAATTGATTGAGTGGTTGTTATATATAATTAGAATGACCCTAACCCATTATGACCCAAAATGACCCACTAATCAAATTTTCGCGAGCATGTGTCCTAGCCGAATGGTTTTCTCTTGCCCGAAAACGATATAATACAAAGTATAGTCTAAATGGTAAGAACCATTTTCTACATAAAAGTAGTATGACCCACCATGACCCACAGATTACCCTTATAATCGAAATATCTCTAACATGTGACTTAGCCCATTAGTTTTCTCGCGTCTAAAAATTGTTACATACAAAACTTCGTTAAAATCGATCCTGCCGTTCTTGAAATATAAATAGCTTGACCCAGATTCTTTGACCCAATATGACCCATTAATCGAAATTTCTTGGACATGTGACCTAGCCATATGATTTTTTCGAGCCAAAAAAAAATGTTGTATACAAAATTTCGTTAAAATTGATCCACCTGTTCTTTAGATATAGCTTGACATGACTCATTATGACCCAACATGACCCACGAGTGACCCTTATAATCGAAATCTCTCAAACATGTGACTTAGATCATTAGTTTTCTCATGTCAAAAAAAATTGTTACATACAAAATTTCGTAAATATCGATCACGGCGTTCATTAAATATAAATAGCTTGACCCAGACCCTTTATGACCCAAAATGACCCATTAATCAAATTTTCTTGAACATGAGACCTAGCCCCAATAGTTTTCTCGTGCCAAAAAAAATGCTGTATACAGAATTTCGTTAAAATCTATCCTACCGTTTTTTAAATATAAATAGCTTGACCCAGTAATCGAAATTTCTCGAACATGAGACCTAGCCCAATAGTTTTCTCGTGCCAAAAAATGTTGTATACAAAATTTCGTTAAAATTGACCCACCTGTTCTTGAGATATAGCTTGACCATGACCCATTATGACCCAACATGACCCACAAATGACTCTTATAATCGAAATCTCTCGATCGTGTGACTTAGCCCATTAGCTTTCTCGTGTCAAAAAACTGTTACAGGCAAAATTTCGATAAATTGATTCTGCCGCTCTTTAAATATAAATAGCTTGACCCAGACTCTTAATGACCCAATATGACCCATTAAAATTTTTTCTCGATCATGTAACCTAGCCCAATGTTTTTCTCGTGCCCGAAAACCATAGAATGCAATTTTTAGTCAAAATTGCGTGAGAAAATCTCTAGATAAAAATAGCATGACCCACAATGACCCCAAAGATGACCTACTAACCGAATTTTCTCGAGCATGTTACCTAACCCAATGGTCTTCTTGTAATCCAAAACGGTACAATATAAAATTTGGTCAAAACCGTTAGAGCCGTTTTTTTAGATAAAAATGGCTTGACCCATATTGACCCAAAAATGACCCATTAATCGAAATTTTTCGAACATGTGACCCAGCCCAATAGCTTTCGCGTGCCAAAAAACGATTGGATACAAAATTTCCTTAAAATCGATCCAGCCGTTCTGTAGATATAAATAGCTTGATCATGACCCAAAATGACCCAATAATCGAATTTTCTCGAGCATTTGACCTAGTCCAATGGTCTTCTCGTGCCAAAAAATGGTAAAATCCAAATTTTTGCGAAAATCGTTAGAGCCGTTTTTGAGATAAAATTTACACACACACACAATTTTTGCTCGCATTATAGTATAAGATTATGCTAATAATGTATGAATGCTTTATGATACTATCAGTCATTCTCACATATTTTGACTTTTATATCCATGAATTATCATTTTTATTTTAGTATTCTTTTTTTTTTTTTTTTTCTCCTTCTTGTAAAGCATTTTATTGTATAACTGTATAACAGTATTAATGAGATTAATGATATAAATAAATTTTGGTCAATGTTGGGATTTCAAATATGCACGAAGTTCCTTACCGTCCCGTGTTCCTGATGCTGATTTTTAAGTTTGGGGCTGTCTCTATCAAATTGTATCAATGAAAGTAATTCGATGTATTTTTTTTCCCGAAACTATGACTATTGTTTATATATAAACACGTAACAAAAAATTTACCTGTACACATTTTAGCGGGTTTTTTAATTTTTTTTTTTTTTTAAATTTTGTCCTTATGTTTTAGATTTCTTACCGTCCATCTTGCTAAAATTATGTAGAAATCACTTCAGATGTAGCTACAGATTTTTTTTTTTTTTTCAATTTTTTCTCGTGCAGAAATATGCTGTAGAAAGAATGGCTAAAATGTTTTTCAGGAAATTTACTGCAGAATTTAAATTAGCATTTAAATGTAAATTTCAAGCATTGTTACTTTATTTGGTAGTCTTACCGTCCCCAAAACTTATTTCTGCATTTTTCGAGGTGAATTATTATTATTATTTTAATTAATCCAATGTAAATACACTAAACTCTGTCTAAGGCGGAATCGAACGGGAACGAGAAATTTTTCTGTAGTAGGCCGCCTGAGGCAAATTCTACTCTATGTCGAGAGGTTCGCTTTCTCTTGAAAATCTTTTCGAACTAGACAGATTTCCGTCTTACATAGAGTCCGCCTTAAAAAGAGTTTATTGTAGCTGCTGCTAAAAATCAATGAACATTGTGGCTATCACTTAGTCTTAACATGATTTGCTTAAAAATAGATGGTAATTTTCCTGACCGTCCTTTCTTTAAGGGTGTATTTTGATTCAAACTGCTTATTTTCCTATTTATTTTTATATTCATTTTTGCTCTCATATGCATCAAACTGGCAAATTGTCTTATTTAGAAAGTGCACAAGGTGCCATGATAGTCGATTCTTTGATAAATGCAGAAAATATTTTTTAAAAAAAGCAATCAAAAATGGCATTTTGAACCGATTTTTCCGAAGCGGTAAACCTACGAGCGAAAAAAAAGGGTCATCCTGAGAAGATAATTGTTTATAAATCAAATTCTAATGAATTGAGCGTAAAATGATATCACACGGCACCTTATACGTCTCTTTAAAAATACTCTCAGCAAGTTTCATGTTTCTATTTTTAAAAATGTGTCTGAAATTGTATCAGAAAATTTCGAGCCGTTGAAGGTGGAAAAGCGTTTTTTCGAATACACCCTTAACCTTCTTTAAAGGCAATGTTATACCAAAATTATGTTCTAAAAATACTATTTTGTTATTATTTCTTATTTAAATGTTGTATGGGTACTATGCAAATTCATTATAAATACAAGTTTAGAAGAAAATAAAAAAAGTTAGAGAGGTAAAATGTCAAAGAGCGGCAAGGAAAATTAAATATTCAAGTTTAACTTAATATAAATATACATGAATACCTAATCATAGTTAATTTTAAAAAGTCTTCGCTGCTGATCATTTCTTCTTTATTTTGAATCATTAAAGCATTCGTTTATGAGTTCAAAATGATATTTTATTAAGTTTAATACCATCAGATTTTAATTCCTAAAAGTTAAAATTTTGTGAAAATGCCTCATATATATATATATATATATAGGGTGATTCCAAATTTCTTTTACAATAAAAGAGGGGTGATAGTACACATCAAGACAAACAATATTAAATAGGAGATCAAGGGTCCAAACCGTTTTCCAAAGGAAATAGCCGCCATTAAAGTTTAGGGACCAAAATTTCAAATAAACATAAAAAACGGAAAAATCGGCCGATTGATTTGCGGTTTTCACTAAAATTATTCTTTATGTCGGCATTTTCTTGAAATTAAATTATAAAGATAAATTTCAAAAAATGCCGATAGAGGGCGCTTTAGACTTTGGAGTAACGAACAACTATTTTTTGCCGGTATTTTTTGCATCTTATTAAATGTTTTCGTAAGCTTAGACTCAAACTTAAATTTTGAGCTCAAAACCTGAAAGTGGGAGAGGTTAAGTAGCACAAACTGAACTGTGTTCAGAGGGTTCAAATTTCAAATGATTATAAAAAACGGAAAAATTGGTTCATTGATTTGCGGTTTTTACTAAAACTATTCTTTTTGTCAGTATTTTCTTAAAAATAAATTATAAAGATAATTTTCAAAAAATGCCGATAGAGGGCGCTTTAGACTTTGGAGTAACGAACAACTCTTTTTTGGCATTATTTTTTACATCTTTTAAATGATTTCGTAAGCTTAGACTTAAACTTAAATTTTGAGCTCAAAATCTGAATAGTAGGGAGTGGTTAAGTAGACAAACTGAACTGTGTTCAGAGGGTTCAAATTTCAAATGATTATAAAAAACGGAAAAATTGGTCGATTCGTTTGCGGTTTTCGCTAAAACTAATTTTTAAATGAGCATTTTCTTGAAAATAAATTTTAAAGATAAATTTCACAAAATTCCGATAGAGGGCGCCTTAGCCTTTGGAGTATCGTACAACTATTTTTAACTGTTCTTTTTTCACTCTGAAGTTTTTTAAATCTCATTAAATGCTTTCAAATGCATAAACTTAAATTTTAGGCTCAAATTCTCAATCGTTGGGAGTGTTTAAGTAGCGAAAAATTGAATTGCGTTCGAGGAGGGGGGAGTGTTAAATTTCAACTCCTGAAGGCACTTCAATTTGCGCTACTTAACTACTCCTAATTATTCAGATTTTCTGCTCAAAATTTAAGTTTAAATCTAAGCTTCCTAAAACATTTAATAAATTTTTGCAAGCAGTTAATAACAACAAAAAAATTATGGTTAAAATTAATTGTTGGCTACTCTGAAGTTTAAGGCGCCCTCTAATGGAATTTTTTTAAATTTATCTTTAAAATTTATTTTCAAGAAGATACTGACTTAAAAAATAGTTTTATTTTAAACCGCAAAGTAATCAACAAATTTTTCCATTTTCTATAATTATTTTAAATTTGAACCCCCCCCCCCCCCTAAACACAGTTCAGTTTGTGCTACTTAACTACTTTCTACTACTCAGATTTTGAGCTCAAAATTTAAGTCAAAGCTTCCGAAAACATTTAATGAGATGCAAAAATAATGGCAAAAATAGTTGTCCGTTACTCCAAAGTCTAAAGCGGCTTCTATCGGCATTTTTTGAAATTTATCTTTATAATTTATTTTTAAGAAAATACCAACATAAAGAATAGTTTTAGTGAAAAACGCAAATCAATGAACCAATTTTTCCGTTTTTTTTAATCATCATTTGAAATTTGAACCCTCTTAACACGGTTCAGTTTGTGCTACTTAACCTCTCCCACTTTCAGGTTTTGAGCTCAAAATTTAAATTTGAGTCTAAACTTACGAAAACATTTAATGAGATGCAAAAAATACCGGCAAAAAATAGTTGTTCGTTACTCCAAAGTCTAAAGCGCCCTCTATCGGCATTTTTTGAAATTTATCTTTATAATTTTATTTCAAGAAAATGCCGACATAAAGAATAATTTTAGTGAAAACCGCAAATCAATCGGCCGATTTTTCCGTTTTTTATGTTTATTTGAAATTTTGGTCCCTAAACTTTAATGGCGGCTATTTCCTTTGGAAAACGGTTTGGACCCTTGGTCTCCTATTTAATATTGTTTGTCTTGATGTGTACTATCGCCCCTCTTTTATTGTAAAAAAAATTTGGAATCATCCTGTATATACAGGGTGTTTCGCTACCAGACCGACAAACTTTGAGGGGTGATAGTAGACATGAAGACAAACATTTTTAAATGGGGAACCATGGGGCGCAAACGTCTTCTGTAGGAGCTAGGGGCCATTAAAGTTTGAGGCCCAAAACTTCAAACGATGATAAAAAACGGAGAAAAGGGTCGATTCGTTTTCGGTTTTCACTAAAATCATTCTTTATATCATGATTTTTTTAGGAAAAAATTTTAAAGGTTACGTTCAAAAATTGTCGATAAAGGGCGCTTTAGACTTTAGAGTAACGAACAACTACTTTTTACCATTATTTTGTGCATGGGGTTCAGGTTATACTAAAGTTTAGACTTTAACTTAAATTTTAAGCCCAAAATCGGAAACATTGGAATCGGGTAACTAGTGAAAATTGAACAGTGAACAAAGGGGAGAATTTTAAACGCTGATAAACATTGGACAAACTAATCGATTTTGTTTCGGTTTGCGTGTAAGTCATTCCCTTGGTAATTATTTTATTAAAAATGATGTACAGCTTTGGTGTCCTCATTTTTTCATAGAGGGCGCTTCCGACACATCTCCGATATTTCAATGGCAGTACTCCTGGGTGCTTTAGTACCAGAACAACATACTTCCAGGATGTGATATGGATGCAAAGACGACTCGGAATGACATAGGAATGTAACTTTGGAAATGCCTATTTTGTTAGTTACCGTTAAAGGAAGCAAAGAAAAAAGCAACAGAGAGAACGAGCAACACATTAATGTGAAAGAAAACAGTAAATTTAAAGGTTTTACTAGAAAAGGTGTTCAAAATTACGACCAGAAATATTTCGGCAAGTTTGACAGTGACGGTAGATGGCGCTAAACGGTAATGCGCGATGCGCGTGAACAGCGATCGTTTTGAAGCTATCATTCGCGAACCAGTTCCAAAGGTATCAGAAGGAAGTATTTGAACGACGAACAGTATGATGGGACTCCTCGATATTTTACCAATGGCGTTTGTTGGCACTTCAAAGTAACATATGGACAGCGGTGGATAGGTCGTGGTGGCCTGGTTCATTGACCTGCCAGATCGCCGGACCGATCATGTATGGACTTTTTCTGCTGGAATCAAGTGAAAAATTGGGTGTATGCGACTTCCGTACCATCAGTTGAAGATCTCACAGCTGATATTTCTGTAGCTTCCAGAAAGCTTTCTGAGATGCTAGGAATCTTTCAAAATGTAAGGAATTCCATGCGAGCCGCTATCAAACATGCCGGGACTACTTCTGGTCGTAATTTCGAACACCTTTTCTAGTTAAACATTTAAATAAACTGTTTTCTTTCACATTAACGTGTTGTTTTTTCTCTGCTGTTCCTCTTGCTTTTTTCTCTGCTTCCTTTAACCGTAACTCGCAAAAAGGGCATTTCCAACGTTACATTTCTCTATCATTCCGAGTCGTCTTTGCATCCCTAACACTTCCAGGAAGTATGTTGGTCTGGTAGTAAAACACCCAGGAATAATGCCATAGAAATGTCGGAGATGTGAAGGAAGCGACCTCTATCAAAAAATGAGGACACCAAACCTACATGCCATTTTGAATAACATAATTATTAAGAGAATGACCTACACGCAAACCCCAATAAAATCGATTAGTTTGTCCAATGTATATGTGCGTTTAAAATCCCTCCCTTTGTTCACAGTTCAATTTTCGCTAGTTACCCGATTCCAATGTTTCCGATTTTGGGATTAAAATTCAAGTTAATGTCTAAACTTTAAAATAATTTCAACCATAAGCACAAAATAGCGGTAAAAAGTAGTTGTTCGTTGCTCTAAAGTCTAAAGCGCCCTCTATCGACAATTTTTGAACGTAACCTTTAAATTTTTTTTTTACAAATAAATTGTGATATAAAGAATGATTTTAGCGAAAACCGCAAACGAATCGACAGTTTTTTCTGTTTTTTATCACCGTTTGAAATTTTGGACCTTAAACTTTAATGGCTCCTACAGAAGACGTTTGCGCCCCATGGTTTCCTATTTAATAATGTTTGTCTTTATGTCTACTATCACCCCTCAAAGTTTGTCGGTCTGGTAGCGAAACACCCTGTATATATATTTCTCCTGAAATGAAAAATATACCTGCATATTTGCCAACCTCCGGCTTTTTTCAAACAAGGAGGAAAATATACTTCGAACCAGAAAATATGTTTAATTAAACGTGTTTCGCTTCTTTGTGGTAGTCAATTTAAATTTACTTAATTTCGTGTGTTAAATAAATTTCTGGTTCGAAGTATGTTTTGTTTTGTTTTGAAAAAGTCTCTGGTTGGCATGCATGTACCTGCATTAGTCGCGTCGATGCATAAAACCTGATATTCGGACTTTTATAAAATTTAGCTGAGTATCGTTAGTTCTTAATGCTGTTGAAAACATTTAATCCGATTATTTATCAATTTCATTACACAATTTGATTGTTAGTTTGGCATCTGTATTGAAATTGAACGGAATTATTTACCTGCATATTTCAGCTTTCCAAATTATGCGAACTCTTTCTTTTCAGGCTATATGCTACGATCTTTCAACGAATATAGAGTGAAATCCCCAGTTATAGATACCTGATCAGTAACTCGACGCTTCATAAAAAAAAAAAAAAAAAAAAAAAAAAAATCTAACTCAAACAACAATTTCTTGTAAAATTCTACAAAGTAATATCATCTAGTATCTAGTAGTAACTTATTTATCTTAACTGTTATAACTTATATATAAGTTATTATTATTATTATTTCAAAATAAGAATGGTGTCAGTTACTGGAGTTATTGACGATATTTATGAAATATTAATAATTTTTACTAATAAAAAATATAACTTTTCAAAAATTTTGTCTAAAATATCTGTTTAAAATTTTGTAATATTAATGTGGACAAAAAAGAATCCTTAAGGTTTTAACTACTGGAGGTTTTACCCTATATTTATTTGATATTTTCATATTAATATGTAACAAATCTCACACATTTTGAACTTCATTTTTCACAGTTTAAAGAATATTTTCAACTCATTTTGAATTCTACGTGTCAGTTACTGGACATGCAGATTCTAATTAATCTAATCTGAATATCTAATTTGAAGAGTAATAGAAAATTTAATGAAGAAATTCTAATCGGAATATTTTGTCGCTACATTTTTATTTATGTCTATTTAATGTTGTAATAAGTTCATATACGCTTCACCAATGCCCCCTGTACGGAGTATTGGCTTCGCCCGGATAATATTACTAATACATGTAATAACCTGTAAAACGATTTTCGCCGCTATAAGCATAGTCTTGCTGAGAAACGTTGCCATGGGAAAGTAGCGCAGCTTACATATACTCGGATTGCTATGAAATTTTTATACGTTATTGAGGTTTACTCTAGCACGAACCCTATTGAAAATGAAGTATCTACCATGATTAGTTTATCTACAGAGAGAATCAAGTTTCCCATTACATTACGGCCTATGGGGAAAAATCGTTAATATACTCGGATTGCCATGAAATTTTAGGACGTTATTGACGTTTACCCTAGCACAAGTCCTATCGAAAATGAAGTTTCTACCATGATTAATTTATCTACAGGGCGAATCAAAAGTTCCCATTACATTACGGCCTATGGGGAAAAATCGTTAATATACTCGGATTGCCATGAAATTTTAGGACGTTATTGAGGTTTATCCTAGCATGAACCCTATTGAAAATGAAGTATCTACCATGATTAGTTTATCTACAGAGATAATCAAAATTTTCCCATTACATTACGGCCTATGGGGAAAAATCGTTAATATACTCGAATTGCATGAAATTTTAGGACGTTATTGAGGTTTATCCTAGCATGAACCCTATTGAAAATGAAGTATCTACCATGATTAGTTTATCTACAGAGAGAATCAAAAGTTTCCCATTACATTACGGCCTATGGGGAAAAATCGTTAATATACTCGGATTGCCATGAAATTTTAGGACGTTATTGACGTGTACCCTAGCACGAACCCTATTGAAAATGAAGTTTCTATTATGATTAGTTTATCTACAGGGCGAATCAAAATTTTTCCATTACATTACGGCCCATGGGGAAAAATCGTTAATATACTCGGATTGCCATGAAATTTTAGGACGTTATTGACGTTTACCCTAGCACAAGTCCAATGGAAAATGAAGTTTCTACCATGATTGCAAAATATAGATAAAGGGATATACAGGGCCACGAAAAGAATTCGGTACATGGACGCCTATGAATGATGATTTATGAGAATGTGATTTCAGTTGTTTTAAAAGTGTTTTAGTTTACAATAAATTTTAGCCTAATGCTGACGTGTAATAAAGGTACAATGTAAACTACAGGGCTGAACAAAAGTATTCAAGTATGTTTCCATCTAATAGTATGAATTGCTGAAAAAGAAATTTCAAGCTACTGGGTATTTTTTTGCTAAACTAAATTTTCCCATTATATGAACTGACATATGAAATACAGGGCTGTTCTAATGTACTGGAATACATATTTGGGTATATTTGGCTATACACTATTATTTCCCTAAATAACAAAGTTTTGTTAAAGATTTCATTAAGTGTTGGAAAGCGCTTCATAATCTATGCTTAACGCATGATTTTTCTTACTTGTTGAACATTAAACATGGACCAATAAGAAAAAGAATAAAATATAAAAAGTTGCGGAATTCAACCAATAAAATGATTCATATATACTTCAGATTTCCCAGTTCTTTACCTAGGACAACAACTATATTCCGAATAGTTAATAACGAAATTTATTCACTCCAAAATGATTTAAAATTATTAAACTTTTAGAGAAAAGGGAGCTAACCACATTTATTGGGATGAGGTGGGATGTCTGTCCTCTTGTATCATCCACATAACATAAGTTTCAGTTCTGTTTGTTTTATGTTTATGTGCTTAAGAATAAAGATTCATAATAAAATTGATATTTCTTATTGTTCTGATTATTTGCTTCTCTGCATGATAACGTTTTTTAAAATTGTCTTGCTCGACAGATTAGAACAAAAAAAAATTTACCTATTTCATGTTTCTTTTCTCCATTTAAAAAAAAAATGTGGGTTTAAGAAAATTTTCAAAGTGATTGCAATTTTTAGAAACGAATATGCGTGAAACATTTAGTATCTTTAGCAATTTTAAAAACGGCATTTTGGATAGACAAATGCACCATTCCCACCCGCACCCCCAAAAAGTATTTTTTCTACAATACAAAAATCATCTTTATAGTGCAAAGCTATAGGTGCAAAGTACGTCTATTCGAAAATCTTACCCTAATTGAATTTCGTTTTGCCGGTGGTGTCCTCGCCCTTATAGAATAGTTCAACTACAGTAAAGTCTGTGTAGGGTGGAATCGGTCGGGACTGAGAAAATTTTCCGTGGTAGATAATATTCCGGCTTGTGCAAAAAAGCTCCCCACCACTCAAAGCGTGAACCTTTTTACGTTTGTAACTTTTAGTACTGTTCTTTAAAATATTTTTTTAATGAAATTAGATTGTTATTAAATTGATTATTTTTGATAATTTCGAAAACCATTATTTGAACACAGAAATAAATATTACCAATACGAAATTGTTCTAATTCTAAAATTTAATGAAAATAATTTAATATAATCAGTACAATTTCATACTTATTTCGCATAGACAATATTTCGCAAGAACAAATAACACGTGCAGTGATCGAGTTTTCTGACCAAGCGATTTTTTTTAATAAAGCATACGTCATTGAATATCGTTTTATGTTTTCGATAAAATGGTAGATCTTGAGTTTGTTAAACTGCTCGCCGATAACGATCTTTCATTCATTTTTGATAGGAAACTTCGTTATTTCTCGCTCCAAATTTGTAAATCTCTTTCGATTTTCGAATCTAAAGTTAGAAACGAGTAAAGAATACTTTTTATAGTTTTCGGATTTTTTTAAAACTTTTAACACAAATTTTAATATATTCAGAATTACCTTAAAAATATTTTAAGCTTACAGGGGGAGGGGGGGGGAAACTTTTCTATCTACGTGCTGGGGAAAAAAAAAAGATGTTGAAATTTCAAAATTTGAATGTACAAGAATATGTATTTTTCACATAGGATAATACGGGATTCCACTTTCTTTCTTCCCCATCAGATAAATTCCCTCAAAACATAATATATTGTACTTTAAAAAATACATATTTTCATAATTGTGCATCCTTCTTTTAATAATGATTTTTACGTGCAATTTTATATAAGAAAAATGATTACTTAATTTTTAAATGCCTCAAAATTTATACAATTTCTAGTCCTTTTTTAAAACTAGTATGGAATTTAATTAAAATTACCGGCAGTGAATAATATATGACATATCGATATCAGTTTTAAAATTTCATAAACGAAATGCTTTTCATTTTTAAAATAATTTTTTTTTTCCGTCTTATGCAAAATTTTCGTTTCGATGGGATCTTAAGTTTTCCATTTCCGCGTTTGACGGATTCCGGCTTATGCAACAAGAATTAATGTTATTTTCTATGAATTCCGTGGAACTTGAAATTTTTTTTCCGCGGTAGACAGATATCTGGCTTTTGGACATAATTTACTGTATTTCCGTGTCATGAAGCAGTATCCGTGTTTTTAAAGTACGCTCTATGCATTGATTTTTGTACGTTAATAATGCCATTTCATTTATTAAGTTAAATATAAAGAAAAAAAATGGCTCGTGGAATGCTAGATAAAAAAAGTTTAACGGGCCATCAACTAGAAAATACTTTTTAAAAAATATATATAATTTTTAATTTCAAAGAATAAAACTGTTTTGGTTGTTGGTCAGTAATGCTAAACAACTAGTTTAGTTTCTGATAACAATTCTTCATCATTATACTAAACATTTTTGTATTTGTTTTAGATAAATCTGATTTTGACAGCCAATATTATAAAGTTATTTTTATGTATTGAAATTTGGGTTGTTCATATTTATAATTCTAATAATTTTATTGCAAAATTCTGCTCTTGTTACAAGAGAATTTTGTTTCCGATCTGAAATGAATGTGATTTCAGAAAAATTTAACTTTGGATTATCATTTTTATTCATCGTAATATATGTTTAAATTAAGCTTTGTTTTGGCCCTTAAATACCTACGAGAAGAAAAATCAACGTAGCTTTGCATAAAAATCTTTTTTTTTTATAAGAATCTGTGCCAATGGGAGTGAATCCAAAAGAGATCGTTTGGTACGACATAGTGTCTACAATTATCTGGCACAGTTAGATTCTTGTTAGAATAATAGTGATGCATTATTAAGTAACTACAGTGATTATGTCATTGCTCTTACTAATAATTATCTTAACTGTTATCACCTTATTGATACTTATCTAAGCAGGTCTGCCAAACACACTTTTTATGGCAATTTTATGTATGCTCCTTATCAAGTAGTAATAAAATTGATGCTCCTAAAAACTAAAAATTTTTCATCGATTTTTTTTTTTTAGTTTTAAGGATTTTTTTGTACTTATTTCGTTTTTCTTCTTTTTCTTTTCAACTTTTCTTCCCGACAATGCAAATCTCCCTGGTACATTTGCTATTTACAAACTTATTCTCCTTTTTATGGTCTTAAAAGTTCTTAATAAGGTTTAATCTTGAAATTTTACATTTTTAAGTTGATTTTCACATACAGTAATATATATAATTTCACATACAGTAATACTTTTACATATATAAGTCAATTTTTCTCGATTTCTACCTAATAACCTTATTTTTATTTTTATTTATTATTTTTAAATGCTTCAGAAATAAAATTTTTAAAACACTAACTTTTGTCGGGATTTTATGAAATTATAAAGATAGGCTTTGTTTTTATTGAAGCTGTTCGATTTCTTGGAATTTGAGTTAGAATATCCGAAAGTTTTGTGTAATTTCCCCATAAAAATGTCTGCCGCGTGTTTTAGAAAATAGAAAATTGGTTTTGACCAGGACTGGCTTTAGATAGCTTGGAGATTGGCCGGCCGCCTGGAACATTAAAAACTAACGGACAGAAATACCCAAAATGCTTTGCAAAATTGTTTCGTTAAAAAGTGCTGCAATTACTATAGCCGCCCCTAATTTAAAAGCAATCAATTCGGTTAAGGTTAGATTTTTTTTAAGTCAGTTTTTTTTTATGAAATTAGAATTAAAATTTAAATTAGTCGCGTCTTCCGTATGTGACACCATAGGGTAACAAAAGTTTTTGTAAAAATTATAAGAGACTTTATCTGCGATGTACCATTGTGTACTTCTTTCTAATTTCAAAATTTAATCCCCCTACCCTCCGGCGGTTCTCACGTGTGCTTTTTTTTTTTTTTCTTTTCTTTTCTCCCTTAATCTGATGAGATTCGTCTCGCATTGGTTGAATACGTTTCAAAAGTTCTCTCAACTCATTTCCTCGATAAAAAAGGTAGAGTGTGCCTTTTGGTGGAAACTATATTTACGATTGAGTCACATATATAAATTTATAAGATTGCTAAAACATTTAGCTACCTTTGTTATATATTTTTAAAAGTATATAAGATAACAATAATAAGAAAAAAATTAAAAATGGAAAAATACCAAAATGTAAAATATTAAAATGGACTTACATTCATAATTACTTGCATTAATGCAACATAAAAATTTGAATGCTGCTAATATAAATCCAATAAATGTAATACAAATTACCACTTTGAAACATAGAAAAAAGTTACTTAAAAGTAGTTAATTTAAATAAATCTTTAATGGGGCTAATAAAAGTAATTGGGGCTAATTTCGTACAAAAAAAAAAAAAAAAAAAAAAAAAAAAAAAAAGGTCTGGCCCAAAGTAATTCTGAAATACTAGTTTTCATGTTAACTTTATGAAAACGCAAACGTGTTTCCTGTCAAAATAAAACTTTAAAGGAAAAACTACGATCGTACATGGGTTCCAGGTTATTAAATGTAATATTTTGACACTTACCTTATTTCTAGCTCTTATCCAGATCGTTTCACTATAGAAAGATTGGAGGGTTAAAATTTACACACGAAAACAGTTGTTTACAAGCACATCCGTTGTTGAAAAAAAAAAAAAAAAATAAATAAATAAAATTACTCTAAATTATTTAAATATTTTATAGTAGGGTGTAAAATATTTTTCAAGTACTAAAACTTCAAATTATCTTGTGTTGTTTTTTCAATACAAAAAATAAAAACTTTTTTTTTATGAGGTGGACCAAAGTACTAGGGTAACCCTGTACTTTGACTGTACGGCAAGGACTAGGGTAACCCTGTTGGCGGTATGCTATTACATAGTCTAAAAGTAAAACTGCGATCGAAGCTTTTTCTCTTTTTTTTTTTTTTTTTTTGTCCAGGATTAGTGTTGCCTAAATGTTTCGATTTACAAAGATGTTTTCAAGATGACAAAGATCCAGAATTTTCCTAATATGCAGAATTAATTTAAATTTTACTGTTATTTTTTTCCGTTAAATTCTTAAAAATATAAGCTCCAATATTTACTTTTTACAGAATATCATAATTTTTAGGCTTTATGGAGACATATTTGACCAGGGCTGCAAAAAAGCCGGCTTTTCTAAAAAAATCCAGGCCGGCCGATTTTTATTGGAAAAGATCGATCTTTTGTGGAAAAAGCCGGCTTTTATTGGCTTTTTTCCAATGCATATATTACTATTTATTTTTAACAACTTCTTTTGTTAATTTACCTTACAAATGGCCATTTTATGTAAATTAAAACTAAAATCTTATAAATTTCATTTAAAATCATGTTTCTGATGTCCACTTTTATAGCCAGTTAATAAATATATCGCAAAAATCTCATAAATAGCCAATATGATTAACAGACATCTATACTATAGATCCAGTGGCACATATGCTTAGTTAAGTTATTTTCATGTTATTACGGGTAAGAATTATATCCAAATAAATAATATACAAAATGACATACTGTTTATAAAATACTTCACTTGTAGAATGGCTCCTAGCATATATGAATGCGTTAGTATTATGAATAAAAATAGTCACTTGTTTATGTAAGAAGTTTACAAAGCAGCATTCTACTTTAAAAATAAGAAAAAATAAATAATTTTGACATAGCTTTTATATTTATTTATCTTTCTAAGTACAGTAAATTCTCTGTAAGCCAGATTGAGTAAGATGGAAATTTGTCTAACTTGAAAAAGTTTTTCAAGTCTTTGTGAATCCATAGACAGTGTAAAATTTGTCTAAAGCAGAATATCATTTACAGTGAATAATTTTCTCAGTTCTGATTGATTCTGATTTATACAGAGTTTACTGTACATCCCTTTATCGTCATTTGTTTTTTCTTATAAGGAAAAAACAGCTGATGTTGTGTGGGTTGAATTTTTGCGGAGTGGCAATAGCAAGAAACATCTGCCTGTATTTTATATCTCCTGCCGTACACATGACCTCGGCCAATCTGATTGGTCTCTGTTTAACAGGCCTATATTGCCATAAATGTTCCTGCAATGATCACTATGATAAAAATGCAGTGGTGCGGTAAATTGGTTGATGGAAATGTTTGTAAACATGCTCTTTCCTTCTATATATATTGACTAAATATTTTGTTCTTGTTCCTTCACAAATCTTTCCACACATTAAAAGGAGAGAAATTGATTTGGGCCAATTAGAAAACTTTCCCATCCACAAATTTCTCATATTAGGAGAGGTTTTGTATTCAATCTAATAGGTTACTGGATTAACAAGATTCCAGGAACTAACGCATTTATGCTTAAAGGAGTATAGATATGGGAGAGGGAATTTAAAATAAAATTTCAACAAATGGTTTTGTTTGGAACAAGATCAGTATAGTACTGATATTTAAAATGTAAGTCAAATGACTGGTATTATATTTGGTAAAAATCATTTGAATTACTTAAAAAAAATGTTTATTGTTCAAATTTTCTAATAAACGTTCTTCCCATCTGTTGATCACAAGAACATTTCTACTGTCAATTCACTTATATTTTAGTTGACAATTTATTAGACAGTTCATTTTTATGACAACAGTAATTAAATAGTTATTAATTAATAATATATTTCATTTTAAGAACAGTTTTTGTAGAGGAAAAAAAGAGTAAAAGCAGGCTTTTTCTTAAAAAAGCCGGTCTTTTGCAAGTGGTTTAAACCGGCCCGGCTAAAAGCCAGCAGTCCTGTATTTGACCATATTTTTTAAGGAAATGTAAGCATGATTTATAGCTAAGCAAAATGGCAATAACGAAAATAACATTTTATTATTCAAAATTTATATTAGATAGCTGAATGTTGTTTATTACATTGTTGTTAATTAGTAGAAAGGATTGCCAATTTTTTTAATAAAGTGTTGAGTTATTGAATTACAGTTTAAAAAAATGTCATATTCTTAAAATTTTGCTTTTTTTTCATTTGTGAATGTTGATTGAAATACAGATAATTGCTAGCTAATCAAAAGAATGACATGTTTAATTTGCTAATTTAAAAATGGTGTCTTTCAATATTCGATTCATATATATTAAATGTAATGAGACAGTGTTCAGTCAGATTGCTAACAGCAGTTAAAGGTCAATTTTGTTGCTATAGAGATAATGATATATAACCATATGAATTATGTATAAAATTGAATAAGAGATCTCTTTGGGATAATATTTTTTAATCAAAAATTTTATTCAATTTATTAAAAATTTATTAAAGCATGCTCTTTAAAGCGTCGACAATTTAACTGTAGGTTTGGAGAATCCGCATTAGTGTGGAGTTATGGGTTAAAACTGTTTACTAGATTACTATAATAGTATTAACACTTAAATGCTGTGACAAAAATTGTCGCATAACTTACTGTGAGCGGCCTGTCAGACCGCTTAATCTAATGATGAATAAAATGTTAAATTAACTTTTAGAATATTATTTTTGTATTGAACCTTATATACAGGACTATTATAAATAAAATTCAGCTATTCAAAAGTCTCTAGAGATAGTAATAGGACTCCAAATGAAACAAAATTTTCCCGGTATCTATAGTTAAACTAAAAATTGCAAGTTAAACTCTGAAACTTGAAAAACTCAGCGGTATGTGCGACGCTAACAGCAGTTAAGGTTTTACAAAAATATTTATTACATATAACTCTAGTCATTATAAAACTTCACGCAATTAAAACATTACATTATGAATGGTTAAAACCATGCAATGTTTCTTATAATCATATTTAAGCGGGACTTTTTAAGCAAAGAGAGAAACAGGGTGTTATATTCTGTTGAAGCTCATCCTCACTCCTTTTTCTTTCCCTTTCACAAAAAAATCTATATTTTCTATCGCATAGAATGCATACATGGGAATATAAATACTGATTCAAATAATCCGTGCAATGTTTCTAATAATTCTATTTAAATGGTCATTTTTAAGCAAAACGTAGCTTAGAATCTGATATTCTTTTGCCCCCCCCGCCACCACCACAGCTTTCTTTTTCTTTCAGAGTCGCAAAAAAAATTGTACATTTTCACTAGCTTATATTGCAATTTGTCAATTTCTAGAGCTGAAGAGTTTGTATTTTTAGAATTGAGCAACCTACATGCCATTATTCCATTAACGCCAAATAGCATTGGTCAAGAAAAAACGCCATTACATTTTATGATTACATATCTGTTAAATTATTTTATTTTATATAGATAGTCAATGAGTTGAAGTATCATATCCTATATTTGTTTGAAAAATACAATCTAAAACTAAGCCGTGAAAATTGGTAGAACCTTAACGTGGCGTTATTACCCCAGGGTACCTTATATGAATTAATAAAGTCTGTCAATCAAAAGATATGAAATTCAATGTTTAATTACAAAGGAACAATGAAAAATCTAAAAGCATTGTAATGAACAAATTTTAACTGACAGAAAACTAATACACTTAAAAAAAAAAAAATTCCGTTAAATAACGGAAATAGTACTGGTAATCTAGACGCCAGTACTATTATTTAACGGAAAAAAATTTCCGTTTTTTCCAGAAATATTTCCGGTTTTTTTTCATATTTTCTTATATAAAAATTTTCGCTTGAAAGACAAAAAAAAAAAAAAAAAAAAAAAAATTCAAGGACAAACTGGCTTTTTTATTCTTTATACAAAGACACATCAGATTAGAACACATACATTTAATTTAAATAACAGTGAATAAATATCACTTACCCTCGATGGGGATCGAACCTAGCACCTGTCCCATGGAATCTTGCAGTAGTGTAATACCATTACGCCATAGTTACGCATACAGTGCTTGCAAATATATTTACTTATTTCGAATGATTTTATAAAGCAAAGGCCTTATGTTGAACGCGGCATTAATTTTTGTTGAGAATTATTTTCTATATGAGTGCACAGTTCTAAATGTTTAACAGATTTTATTTCCATAATTTCGAATATTTAGTTTTTAATTTCAGTTCTATAAAAATTAAATTTTAGACTTTAAAATATTACATGTATTAAGAGTTGAATGCATTAAAAAGTTTTTTTTCATTTTAAGGAGATTTTTAAAAGTTTATTGTAATATTATTCATATTTATTTACTTATTTGTTTTTGAAAGGATATTCTTAAAGTAATATTAAAATATATTGCTAAAATTATTTTATTATTACTTTTATCAAAATATATTAAAATTAAAAGTTAACTTTTTTCCGTTATCCTACGCACATTTTAAAAAATATGCTATAAATGTGTTAAACATTATTTAAAAATGATAATGGAAATAAACTAACTAACTAATCTCAAACTTAAAAGGCATTAATAAAATGTTATGATTTTTATTATTTTTTAAATATTGTAAAAATATATTAGCTTTATATTTTTAAAACAGAAAGAAATAAAGAAAATTATTATACAAAGTTATTCATAAAACAACTTTATTATGTTTTTCTATCGCAGATATTATATAGATGGCGACACTAGAGTTATTTATGGAATTTATGCTGTTTTAATACGGAACACCTCTGTTTTCAGAAAATTTTACGGAAAAATTACTGTTTTTATAATCTCAAAATATCAAAAACGGAAATTCTGCTGTTTTTTCGGAAAAACGGAACTATTCCGCAGAATTTTACGGAGCAATTTCTGTATATTAACGGATATTTTTTACAGTGTAGAAAACTGTACTAACCATTTCTACGTAGACCTTATGAACATACTTGCGATTTTAACAAGGACATAGCGTGATTGTGTAATTTATTTTCGCAAATTGTAAAATAACAAATATATACGGTATTAAAAAAATAAAATCAATTGGAAAACTAATAAAACCATTAAAAATTTATCACCTATTGTTATAAGCCAAAAATTAACAAAGAGTAAAAAGAATGAATAAAAATAATGTAATTCGCAATTCTCAGTTGCAGAAAAAAATATTTCATCCGTGGATCACATATAACATCATTACTGCCGTCTGTGAACAAAAGTGAACTATAAAAGCACCTAACAGTAAATTTATTATATGTATATTGCTCTATCTTTTAACCCTTAGAATAATTTTTGCAAAAGGCGGTTGAATTTAACAATTTAATAAGCCTAATGTTGTAAGTTTGAAAAAGAATAAACAAATAAATAAAGAAAAAAAAATCCATATGCCTTTTCTTAATTGTCGTTCGTAAACAGAACGTGGTCCGAGGCATAAGAAGTATATGGCTCTGTTCCAGGCGCCGTAGTGTTCCTAAATATCTAATTCCTGCTGAGGATTTGAGATTCCGTCTCTTATTCGTGGTGGACCCTAGCCAAACTGTGGCCAGCAGAATACGAAATATAAGTCGTTTCAGTCCTTCTTTCGTTCACTTTCTTTGCTGATTCCGTCAATTTCTTGTTGGCTCGGCAAATATTTGACAATTTATGATGTTGGATTTTTATCCCGGTTCTGCTACGTCTTGCTGTTCTGGAACTGTTTTGCTAGCTGCTGAAAAGCTGTTTCCTTGCGCTTGTCAATTAAAACCCATGTAATATTTCTTTTGTGAAGTCTGCCGCATTTTCCTTTCCTGCCATTTACATAGTTGATAGTTATAAAAGTACTATTTTTAACTGACTTAAAAAGAAAAGTTCATTATTGAATTTTATGATTTATATATGTTTTTTCTTTTTAAAATGTCTGTTCTCTCGTAATTAAATAAGGCATTGTTTAAGATAGCTTTATTTGTTTGAAATTATTCGATTTCTCAGTCAAGCCTCATAAATTTTATTAAGATCAGTTGATCATCTTCCCCGCGTATTTGTGTGAAGCGATGCGATTTTAAACTTGGAATGAAAGATTCATATATAGTATGATCTCTTGTATGGTTGCTCTCCTTATTCTATGGGAAGAATGAGATAATTTGATATCTTCTTGCAGTTAAAGAGGCGACTTTTTTAGAAATTAAGAAACCCTAATTTAAGCTTTCATTGTAAAAGCAAAATTTTATTAAAATATTTTTGATGTCATTTACAAGTTTGGAATTAAACTTAGGTATCCCTGGGGACTGGGTACAGTGTGCCGGAAATAGTTAAAATTATTTCGATAAGTATAACTTTAAGAAAAAGTTTAGGATGGTTGCATCGCAACCACCGAACATAAAATTAAATATGTTAAAATGTTTCTGAATGTATAGCTATTATATGATTTTGAATTATATTATTTTATAAAAGAATTCTATTTTTCCAATTTGTAAAAGTTAAAAAGATAGCTCTCATAAAAAACTTTAACCCCCCCCCCTTTTCCCCCCCTTTAAGTCTTTTTTTTTTTTTTTTTTTTTTTTTTTTTTTTTTAAGCATTTCCATTTCCATAATAAACTTGTCTATAAGATTAAAAAAAAAAAAAAAAAAAAAAAAAAAACAGTATCTTGTGAGTTAATCGAGCTTTTTATCTTTCGATCAAGCGGTCTCGGAAACCGTTCACAGTATAGCTATGCGACAATTTCTTCACAGCAGTTAAAAGTTAATATTAACTTGTATTTTCGTGAAAATAGAAATATTCTCTAACCATCAATTAATATGTTAGGAAACGATTGGGCACACTGTTATAATATTTGACATTTTTTTCCTCTTTTTTTTTTTCAGCTGCATAAATTTAGTAAGAATTATTCATTCTTGTAGATAGCGATTGTCGGTATTGTTTCATTGATTTTTATCTCATTATTAAGCGATGACATTGTTACTTTTTTTGTACTTTGCATGCAAGCCGTTGCATGTATAATTCTTTTTTTTTTTTTTTTTTTTTTTTTCCCTCGTAAGGAAAAAAAAAAAAAGCAATAAAAAGTTGATGACGGTTCTTTTTCCAGAGTAAGAGATTGTTTATTTAGAACAGAGTTTGAAATTGTATCTGTGACTGAAAAAAAAAAAAAAAAAAAAAAAAAAGATTACGAGGATGCGCGACGAATTGAAATGTTTGAATATTTCTTTTGAGAGCATCAGCATGAATGCTTTTTTGTTTACTAATAGCAGGGAATATGACAAGTATTACGTATGCATTATGTTTAAGAAATCAGGCCAATTAAAGCTATTACATGCTTATTTAAAGCCTTATGTTGATTGGGTGATTCTTTGTAGACATTTCTCTGGTTTTCGGAATTTTATATTAGATATATTATCTAAGTACAGGATTTTTAAAAATTATTTTTCAATGACTATCACGAGAAAACTGCAGTCCAGTATTACCCCGACTTACGTCAGCAATTCGTTCCAAGACTTGTGACGTAAGTGGGAAACGAATTTAGTCGAGGTATATTTAGATAACTAATAAAAAAGAATACTGCCCAGTTAAACTGAAGGCATTGAGCTCACAGGCTACAAATACTAATTGCACATTAAAGCCTTATATTTTCAAGGGTTAATTCCGTTCGAAAAAAAAATTAAGAAGGGGAAACAGCTCTCCCCTTTTCTCTTTTTTTTATACTTAATCATTGAACCTCCTATACTATCAAAGACATGCTTTATCATATAAAAAATCTATATCCAAAATTCAGAGCAAATTAGATAATTCTTAATAAAAACCCATTTAGCATTTATATAATTTAAAAAGAGTTATCCCCCCCCTTTTATACTTAACCATTAAACTTCCAAAACTATTCAGAGATTTGAACGAAATCTGAAAATTCTGCTTGAAAAACCCATTTGTATAAATTAAGGGGGGGGACATTAGAACCCCTGTTCCCCTTATTTATACTTATTCAATGAACACCTAATAACAGTCACGGAATCGCCTCATCAGAATGATCCTAATCTAAATTTTGAACGAAAATTAATTCTGCATGAAAATCCCATTTATACCAACTAACGGGGGGGGGGGGGCATTAGAGCCCCTGTTCCCCCTATTTATACTTATTCAATGAACACCTAATAACAGTCACGGAATCGCCTCATCAGAATGATCCTAATCTAAATTTTGAACGAAAACTTAATTCTGCATGAAAATCCCATTTATATCAACTAACGGGGGGGGGGGCATTAGAACCCCTGTTCCCCCTATTTATACTTATTCAATGAACACCTAATAACAGTCACGGAATCGCCTCATCAGAATGATCCTAATCTAAATTTTGAATGAAAACTTAATTCTGCATTAAAATCCCATTTATATCAACTAACGGGGGGGGGCATTAGAACCCCTGTTCCCCCTATTTATACTTAATCAATGAACACCTAATAACAGTCACGGAATCGCCTCATCAGAATGATCCTAATCTAAATTTTGAAAACTTAATTCTGCATGAAAATCCCATCTATATCAACTATCGGGGGGCATGAGCCCCCCGTTCCCCCTCTTATACATATCGAATGAACTCCAAAAACTAATCAGGGAAGCGCCTTGTCAGGATATACCTACATACAAAATTTCAAGTGGATCGGATATTTTTATCATGAGTTATCGCGTTACGTACGAACATACATACAGAACGGGCGGGCACATAAGCTCTCAGGCTATGATAGCCTGTGAGCTAAAAATGGATAAGCTGCGGGTCTTTGCACCAAGGCGGAAGCGAGTTTTTACCATAAACTACAGTATTTTGTTTAACCATCCAATTGCAAGTTTAAACAAATCCAATTGAGGTAAACTGCATGGGATTTATAAGCTGAGAATCTTTATCTTCCTCTGGATTTTTGGATTTTTAGAGTAATATCAGCACAACAGTCAAGGGAATTTTTAAAAATACCTTATTGAGTATTGAACCGCCACATATATTACAGTAATATTCAAAATTGAAGAGATGGTTTCAAAGGTGCTGTGTCCCCTTAAGACTGAAAAAAAAAACATTGTATTAATATTGAATCCACCCTATGCGTGTTATTGCCCCATATGTGTTTTTACTGCTACCTACTCTATGCATCAGTAGTATAGGCCATTATGTGTCTTATTGATACAATTTAAGAAATTATTGAGGAAACTTTCAAAAACCCGCAAATGCCCTCAAAGTTAAATTCTCATTTATTTTAGTTATAGCTTCATTTAATAAAATACTTAGTATATAATAAATTAGGTAGACATCATTTGAATCCAAGGTAAAAAAGTACTATTGAAGTAACAATATTTTAAATGTAAGTTTAACCTTAGTTCCTTAACCTAAGTTCCTTAACCCTTTCAAGGGCGTGTTTGCATGGCGTGAACATTTAATTTTTATTTCAAGGTGTTAAATAGCACTTAGAATGCTTAAATAAAATTTTGTTTTCATAATACACGTAAAAAAAACTTTTATTATTATTATTATTTTAATTTGATGTTATTAATTTTTTTCAACATTTTAACAGCAGAAGTACTTGTCCTTGAAACTGTTAAATAAAACCTACAAAGGTTGACTGAAAATTCTGTTTAAGAAACTGTAAAAAAATAAAATTCTTCACCAATATTATAAAACAATTATTCCAAGCAGTTTTATAAACAGTAAATCGTTAAGCAGTTTAGCCAACAAGATTTCTTTCTGTTGTTTTTTAGAAATGGGATGGAGGCTTGTTTTTTAAACTTTAAAAACTAGCCGCTTTAAACCTGGACGGTTTCTGAAATTTCTGGGAGAATGTTTCTTAAGAAATATGATATTGCCATTCTGTTATTATGTTGGGAAAATATTTGCTTCAAGGATAGCTTATCCATAAATAGTAGTCGAACATGATGCCAAACAAATTAACTATTAATCTAGAAAGGTGTATCATTTTCATTATCCTAAGCTTCAATTATTACTGACATAAGTCAATGAAGATACATTAGAAAGAGTAATCAGATTTCGGTAAATATTGGGCTTCAGAACCCTATAAAATCCAATGAAATATTTGCTCAGAAATATCAATTTTTATCAGTGAGAAAGCCTCGTTACTCTTAATTTTGATTAATCACATAGGCACTTTGTATTTTGCATGATCTATTCTTTTTTTAAAATACTATAAATTAGGAATTATTTTTGTTAAACGCGTACTTAATGCTCTATTTTAGTTCAACATGGTCTAAAAGTCATTATCCTCTTATATATATTCAACCACAAACGTTATTGTTAAAATAAGAACTTTGACGTAAATGCATGTCACGTCTTCCAAAAATTATTCACACGAAAATACTTATAGTTACGTATAGTTAAAATATCGTTTTTGAAAAACGTTGAAATTTTTCAATAACTGGTTTTTATTTTTAAAAAAATATCTCTAATGATGAATGATCCCTGATGCCCCTTGTGCCATTGTAAATAGTTGGTGTAAAGTTATTCCTTAAAATTGTGGCCATTTTGGCCACCAGTATTATGAGTTAACGTTATACCAATTTTTTTTTACGATATACTTTTGCCCCCTCCCCTTTCCCTCTTCTTTGTAAATCTGGGATGAACTCTGCTAAGTAATTATTATTTAGCATTTTATTACATTTTTACAAAGTCTCAGAGTACAGATGCTCCTGAAACTTCGATTTCAGATTTATTTAAAGTTTGTTCAAATTTCTTAAAAGAAATAGTTACATTGTTTAAATAATAATAGCAACAAAATTCAAAGTTAATCGAAATCTTCCCTTTAGAATTTAAATTGAATTCCCAATGTATTTATAAATATTTTGCTTTGCTATTTCGCTGTCTTATTCATTTTCCATATTGTGTATTAAACGTTACCTGATGCGACCCATGGGATATTCGTTCCCTCTTCTTACGGGAATGCGAAAACTGCGGATTACTGAAATTTCTAGGGTTTCTGATGAGGTCATTTTAAGGGTGATGTAGGGGAACATTCAAGTATGAATGTTGTTACAGACTGTTTACTGAGACTGAAACATTAGCAATCCAATTAAAAGTACTGCTCCATTTTGAATTTTGAAACCAAAATGTCTGAAAGAACGCATAATGATGTAGTCGGCAGAAATTCCGTATATGTTAAATAATGGTAACATAAATAATAACAAATCTTCTTACTGTGATGAATTTGTGACTTATAAAAAAAAAAAAAATGGCTGATAAAATCGCACATTATCAAAATAAAATTTGACTTGAAGGTATTTCAAGATTTGGTAAAGAAATTATTTTCTCCATTCAAAATAGGGGAGCTAAACTTTATTTCTTGGTGGGTTTTGGTAACTAGTCCAGTTTCTATAATGGGGAGTTTGGTGAAGCAACAGGAATAATACATTTGCATCATGCTTAAACCAGATAGAGTTGTTATCACTGCGGTTTCTGCGTTTATTTATCATAAAAATTAAATAAAAGTATTTGTTATGTAGTAATAAATAAATGATTTAACTTTAAAAATTAAATAAGTAAAAGGATAATTAACTGTCGGAATTATTTAATTTTTAATGTATCCGAGGTCCGGATACTTTAATTTGTTATGAGCACTGTAAAAAATTATAGTTCTTTTATAATTTAGAATGCTTCGTTCTGTTTTGATTTTGTTTCTCTGTATTAAACATAGTCATCAATTAAATTTATAAATAAACTTTCTGTAGGTTCAATTCTGGTAAAATAATGTTCAAATATTGAAAAATATTTATAAATTAAACATAGAATCTATTAACAAACTAAACATAGAATCCGTATATAACTAAATGTGTGACGAACATATAACTTACGACTTTTGGTTATATTATTGGAATATTGGTCTGAATTCAGTCTGTGTCTTACGTTCTTTTGGTGGTTTTTATTTAAAGACTAGCAAAAGCCATGCTTTGTTTGGATTCGCGAAGCATTATTTTATAAAACAGATATTTGAAAGTAAAAATATTTTTAAATATTATTTTTGCATCTTTATTAAACAAAAATGTTATTTTATGTTTTGGCGCATTTTAATTTTTTATTTATGATGTAAGACTGGCATAATAAAATATTTTCGAAGCAAACTTTTACAAAATATTTTTAAATTTTCAACTAAAAGCTCTTTTAAAGATGTTTTTACAATTTCCAGTAACCCCTGGTGTTTTTTAAAGTTGTTTGAAATATGCATGTTTGCAATCTTTGTAATTAACATCAAATAATCTTTAATAGATATTTTAGAATAATATATTTGAAGAGAGTTTGAAGAAAGTTACTTCGTCAAAATCCTACTTTCTGGAAAAACATTTGAAATCTCCTCTCGTTGATACTATGAAATTTTAACTGTAAAACTTTTTTTTTTTTCTAATTTCTTCGTTTTTATACATGTTAGCGTATCAGAATTTTTGATATTGCAGAATTTTTCGTAAGGAAAATTTCTATTGAATGCTTAATTTTGAAGGATTTTCACTCTCGACAACGTTAAGTACGTTTTTAAGCCAACTTGTGTCTATATATCCTCAATATCTACAACTGCTTCATCTTGGGATTTATGAATTGTAACAGCAAAAGCTAACTGCAGAAGAAATTCTTTCCTTGAGCAATTTATGCTTCCATTTTTCCAGAATTTAATTATTGGGGGAATTGGTACGCACCAATTCTTATAAGTTAAATTATTGTAGTATTCAAATTTATTCATGATTATTCGAGATATCTGGTCTGGTGGCTTGTGATTTTCTTTATTACGTGCAACAAAGTCTAAAGTCCCGTTCACTAAACCTTTTTCGGTCCACAAATAAGAACGTAACATTACTTTAGATCCAAATGATAAAGTAAGAAATGGTTAAAGTCAATTTATCGTTTCTGAATCGGCCAACTTTGCTTTAGTACATTTATAAAGAGCTTGAATCGAGGCAACAACTTCACGCTTCAATTCTTTTAATTTTTCCTTTATATAACAAATTTAACAATTAATTTTATTTGTTTACAATTCTTTTGTTGCCACTTTACAAAAAAAAAAAAAAAAAAAAAAAAAAAAATCCATAATACAATTTTTTTTAAATGTCTAAGTGTCTTCTGCGCAAACGATTTTGCTGAATAATGAAAACATATTTTATTTATTAAATTAATCATGATTTTATCTATAATTACTTACTCCATGATTTATATTTTTTTTCTGAAAATATACGCGTTTCATTTTTTATTTATTTGCTAAAATGCGGCTGTATTGGAAATGCATGTAAAATAAATTAATTAAAATAATAAATTTTTTAACGTTTTACTGTAAAAAAATTATATTGTGCAAATCTACAGATCATAATTTATTTTTGTGTTTAATTTGAAGTTAAAATATTGAATAGTTTTTTTGTAAAGTGTACGACAAAATGTAATTTGAGTGGCCTTGTAGAAGATTCGCTTCGCTCATCCTAATAAAATCACTATTATCTGTATTTTATTAACATTGCTTCTTTTTTTTTTTTCTTTTTTTAAATCTCCATCTCCACAAAAAGATTTAGGGAAAAGAAAAAAATGATGCTAGGAATTCATGGTTAATGAAATTATATTTTATACTTAATTTCAATAAACATTTTGGCATCATATTTAACATTTTTCAATATTATTTCACTTTATTTCACCTTCATCTAGTTGTTACACATTTTGTAAATTATCTTATTCGTGCCGAATCTTAAAAAAATAATAATCATCATTTATGTTAGCGTTAATTCATGTTGTATTTTTCATTTTTCTTTATTTTGTCTTTCCTAATAATAAAATAACAGTATTCTAAATTTCGCTTAAAATAGTGAACATTTTCATCCATTTTTTTTTTTTTTTTTTCTCCTATGATCCAAATTTCTAGGAATGAAAGTGTTAAGCAATACACATGACGTCGCTCAACTTTTTGCTCTTTTTCACATGATTCCAGTATTACAGTAGCCTTTAAAAACCGATACTTCTATTTTCGGAAGCGTGGTGCTTGAGCAAATGTTTTTGATGTCACGTCTCTTGCGTTTATTATTTTATTTTTATCGTGATTTTGTACGTTCTCCGAAGTGTCTTTGAAAATCTTCTTTTGATACGCATCGTTGTTTATATATCTTTAAAATATTCAAGAGCGTTTGCTGGTTTATCACATGCCCTACATTTTATTTATGTTAATTGAGCATTTGATTGATATCGGTTCATGAGCTAAACTTTTTCTTTACAGTGAAACATTGACTTTAGAATTATAGTAATGTGCTTCTTAGCAAAACAATATACAGTCGGTTCTCGTTAATTCGAAATCTGATAAATCGAATCTTCGCTTAATTCGAAATGAACATGAAGTCTCGAAATTTTCAATGGTAGAATGACGATAAAAAATTCCATTTATTCGAACTCATTTTCTCTTGACATCGTTTAATTCGAACTAACGAGAATTCTAATATTTTCTTTTTCTTTTGTTTTTCACGGACATCAAATCTTTGAAATAACTTTCTTTCTTTCATTTTTTGTCAGAATTGTTCCGAACTTGTATACATATCAAGTCATGCATTTGATAGCTGCTTTCTTAGTGCCCCATCCGTCCATCAATGACTTTATTATAGAGTCATTTATTCAATTGACTTTAATTACCTCTTTTACCATTGTGCTCGTTCCTAATCTTAATTTGTTTATGTATTTATGTTTTTAAATTTAATATTAAGTCATATTCTAATCATAACCGAAGAAATAAATTAAAAAAAGTACTTTAACATAATTCCTTTGAAATAGATAGTACCCCTTTAAATATGTTTTCTTTTCATACTTTCCATAATTCGAACTTTTCTTGTCGTCCCAACGAGTTCGAATTAACGAGAGCCGACTATATATATTCTTTTTTCACTGTGCATTTATTAAAGTTAGAAATCGGTTTTGAAATTGAACATTAGATGCTAGACGCGTTTTGTTCAGTACATTGAAGGACTCCGCGGTATTTGGACATTTGTTGAGGCCGTTTTCATAGAAACATTATTTTTGTGCATAAAATAGATATTGTTTTATTTGTCTAAAGCGGCTAAAAATTAAAATAAAATGAAATCTGTTAATAATAATAAGTCAGAAAGATATCGTACATTTATTCGTAAAGTGACACAGCTCAAAAAATAATATTATAAGAATCTCTGTTTGAGTGAATCACAAACTTATTTGTTCACATGTCATTAAAAGTACATTTAAATATCTTTTTAAAAACAAGAAATCAAAACAGTTTTTTTTTTTTTTGGGGGGGGGGCTATTTCGCAAATATTTAGAAATGAAAATTATACAATTCTACGGTGTGTACGATTATTTATTCCGATAATACTTTGTAACATGTGTTATATTGATGAAAAGAAAAACTCACGAAAAACTTTTGACTATATATATATATATATATATGACCCCCTTAAACCATAGCCCATTTTGATCTTAATCTTTCATATTTTTGTATATAAATACAATTATTTGAATGCATTAATTATTATTGTGGATGTATTTGCGAACACGTTTTTCATCACCAACGCCTAAATATTTGTACAATTTTATCTTTGAATAGCGAATACTTCCAAATAGTGTATCAAATCCATCGCTCCCGAGTGTTACATTATTTAAAGGTTTTACTTGTATCATTGATATCTGGTGATACTTTTAAAACTTTTTCTGAGGTCATTGACAGATGCGCCCAATAAACTCTCACATGAAATCTAAGATTAAACTGTTACAATAGTTGGCACAGGCAAGTTTTTCTCTTCTACTCCCTACCATTTTTCATTCAGCTAAAGTCATGCTTCTCAAATGTATCTTCATTTCTTCATTTACTAATGGTTATGTTTCACTGAACTGGGAAACTCAACTGTGAAGGATTCGGAAAATGCAAAACTGTTAATTTGAAGAATGTTCTAATTTCTCCTACTTTACGCATCACGTCAAATTCCTAACTCTTGCAATTAATAGGAACATTTAGTGTCTTCGGCTGTTATTTAACAACTGTTTTGCTTAAAATTGTGAATTTTACATAATGTTATACATACAAAGAATTTGCTTTCGTCTTTCTTTTAAACGACTTATTATTTTCTTTTCTTTCTTTTAGTTACTTGTCATCGATCTTTACTCAATAGTACCATGGTTGTTTTCATCATTTTTTTGTTATTTTTATACCAGATCGCCTAAATTTTTTAAACGTATTTTTAATGTCCCCCCCCCCAAAAAAAAAAAAAAAAATAAATAAATAAAATAAATAAAAAGTATGAGGAACTTTTACAGGAAAACATTTATTGAAAATTCGTTGCCTTATAGTTTGACTTTTAAAAGGGGCAAAAAATGCTATTTTCATAGTTTTGCCTTCATTCGTAAGCATTGATTTCTATTCTGTTACCTACAACATTTTTTTTTTTTTTAAATAGAGATTTTGGTCGCAGGGATTGTGTTCCATTTACCTTATTTGAAGGTGCATTTCGCCAGCCCCCTTCCCCCCCACACCAACTCAAATTCTTTAGACAATATTACCAATCGTTTATATCTCGTTTGTACCCGTTTGTACCAGCAATTTTTTCGTTTGTACTAGAGTAAGAAAGAGTTTTTAGTGGGGGGGGGGAAACGCCAACCCCCCCCCCACTTCAACATTTAAAAAAAACGAATAGTGCCAATCGTTTATACCTCGTTTGTACCAGCAATTTTTTCGTTTGTACGTCATTTGTACTAGAGTAATAAAGAGTTTTTAGTCGGGAGGGGGGGCTGGAGAAACGCCAGCCCCCCCCCCCTCCACCTCAACATTTAAAAAAATGAACAGTGCCAATCGTTTATAACTCGTTTGTACCAGCAATTTTTTCGTTTGTACCTCATTTGTACACCCTGACGCAAAAGTTTAGACAATGAAGAAATTCTTACATACTTTGAAAAATATTTATTCAATTTTCAAATCACTGCTTGAAATTAATGTGCTGTACATATAAACAATATTTATAACAAAGAAAAGTGGAATTGTGCATATTGCAATAAATTAAATGGTAACAAAAATAAACTGCTGCCTCAAAAGTTTAGACAGAAATCAAATAAAATCGAAATAAACAATTTTTAAAACCTGGTTGCGCATCCATGCTTTTGTATTACGTCAAATATACGAGATTGCATCGAAGAAACTAAATCTTGCATAGTTTGTGGATCGATATCGTACCACGCATCCTCAATAGATGTCTTGAGTTCCTGCACAGAAGAGTATTGTCTAGTGTTGCTATAAACTTTGCGACACATGATGCTCCAAAGGTTTGCTATAGGGTTAAGATCTGGGCTACATGCTGGCCAGTCGAGAACTCTTATATTATGGGAATTAAACCAAGATTTTGAATGTTTTGCAGTGTGAATTGAAGCATTGTCTTGCTGAAATTCCCACTGAGGACCCCCTAGAAGCTCAGCAAATTAGTAGGTTTCTTCGTTAGCTCAGTAGGTTTTCTTCTAATGTCTGTGTATAATGCTGTGAAGTTTGACGACCACTGGTGAAGGTCAGAGATACTTGTCCATTATAGCAAAAGGCTGCTCAAACCATCACCGAGCCCCCTCCTTGTCTGCGACTAAAAAAACGTCGAGGTTCCTTCCGCAAGTCATGCCAATACGATAAACAACCATCTGGACCATCCAGATTCCACTTTTTTTCATCGCTAAATATGACTGACTGCCATTTCTCTCCATATGACATATGCTTTCGAGCCCACATCATTCTTTGTAACTTATGATGTGGCTTCAGAGCTGGTTTCTTCTGCATTTTGCTATAAACGATTGTTCCTTTTTCCAAAATTCGTCTACGAATCGTATCCTTTGATACAGAGAGTCCCGATGAGCTTTGAACTCCACGTAAGCTCATTTGTTGAGTACTCGCTAGTCTTTGTATCAGGCGATCCTCTCGTACATTTGTCACACGTGGCCTCCCAGACCGACATTTTGCTAACCACTCAATAAAACTCGATAAATAGATTTTTTTGACCTATTAAGAATAGCAGAAATTTCAGAAACGCTCTTCCCTTCACCTTTCAACTGTCAAATCCTTGAAACCTCATTCATTTGAATTTCTTTAGCTCTCGGCATGTCGAGTATGAAGCGCAATCGTTTGCAGAACTTAAGTACTCCAAATTTGTGACATCATCGATTCTAAATTTGCATATGCCAGCGAATATTCAAAGAAATTTAGAATAGTGTCTAAACTTTTGCGACAAGCACATTTGAATTTTTATGATAAAAATTAGTATTATAGCAAATAAAACGACTGTCTTTTGTACATAGCATTTTAAATCAGTTTTTGAATATATTTACAGGTTTTTGTAATTCTGACGTCATAATTCTACATTTTAAAGCTGAATGACGTCATTGTCTAAATTTTTGCGTCATGGTGTACTAGAGTAATAGAGAGATTTTAGTGGGGGGGGGGGGGGGCTGGAGAAACGGCCAGTCCCCTCCCCCCCACCTCAACATTTAAATAAATGAATAGTGCCAATCGTTTATACCCCGTTTGTACCAGCAATTTTTTCCTTTGTACCTCATTTGTACTAGAGTAATAAAGAGTTTTTAGTGGAGGGGCTGGAGAAACGCCAGCCCCTCCCCCCCACCTACACATTTACAAAAAAATTAATAGTGCCAATCGTTTATACCTCGTTTGTACCCGTTTGTACCAGCAATTTTATCTTTTGTACCTCATTTGTACTTGAGTAATTAAGAGTTTTTAATGGGAGAGGGCTGGAGAAACGGCCACCTCCCTCGCCTCAACATTAGAAAAAAAAAGAATAGTGTCAATCGTTTATATTTTATATACACCTGTTTGTATCAGCAATCTTTTCTTTCGTACCTCAATTTTACTTGAGTATTATGGAGTATTTAGTGCGTGTGTGTGTGTGTGGGGGGGGGGGACGGGGGATTGGAGAAACGACCATACCTCCACCTCAATTTTTCAAAAAAAGAATAGTGCCAATCATTTATACTTCGTTTCTACCCGTTTGTACGTCATTTATTAGAGTAATAAATTTTTTTAGTGTGTGGAGGGGTGGAAAAAAGTCCACCCCCCTCCCCCCTCTGCCTCAATATTTATTATTTTAAATATTGAGTTAAAAAAATTTTTTTTTAGTGGGAAGACTGGAGAAATGCCCCCCCCCCCCCAAACTCCTTTTTTATGAACTGGGCCGATTTTTTATACCTTAATGTACTAGAAATCTTCTCGTTTGCACCTGAAGTGTTCTAGAGTAATAAAAAGCTTCTAGTAGGAGGGGATTGGAGAAACAGGAAGTTCGAATTTAAAAAAAAAAAGAATAGCGCCAATATTTTTTATTTCATTTGTTCTTCGTTTGTACCCGTTTGTATAAATAATTTTTTCGTTTGTATCTCATCTGCACTAAAAAGTTTTCAGGGGGTTGGGAGGGAGCTGGAGGAATGGCCAGCCACGAATTTAATATTTTAAAAAATGAATCGGGTCAATTGTTTATGGCTCGTTTGTACCCGTTTGCACAAACAGTCTTTTTTGTTTCTATCTTATTTGCACTAGAGTAATAAATCGTTTTAGAGGGCAGACTGGAGAAACGGCCAGCCAACCCATCTCAACATTTAAAAAAATGAATAGAGTCAATCGTTTATACGTTGTTTGTACCCGTTTATGTAAGCAATCTTTTCGTTTGTACCTCAAGTGTACTATATTAATAATAGGTTTTTAGTGGGAGGGAGGGTGTAAAAAAAAAAAAAACAGGAAACCCAAGTTTCAATATTTAGAAGTAAAAAATGAATAGCTCCAATTGGTTATTCCTTGCTTGCACCCGTTTGTACTAACAATCTTTTCGTTTGTTCATCATTTGTACTAGAGTAAAAAAAATAAACGGCCAACGCCCCACATTAGTTTAAAAAAAAATATGAATATTACCAATCGTTTATACGTTAGTTGTACCAGGAATCTTTTTGTTTGTACCTCAAGTGTATTAGAGTTATAGAAAGTTTCTAGTGGGGCTCTTGGAGAAACTTGAAGTCCCAATTTCATTATTTAAAAAAAAAAAAAAAAATGAATAGCGCTAATAATTATATCTCGTTTGTATCCATTTGTTTTAGCAATTTTTTCGTTTGTACCTCATTTGTACTAGAGTAATAAAAATATTTATAGTGGAGTGGGGTGTATAAACTGCCCCCTACCACTTAAATATTGTAAAGGTCTAAATAAACTTTAAACTGTCATGTTCGAGTTTTATTCGTACTTAAAGGGTTCCATGTAGTATATGCACTATGTGGCCAAAGGTGACCGGCCACTTGCGATTTTGTTAACCCTTTATCTGCTGAATTATGCATCCATGAAAATTTTACATTCTAAAGCATTTTATATAAATTTTAAGCTAAACTAAATATTTGCATAATCATTTAATAAATTTTTGAAGAATTTTAGTAGGATTGAAGAATTTGGAAGGATTAATTATGTTTAAATTTAAAGGGATTTTCTGCAATATTTATAACCTCACTCAAATCTTTTATTTTAAATTGTTTTCTTAGTATTTTGTAGAATTATAAAACGTACAAATATGATGTTCTTACAATACAGAAATATTTCCAAATTGAAAAATCCCCATCCCCCTCCCTCAGCGTCAAGAAAGTTGAAAAGATACAAAGGCAAAAGAAATCTTCCTTTTAAGACTATTTTTGTTTTGTGTAACCAATAATGCTTTTGGAACAAACTAAAATAATGTATCTGTAACTCATTCTAATCAGTATTACAACTAATTGATGTATTAAAAGAATTTTATAATCAGTAATTTTAAAGGTACTTATAAGTACCGTCGGTAGATAAAGGGTTAAATATCTAGAGAAATACATGAGGAATTTTCCTGAAACTTTAAGTGTGTAAACATAATAGTACAGGTCATATATTTCCGTGACGATAATTTCCCGAAATTGGACAGTCAACAAATTTAAAAAGAACGAAAATCTTTTGGATTAACCCTGTCAAAACTAATGTAGCAAAAGCGTCCAAATTGTAGATTATGATTAAGTTGCTTAATGTCATAAATTGTATTCATTTTTATGCGAATAGCATGTATACTCGTGGAGAAATTAAGGATTTTACAAGTTCCAAATTTTTTTAAGTTTTTTGCTTATAATTTGCAGAGTTCTTAATACAAAATAATGTTATTTTCCAAAAGTATGAGAAACAACATTTACACAATAACCTGTCATCAGAATTAAAAATGTATAAAATTTGTATGAAAAATGAGTGGGTTTACTGAATAATTTTTCATTGCACATGCATCAGCGCTATAAAAATTTCATTAGCATTGTGTTAACTAAATGTAAAGAGCAGCTTTTGCAAAAGTCTCAAAAACATAGTTTGAAAATTCTGAAAGTGATCGTCGGTAGAATAAACCCAAAATCCGTTATTCCCAAAATGAAACAAAATGATGAAGGGTTGTATCCATTTATCCATTAATTAGTGTCAATATGGAATACACAATATGGCCCGTACTTCTATACTTGGATACAACCCCACATTTTTTAGATTCATTTTAGAAAGAACGGATTTTGAGCCTTTTCTACCGACGATCACTTTTGGATTGAGATTCTTTTAGATAACGGGAATCCCTGAATAAGTTTCGGGGTTTAATGATTACATATAAATGAAGGAATGGGGGATTACCCCCGTTAAATTAGATAAATGGGTTTTTAAGTAGAATTATCCAATTTGTTTCGACTTTTGGATAATTGTTCGTTTTGATAAGATGTATCTCAGATTAGTTTTGGTTTATAATGGTTAAGTATAAAGTGGAGAAACGGGGGAGCCACCTTCCCCTTACTTTGTTTTTTCGGGGGGCATTATTCTTTTTTTTTTTTTTTTTTTTTTTTTTTTATAAAAAAGGCTGTAATAAAAAATTAGTGTAAGGGGCCGTCCATAAATGATGTCACACACATTTTCAATATTTCTTACTCCCTCCCCTCCCTTTGTCACAAAGTGTCATATTTTATCTTACCCTCTCCTCCCCTCTTGCCACATGTCACGGTATATTGCATAAATATATATACTTACAGTTCAACGACAAAGCACTGCACTATATTTTATAAATCATACTTTACATTTTATTTGTAAACTGTAATTATGTGTTTTAATTACATTTGTGAGCATTACAATAAAAAATATTCTTGTGCTTATTTTGCATGATATAAGATTAAGGCTTACAACAAACAAGAAAGAAAAATCATGCGTTAAGCATAGATTATGAAGCACTTTCCAACACTTCTTGAAATCTTTAACAAAACTTCGTTATCCAGGAAAATAACGTAGTATTGTCCATATCCAAATATGTGTTCCAATACTTTTGAAAAGCCTTGTATTTGATCAGTCAGTTAATATATAGACTATATATAATGGTAAAATTTAGTTTAGCAAGAAAATGCGTAACTGATTGAAATTTTCCTTTTAGCAATTTATGATAATAGATGGAAACATATTTGAATACTTTTGTTTAGCCCTGTAAAATACATAGTACCTTTAATACACGAAAGTATTTTGCTAAAGTTTAGTTTAAAAATAAATTATCTTTAAACTAACTTAAATCAAATTTCCAGAAATTATCGTCCAAAGGCGACAATGTATCCAGTTCTTTGCGTGACCCTGTATATCATTTTATCCATATTCTACGAACATTTCTTAGTAAACTAGATCCAGTTCATCGTAAAAAAAGCATAACATATTTAATAACCACCTTTAAGTAAATTACGCTCATATTCAGTAACCTTTCCGAGATCTTTTGTGTAACCCTATATCTCTAAATTGTGTAACAATTAGCATTTATATAAACCATATAATATGCATACATCTAGTGAAACTTAAAAGCGTATATCACAATGCATTTCATCCATCTAACAGCCATCTTCCATAATATACAGGACTTCGGATAGAATACACTATTTGAAATATTTTATGTGTCCCTGTAAATGCTATGCACTATGTATTATGCATGAAATAACTCTTATTAATCCTCAGCAACGTATATATATTTGATTATATATGAAATCGTTTACCATAAGTAAAAAAAAATATCGCAAACAATCCCCCCCCCCCTTTACTATTATCTATTGGAATTCTTTTTCTTTAATTTCAATTTTAGACATAATGCCTTCACAGATGCATTCTAGCAGTTATAAAGGCTTATTTATTTGATAAAATTTAGTAGACGTTTATATTTTTTAATAAGGTATTTGTACAATATGGACAGTGCTCTCAATATGGACACACCTAGTATCTTTTAAAATAACAATTTTGATCGAAAGATTGCGCTACATGTCCGTGAAGAAAAGCAGCTGAAAAGATAATTAAGCCTGGAAATTGCAAAAAAGCACACTATTCACCATTTAGAAGGAAAGTTGGTGTTTCGTGGTGAGCTGATCGCAACTACAAATAAGTTTGAATTCTTATTAGATATGGTAAAATTACTTTAAATATTGAAACGTGGAGTGTTTTAGAAAGCTGATAAAACATACTTTCGGCTGCTTTTGCACATAATTATTTAAAATATTTTCTTTGTTTATTTATTACAATATTTAGTAAAACTGCGCCCGATTCCCAATATGGACATCTTATGTCCACATTAGAAGACGCAAGTGAATCTTCAGATTCACCAGAAAATTCTGCAGACAGATGCAATAAAGCTAATTAAAACCAACTATGTGCTTTGCATGGGTCTTCGAAAATGACCCCTTCCTCTTCTAAAGTGCATATTCTGAAGATATTTACTGTGCCCCCTCCGCTGCAATGCATTAAAATATATATTTTTATCCCCTCTTCTCTAAAATCCCTTGGAAGAGTGGCTCTTCCGTACACCCTGTGTAGTAGATCAATAAGGTGCCACCTGTCGCTTATATGGATATGCATGTCTATAATAGGGACAGGTGGTTCCTTATATGGACACTTGTAAACATTTTTTATTTTTACCACGCTTTTATTAGCTTCACCTGTATGTTTGTGAGTTTGTAACTCTCCTTATTTTATGTATGTTCACCGATTACTCCGAAACCATGCAACCGATTAACTTGGTTTTGGTGTTAAATGAAAGACGATGCTCTCGAATTGGTACCACTTCAGTTTCATCGAAATTGGTTTAGTACTTTTTTTAGTAATTAGGCAAAAACTAATAAAATTAGTGATTTTTCGCTAATTAAAAGTGTTGAATACGTTCACTGAATGGAGTGGAGACAGCATGGCCGAGCAGTCTAAGGCGCCGGATTGAAGCTCTGTTTTTCGAAAGAGATTGTGGGTTCGAACCCCACTCCTGACATTATTTACATCTATGTAAAATTTAAAATAAAAAAAAAATCGTATTACAATTTTTATTTTTAACCGGCTTCAGAAAAGGAAGAGGAAGTTATCAATTCGACGCGTATGTATTTTTTTTCTATGTATGTTCACCAATTACTCTGAAACTATCCAACCGATTAATTTGGTTTTTGTATTAAATATAAATATAGTTTAAAAAGACTAAAAACCACGCTTTTAAAGTAATCAAACTAAAAAGTGAAAAATAAATATAGTTTAAAAAAACTAAAAACCACGCTTTTTAAGTATATCAAACAAAAAAGTGAAAAATAGTTCGTACTATAAGCTGAAAACGAAAATAGATGAAAAATACTATATTACTATAAAATCATTGTTACTATAGAAATCAATTAATAAGCAATAAATAAAATTATCGTGGAAAAAAAGCGTGGGGTGCTTCTTAAGAACTGATAGATGGAGCATGGTAGATGGAGCACCTCACGCTTTTTATCCACGATAATTTTATTTATTGCTTATTAATTGATTTCTATAATAACAATGATTTTATAGTAATATAGTATTTTTCATCTATTTTCGTTTTCAGCTTATAGTACGAATTATTTTTCACTTTTTTGTTTGATATACTTAAAAAGCGTGGTTTTTAGTTTTTTTAAACTATATTTATTTTTATCATTTAAATTAAACCAGAATAATTACAAGGTCGTTAATTTTAATAATGATAGTCAACAGTACAGGGATATTAGTCATATATATTTGGAGTTTTATGACGTGTACATGGAGGTGAGCAAAATAAATTTTCCTTAGGGTGTCCATATTTGATACAGGTACCTTAGAAAATATTTATAAGTGTATTAAAAGTAAATTAATCCAAATTTAATATGAAATATCTGTAAACAATCCTTGGAATTTTTTTTTTTTTTTTATTTAAAGTGGCCTTTTTTTTTTTTTTTTTTTTTTTTTTTTTAACTGGCTAAAAACCAGCACCCTGGCACAGGCTGGAATTTTGAGGCCCGTGACTGGCTCAGCCAAGTGTAAAAATTAAAATATCAACCCGAGCCCGTCCCGGCTTGTACAGAAATCAGTCAAAATAGACCCGACCCATTCTGGTCCAAGTCGAGTTTCTACAGAAAATTCAGATTTTCCTTAACATACAATTAAGATTCCTTAATGAGTACTGCATACATATTTATGAGATAAATTTACAGCATATTTTAAAATTACTATGCATTCGCAATACAAAAGCACGCAATCACAGTATTAGTGATTACTTAGACGTTTCAACATTCAAATAAGTATTCTTTAAATAATTAATGTAGTTTAGACCCAAAACAATTCAGGGATTTGCTTTATCAGAAAGAACCTATATCCAAAAATGAAGCAAATCTGATAATTTTGCATAAAAACTTATTTATCTAATTTAAAGAAGAATATAAATCGTCCGTTCCCTATTTATTCTGAAGCAAAAGAAATTTAAATTTAATCAGGAAAGCTGTTTTGTTAAAATGAACTTATATCTAAAATGAAATCTGATAATTCTGCACGAAAAACCCATATTTCTAAATCAAGCGAGGAGGAGAACGGATTAGTCTCCCATTCCCATACCCATCCCCTTATTATTCCCCAATGAACTCTCAAAACAAATTAGAGAAGCGCCTTTTCAAAATAATGCTATAACCAAAATTTGAAGCAGATATTTCTATCAAGAGTTATCACGTTACGTATGTACGTAGAATTAGAGATGGGAATCCTCGGAAAAAAACCGGAAAAATTGGAAAAACCCCCGGGTTTTTCTTTTTCAGTTTTTTTTCCGAAGGCTTATTTTTTTAATTTTTCCGAACTGGAAAAATTGAAATTTCATTTGTAAAATAATACATTGAAATTTTTGTAATAGCTACATTCTCATACATTTAATTTTATTTATTTCTATGTTGAATGTCCCACATGAAAACTTTAATGTGGGTAATCTGATCTCTCAGCAGAAATCTGTTTGAGAAGACTTGAAAGGATCCTTCACATTTTTTTTCTAGTTTGAAACGCAAGACCCTTCACAAAATTTCTCTTCAAAAATAGACATTTCAGAAAAAGGTTTAATCTACAAATTGAATCTTTTACAAATGCAGTGATTGAAGAAAAAATATATCATGCCATATAGCAGCTAAATCTTAACAAGTTGTATATATGTATGAATAACCTTATTAAAAATATATAAATAAGAACCTAAATCTAGTAATTTCTAATATCATAAATTCTGATTATATTTTGCATAAGTATATACAAGAAGTTCACAATTCATAAAAACAGTATTACATGAAAAAAATCTAGATATATAATTAAATGCAACTTCTCTTTTTAAAAATTAATTCATGTGCAAAATTATTTCAATAATATGCCGATTAATGGGAATGGTAAAATTAAAAATTTAACATAAGATTTGAAGCATGCATTTATTACTTTCTTCTTTCTTTACAAGAAGTAAGTATTAAATTCGTGAAAAATTTGATTTCCAGTTTTTGGTGTATTTATGTGTAAGTTATGTATTTTAGAAGATCCTGAATACGATTTGGTGGTTTTTGGAAAATATCTGTCTCTCTGTGAGTCTGAATGTGATAAAAATTTTATGGACACTATCTCAAGAACTGATGCACATAATTTCACAAAACTTTAGGTTCAGTTATACCTTGATATAAATTCGAGATGTTTAGTTATTAGTATTTATCGCCCAACCGATGGCGCTGCTACGCTGCATTATTCACGATTTCCACAATAGCTCTATCTCAAGAACTAAAAGACGATTTTTCATCAAACTACAGATTCAGCCAGTTGCTGATATATATTGTTTAATTTTTGGTGTAAATTGCCCTATAGGTGACACTACTATGCTGCATTTTTCAAGATTTCGTTATAGCTGATTAACTGAATGTTTTTTCAAGGTGTTGAATCTAAAATTGACCTCCACTTTACCTCCACAATATACAGTAATGTTGCAAAATATGGGCAGTTTGCATTAGAAAAGTACAACTGCGAAGAAAAAAAAATCCATATTTTATTACAAGTAAATACATTTCAAATTATACTTTCCTTCTTGATTAAGCTTTGAATTTTAGTAGTTTTCTAAAGCACAGTAGAGGTTTACCTCTGTATGTAACTGCTTTTGTTAATTCTATGCAAGCATTTTCTATTTGTAATGCTATGTTTTCATACCTTTTGAGTTCCACTCTTAGAAATATGAAATTACCATTTGGGAACACTGAGTATGGTTTCTAACTCAAAAATGGAATACCATATTTCAGGATAAAAAGAAAAAAATTATGTTTAATTTAACTTTAAAAAAAAATATTTTCCTGGTTTCAGGGAGAAAAGAAATCTAACAGTCAGTAACCTATGCTGTTTTTTAGTTGCAGACTTGAGTAAGCCTAACTAAAACTTAGTTTTGTTTGAATTTAGATTATAAAACTAAATCAAAACTTTTGAGTTGAGATTGGAAAGCTGTACCAAAAATAAACATTTTTTAAAGGAAATAAAGTTATAATTGTAAGAAAAAAATGTAATATTGTAAAAATATACATTTTTGAAACAAACAATAGATTTTTTTAATACTGATATTCATAATAATGACAAAACTGCAATAATTTATTTCATTAAACTAGTATCATTTACTTAAAAACTATACTTATGTAAATGGGATACATAATTTATTTCATTCCAAATGTAGGCATATTGGCTCAGGTTTTTACATTAAGTAAATTGGTAGTTAATCATGTAACTGAAAAATCATTTCAACGGAGATATAACAAACAATAGCGTTAATAAAAATTCTTAGGCTGTGGAAAAAGAAGAAAAACTAAACTTTTATAAGCAGGCTTTGCTTCTTTCTTTTTGTTTTGTAATATAAAGTGAAAATAATTTCTTTTAATACAAATAAATGGAAAAAAATGCTTATTTTTAATATTCTCTAAGAAAATATAATTTATTTCGGAGAAACAATCATGAAAAATCAAATTTTCCAACTTTTCCGTTTTTTATCGAAAAAAGCCAGTAAAAAACCAGTTTTTTTCCGCCACTTGTATTTTTCCCGAAAATTTAGATATCTACGTAGAATACAAACACAGGAATTCATACATTTCTAGCTATGAAAAAAATGAATAGTGCCAATAGTGCCAAGCCTAGCTATGAAAGTATACAACTCTAAGTTGTATACTTTTTCACGAATTCATACAATTCTTGTAGTAAATATTTTTTTAACAAAACAGTACATAGTTAATAATTCGTATATATACTCTGCGGAACCCTTTGAACACCAGTAAAATACGCACTTGAGCGTATATTTAGAACATTAAAAATGAGTGGCTGCTCTTCACCTTTATTCTGTTAAAACCTTTTATTACTCTAGCACGAATGAGGTATAAACGAAAAGTTTATTGATATAAACGGGTACAAACAAGGCATAAACGATTAGCGCTATCTATTTATTGAAATGTTGATATGGGGGCTTCTTGTTTCTCTTGCATTGGATTAAGCATCTAATTTCCAATTAAAATATGTCTTTGAATCGGAATTTAATTGAAATACAGAGCCATGAAAAATCGAAAAATGTGGAAAACAGGATTTCAAACATCTCGCCAACTAATAATCCGATCAACTTCGTTCTTTATGCAAAATTTGTAGTATTTTATTGCCGTTTACGTGCACTCCTCTAAATAAAAAAATTCGAAAATTTTTATATATCTTTCATCAGAACGAATTTTTCGAGCGTCCGAAGAAAATAATTCCGGATAATCAAAGTTACTGATATTAAATAGGCTTCATCCTATTCTTATATACAAAATGCATGCAAAATTTTAATCCTCTATCTCAATTTTTTCGGGAGATAGAGCGTTTACATACAGACGGCCGGCAAATTTTTTCTTCTAAAAATATGTTTTTCGGAATCTCCAGTGTCTGGAATATGTCAATCCGTCTATTATTATTTTTTTTTATTTTTATTTATTTTATTTATTTTTTTTTTCAAAACCATTGCAAGACTTACCCATACTACGTATGATGGGTAAGTAAAATGAGTCCAAAACGAAAAGATTGCTAGTTCTAACGTGTGCAAGCCAGGTATTATCGATTGAAGCTATTCATTTTTTTTTTTTTTTTAATATTGAAAATGGGGTTTCTAGTTTCTTGCCCCTCCCTGCACTAAAAAGTGTTTATTACTCTGGTACATTTGAGGTACAAATGAGATAAAAACGATTGGTAGCATTCATTTTTTTAAATATTGAGTTGAGGTGACTGGCAGCTTCTCGAGTTCCCCCTCTAAAAACTTTTTATTACGCTGGTGCAAATCTGGTGCAAACGAAAAGATTGTTGGTACAAACTAAAAAAATGAGGTAGAAAGAATTGGTAGTACTGATTGTTTTTTTTTTTTTTTTTTTTTTTTTTTTTTTTATTGAAATTGGGCTTCCCGTTTCTTTAACCCTCCAAATAGAAATATTTTATTACTCTAGTACGCTTGAGGTACAAACTAAAGATTCCTAGTACAACTAAGGTATAAACAATTGGCCTATCCATTTATTATTATTATTATTATTATTATATATATATATATATATATATATATATATATTTAATGAGGGGGAGCTGGCTGTTTCTAACTTTTTTTTTTTTTTACACTAATACAAATGTGATATTAACGAAAAGATTTCTGGAACAAACAGGTACAAAAGAGATATAAACGATTGGCAGTAACTTTTCTTAAAATATTGAGGTGGGAAGGGAGGGTGGCCGTTTCACCAGCACCCACACTAAAGCCTCTATACTACTCTAGTACAAATGAGGTACAAACGAAAAGATTGCTGGTACAAACGGGAACAAATGAGGTATAAACGACAAGCACTATTCATTTTTTAATATATTGAGGTACAAAGCCGGCCGTTTCTCCAGCCCCCAGTAAAGACTCCATATTACTCTAGTACAAATGAGGTACGAACGAAAAAATTGTTGGTGCAAACGGGTACAAATGAGGTATAAACAATTGGTACTATTCATTTTTTTTTAAAATTGAGTTGGGCGGAAGGCCGTTTCTCCAACCTTCTCCCATTGAAAACTCTTAATTACTCTAGCACAAATGAGGTAGGTACAAAGGAAAAAATTGCTGGTACGAACGATGTATAAATGATTGGCACTATTCATTTTTTTAAATGTTGAAGTGGAGGGGGAGTGTCCTTTACTGCAGCCCCCCTCCCCACTAAAAACTCTTTATTACTCTAGTACAAATGAGGTACAAACGAGGTATAAACGATTGACACTATTCACTTTTTTAAATGTTGAGGTGTGGGGGGGGGCGTTTCTCCAGCCCCCCACCCCACCCACTAAAAGATCTTTATTACTCTAGTACAAATGAGGTAGAAACGAAAAAATTGCTGGTACAAACGAGGTATAAACGATTGGCACTATTCACTTTTTTCAATGTTGAGGTTGGGAGGGAGGGGGGGGGGCGGGCTGGCGTTTCTCCAGCACCACACACACACACACACACACACACACACACACACACACACACACACTAAAAGATCTTTATTACTCTTGTGCAAATGAGGTACAAACGAAAAAATTGCTGGTACAAACGGGTACAAAGGAGGTATAAACGATTAGCACTATTCATTTTTTTAAATGTTGAGGTGGGGGGGGGGGGGGAGGATGGTGTTTCTCCAGTCTCCCCACCCCCACTAAAAAGTCTTTATTACTCTAGTACAAATGACGTACAAACGAAAAAATTGCTGGTATAAACGATTGGCACTGTTCATTTTTTTAAATGTTGAGGTGGGGGGGGGGGGGCTGGCGTTTCTCCAGCTTCCCCCCCCCCACTAAAAATTCTATATTACTCTAGTACAAATGAGGTACAAACGAAAAAATTGCTGGTACAAACGGGTACAAACGAGGTATAAACGATTCGAAAAAAATTGAGTTGGTGGGGAGGCTGGCGAAATGCACCTCTTATTTGATGTGTGTAAATTCGAATTGGCAAGCTACCTACTTTTTTTTTTTTTTTTTTGTAATAGCTGTTGAGCGACGCTACACTTAGTGTTTTCATTATATTATATGTAAAGATCGACCGAAACTGAATTTCGGTAGTCTTCTTATTTTTGATCGAAAACGAAAATTTCCAAAAAAGAAAAAGTTTCAAGCAATGTATACAAAAATAAATATTCAAAATTATTAATTATTTATACGCGAGATCCTAGTGGACTTTTTGTGATTCTGCTTAAAACTTTTTATTTTCACATAAAGTAAGTATTAATGAATTCATCAACGGCACAAAATAATTTTCTAATTGTACGATTATCACCTAATTAAAATATGCGTTAGATATACATACCTTGTCTTTTATAATAATTTTTGTAAATGATCTTTTGTTATACTAGAACTTTCTCAAAGAGTATTGGAAGCACTTCTGTGGTTTTAAACTAAAAATTTTCTTTTAATTTTAATTACTAATGAAAAAAAAAGCATGTTTGAATTAGCTGGGGAGGGGGGGGGGGGCGTGTTTATGAGAAATGAAAGTACTGTGAAATGGAAAACCTAAGAAAGGGATATGTGGAAGAAAAAAGGTTGGGAAGCGCTATTAGATGGTTGTTGCTAACAAATATGATTGTTGTAATGTTGGTTTTAAGCGTGACCACGAAAATTTCCTTTATAGAACGCTCTCTTTTCAAAGATTTTACTATGCTAGCCGACCTTGGCGACCAGTTTGGTCACTCTTGAATGTATACTAAGCATTAAATCATATTGCTTTTATTCATAATTTATTTTAACTACTCAATTATTTGCCAAATTAGAAGCTTCTGCTAGAGATATAGACACAGATGTCATATACGCACCACATTGGCGCGATTGCAATAAAATGGCAATTATATGTGCCTCACATGGTGACCGACTATTGTTATTTATTTATTATTATTAATAAACTGTTTTCATTTTTTAAAGGTATAAATTGTTTTATTCTACAATTATTAACTAAACTATTTTTAATTTATTATTTCCTTTTTAAAATAATGGAAATTAGTTTAAAAAAAGCTAAGTAACTGATATTTGAAAACGAAGTTTTCGCCAAATTGGCGTCAGAAAAACAACGCGCTAATGTGTGCATATATGATATTTGTGCTGTTAAATGAAGAACTCACTGTTTTAATGCTAGATCATCGCAGATAATAAATCGCCAAATATTGCACCCGTGGCATTTTTTCGTATTTTATTAATTATATAAAATATAATAATATAATTATTTCACTCATTTCATTTACAGTACATAACTTTAATTTGAAATTGAAAAGTTTAAAATTCATCACTTTTATTTATTTTTTTAAGCAGACAGAACAGAAAAAAAAATAAAAATAATGATATTTTGAAGCTCCATAATTGTCGCGAAGGAACAAAACATAAATAAATCCAATATACCGCAGCCTAAATCTTACCAAAGGACTGTTGCATAGTATCATTTGGACGTTGCCATTAAACAATTAACAAATAATCGTGATTTTTGTGCTACATACGTTAGCGCAATATATATATATATATATATATATATATATATATATATATATATATATATATAATACCATTAAAAGTAGACAAGATTCACCAATGGATTTTATCAATAAAAGAATTAAATTGAATTATAGTAAACAATATTAACCATTTGAAATTAACCATTGAATTTAATTACTTATAGTACATTGAACATGGAAGGAAAAAAGAATAATATGAATACAAATGAAATTTGTAGAACCAAAGCAGAATCTTCAGGTCCCAAATACTTTGGAACTACAAATGGAGTGTGTGGTTTCATCTTCGTATTTGCCATGAAAAAGCAAAACAATACGAATTTGGGACTACCATCACACAAAAACCAAATTATTAAACAAGGAACAAAGATATTTTACAAAAAGGAGTTGAAAGTAAGTAAAAATAATAGTTTTCCATAACAAACAAAAAAGATAAAGCAGAATGGAAATATAATTGAACCGGAAAAATAATTAATAATCGATATTAACATAAAATTAAATTAATAAAATGATTAAAATTAGAATTAAGAGATAACATTCATGTTAACATATAACTTAAAATACATTATTGTTACTTTAATCAGTAACATTTATTGTGACTTTACATGGTAAAAACTCATTATCTTAATATAGGATAATAAAAATTAAGAAATAAATAATAATAATAGTGATAATATTAATAATAATACCAAAAATTATATCAATAACATTAAAAATAATTTGATAATTAAAATATAGCTATTTAATTATAGATATAACTAGACAAATATCCATATATTGGTGTAAATTAAAAAGTTTAAAAAGTATGTTAAAATAATGTTAAAATAAATAACCCACTCTCAATTTTTTTTTTTTAAATAAATAATTAACCTTTGCGTGTTTATCCAGACAACACCACCCTCCTCCGTACTCTAACATCTACCCACCCAACCAACCTATATATATATATTTTTATTACTTTTTAACATTTTTAATTTTTTATTATTATTTTTATGTTTTATACATTTTTTACGCAAAGAATTAATTATAAGATCATGTAATATCTAATTATAAATTAAAGAATATATGAATTTTTTAGGATAACCATTATTTATAGCATCATATACAAGCTTTTTAATATTAGTATTAATTAAATGGGAAGAACATAGACATTTTATTCTATATAAATGGTTAAGTATTATATTACGATATACAGAATTATGAAGACAAGATTTAAAATTAGTAAAGGTATTAACTTTAAAATTAAATTCTTTCCTTTTGTCATAAATATCAGTTATAAATTTGTTCTCTTTTAATATAATTTTAATATCTAAGAAATTGATTGTATTATTAAAAAGTAGGTTTTTTGAAAGTTCTAGATTAGAAGGATAATCAACAGGGAATTGAGATAAACAGGAGTTATCAATATCAATTAAAATTACATCATCTATATATCGATATAAATGTATTGTATTATTTAAATAATGACGTTCATAGTAATATAAGTATAAGTCAGATAATACACTAGATGTACTACCACCTTGTGGTATACCAACATTTTGAATATATATATTGTTATCATGCATGATAAAATTATTATAGATAATGAAATTAGTTAAGGTATGAAAGTAATCAGAATCGATATTATGTGATATATCCAACTCGTGTTGATATTTTTTAAAAAGCTCATTTATGATATTATGTAAATCCGATAAATCGATATTATTATATAGATCATTTAAATTCTCCTCTTTTGCATACTCGCGTGCTTATCTCGTATCTTTCGTGCTTTCATGTATTCTCGCGAAAAATTTCCTGTTCCTCATGTAAATATTTAAATGCGATCCAATCCTGTATTTTGGAGGGGGTAGGGTTTGGGATGTCTTATTTTTAGAAAGGCCGAGTGTCATGTCTTTTTATCGGATAATTTTTATATCTTAAGACTGTTTTAAAATCCAAACTGGGTGTTTTCTGATACATTAACTAAATATTTTCATCCTTAAATGTATAAAAATTGTAAGTTCTGCTTTTATTCGATATCTGTTTGAAAAATAAAGTGGATTTCATATATTTTATATGTAATTCGTGTATAATTGTTATATAATTCTATGCATGACTAACGTCGGCTACAGTACATTTATACCTGATTCTCGACCCAACAAGGTCTGTTGGAAATCATTCAAATTTTTCATGACTTTGACTTTTTCAAATTTGCGATGTTGGGCCAATCGGTCTGCTCAACTGTTTTTTCGGCTCGGCTGGCTCGTTTAATTGTTTTATTAGTCCGTCTTGGATTTTTTTTTTTTTTTTTTTTTTTTTTTTTAATTGGCTAGGCCCTTTACAAAAAAATTTCTATTCTGTTGGTTAAGAGCATCGGATAAGACAGCTTAACCTCTTGCAGTGGGTATGTTTGTTTTGATAAAACTGGAAGCCTCCTTTAATAATAGTTTTACAGAATATAGTTCTGCGATTTATTAACCCCTTCACGACGGGAGCCTTTTACGAAACTTTCAATGTTTTGTCCCCGGATTTTAAAAACAGAAATTTGAACTCTATTAAACCGAGAAAGTGCTCCGATTAAATAAGGTAAATTTTACAGTAAAATTTTACCGGTGGGGATAAACAAGGACTCTTAAGCGTTTTTGTGGCACGTATACGTATCACTCGTCCCCAAGAGTTTAAGATTTTCCCACCCCTGTAAAACTCGAATATTTAAAAACATTCGTAGTAAGAGGGTACGCGTGAATATTGCTTTTTAGCACTTTCCAATAAAGTTGAAAAGTGCTTATACATTTGGTTTGTCTCCGTCTGTCCGTATGGCCGTCTGTCCGCGCTGTAATTCCGTAAATATACTCGGATTGCTATGAAATTTTTATATGTTATTGATGTTTACCCTAGCACGAATCCTATTGAAAATGAAGTATCTACCATGATTAGTTTATCTACAGGACGAATCAAAAGTTTCCCATTACATTACGGCCTATGGGGAAAAATCGTTTCAAAGGAATTTTAAAGATGTTATACCCTGTCAAACATATTAAAATATGCATTCTATAAAACATAAGGTGAAAATGTAGCTATTATTCATTTAAAGGGCCACACAAAAGAATTCCATTAGATAATGGTAAAAGGGGGAATTGTGTGTGACATATTTTAAATATATTAAGCTTTTTCATGTATAATAAAGTTAATATATATCACTGAAGCTTAATATAAATTATACGCTACTGTCTTGCATAATATGAAGTACATAGCATTTACAGGGCCATGCAAAAGATTTCAAATAGTATATTCTTTCCGAAGTACCGTATATGTGTCCGATGATGGCTGATGGAGGGATGAAATGCATTTTAATTGTGATATGCGCGTTTATATTTCGCTAAATATATGCACATTATATGGTGTTTATAAATGTTATAGTTGATATACAGGGCTACCCAAAAGAGCTCACCAACGTTACTGAATATGAGCGTAAATTATTTAAACGTGGTTCTTAAATAAGCTATACATTTTTACGCTGAGCTTCATTCAATTTACTGAGAAATATTTGCAGAATATAGATAAAAGAATATACAGGGCCACGCAAAGAATTCGGTACATGGACGCCTATGAATGGTGATTTATGAGAATGTGATTTCAGTTGTTTTAAAAGTGTTTTAGTTTACAATAAATTTTAGCCTAATGCTGACGTGTAATAAAGGTACAATGTAAACTACAGGGCTGAACAAAAGTATTCAAGTATGTTTCCATCTAATAGTATGAGTTGCTGAAAAAGAAATTTCAAGCTACTGGGTATTTTTTTGCTAAACTAAATTTTCCCATTATATGAACTGACATATGAAATACAGGGCTGTTCTAATGTACTGGAATACATATTTGGGTATATTTGGCTATACACTATTATTTCCCTAAATAACAAAGTTTTGTTAAAGATTTCATTAAGTGTTGGAAAGCGCTTCATAATCTATGCTTAACGCATGATTTTTCTTACTTGTTGAACATTAAACATGGACCAATAAGAAAAAGAATAAAATATAAAAAGTTGCGGAATTCAACCAATAAAATTATTCATATATACTTCAGATTTCCCAGTTCTTTACCTAGGACAACAACTATATTCCGAATAGTTAATAACGAAATTTATTCACTCCAAAATGATTTAAAATTATTAAACTTTTAGAGAAAAGGGAGCTAACCACATTTATTGGGATGAGGTGGGATGTCTGTCCTCTTGTATCATCCACATTTTAGGACGTTGATTACAGTTATTGACGTTTACCTTAGCACAAGTCCAATGGAAAATGAAGTTTCTACCATGATTGCAAAATATAGATAAAGGGATATACAGGGCTACGAAAAGAATTCGGTACATGGACGCCTATGAATGATAATTTATGAGAATGTGATTTCAGTTGTTTTAAAAGTGTTTTAGTTTACAATAAATTTTAGCCTAATGCTGACGTGTAATAAAGGTACAATGTAAACTACAGGGCTGAACAAAAGTATTCAAATATGTTTCCATCTAATAGTATGAATTGCTCAAAAAGAAATGTCAAGCTACTGGGTATTTTCTTGCTAAACTAAATTTTCCCATTATATCAACTGACATATGAAATACAGGGCTATTCAAAAGTACTGGAATACATAGTTGGGTATATTTTTCTATACACTATTATTTACCTAAATAACAAAGTTTTGTTAAAGATTTCATTAAGTGTTGGAAAGTGCTTCATAATCTATGCTTAACGCATGATTTTTCATGCTTGTTTGTTGTTGCTGTTTATTTTTCCGTTCTGTCTTAATTTATATTTTTTTATTGGCAATGTTATTTATTGTTTTTTTAAATAAATAAAAATAACGGAAATTAATGCTGTTAAAGTAGCGAAAAAACACCGAATAGACTGGCGATAATTAATAATTATAATAATAGAATTTTTAAAAATCACCATAAAATAAAAAAAACAAAGCAGGACGTGTTTCAAGCTAAAACAATACAGCTCGTTATCAACTGAAAGAGACACGTGTTCGTAAGGGTACGAGATCAAAGATGAAGTGTCACTGATGACGAGCTGTATTGTTTTAGTTCGAAACGCGCCCTGCTTTGTTTATTTTATGGTGATTTTTACAATGTGTTATTATAATTAATGCTGTTAAAATTAACACCATAATTATGTGCAATTCAATTACTAGTGTTAACATAATTAGCTATTTTTCTTTCTTTTCTTTCTTTTTACTTTCTTCTATCTTCAATAGAAGAAAGTATTGTGATCGAAATTTTTTCGACTTCCGGTTTTCGACGGATTTAGACGTTTTAGAGGTCAGAGATTCCAAAAAACATGTTTTTACAGAATGTCTGTCTGTCTGTCTGTGTGTCTGTATGTCGCCATTCCACCATCAAAAAGTATATGAAGTTATGCATAGAATTGAACAAAATTTTTTGTGAATGTTTTTGGCTGTGGCAAGCAGGTCCTCCTTCAGTTTTGAAATATTCCGCCGGAAGGGGGCGCTACAATCGCAATTTTGTGCCATTTTTAATATTGTACCGACCAAAAGTATATGAAGTTATGCATCGAATTTAACCAAATTTTTTGTGTATCTGTAGGACTAATGCTAGTTGGTCCTCCCTGAATTTGAAAATAATCCGCCGGAAGGGGGCTCTGCAATCGCGATTTTTGTGCCATTTTCAATATTGTACCGACCAAAAGTATATGAAGTTATGCATCGAATTGAACCAAATTTTTTGTGTATCTGTATGACTATGGCTAGTTGGTCCTCCCTGAATCTGAAAATAATCCGCCGGAAGGGGGCTCTGCAATCGCGATTTTTGTGCCATTTTCAATATTGTACCGACCAAAAGTATATGAAGTTATGCATCGAATTGAACCAAATTTTTTGTGTATCTGTAGGACTAATGCTAGTTGGTCCTCCCTGAATTTGAAAATAATCCGCCGGAAGGGGGCTCTGCAATCGCGATTTTTGTGCCATTTTCAATATTGTACCGACCAAAAGTATATGAAGTTATGCATCGAATTGAACCAAATTTTTTGTGTATCTGTATGACTATGGCTAGTTGGTCCTCCCTGAATCTGAAAAAAATCCGCCTGAAGGGGGCGCTGCAATAGCGAATTTTATGCCATTTTCAATATTTCACCACGTAAAAGTGTATGAATTTTGTTCTAGAACTGAACTAAACTTTTTGTATATGATTATTTTTCGGTAAGGCAAGTAGGTCCTCCCCGAATTAAAAAAAAAAAAAAAAAAAAAAAAAAAAAAAAAAAAATCTGCCTATTATTCTATTGTCCATCGGCTCGTGCAGGAACAGAAATTCGTTTTTACTCCGATTAATTGATTGAAGCTGAAATTTAAGATGAAAATCAAAGTTGGTAGAGTGTTGAATTAAAATTATTAAAGCATTAAAATGAGTAACTATTTTTTTTAAATATTAATATGTATGTATGAGATAGAAGAAAGTTTTGGGATTATCACATCCAACTAGTCTATTTCTTGGATATTAATTTCATTCACTTTATTATTGCATATTTTATACTCATTGTATATTTTTAGATTTTGTTAAGAGTTGTATATTACGCCCAGAAGTTGAACTTTTTAAAATTTCTTATCAGACTTATCTCATCTAGATTAAAAAATTACACATCTTCTTTTTTACGTTAGTGAATTGTTTAATAACGTTTCATCAGTACGAATCTAAACTTTTTTACTTTTTTTTTTTTTTTTTTTTTTTTTTTTTTTTTAAATGGTAGTTTTTTCAGCCGCATTCACCTGACTGTTGTCTCGGGTTTTGTTTTTATGTCTGGCAAAAGGTTCGACATAGACCGTGAGGAGTGTCATTGTGTGACCTTCTCTGTAGTCTAAAACAAAAGGTCTTTCTGTCTGTGAATGTAAAATCTTAGCGCCACTTAGACAGCTATCCCTAGTAGTAAGCACTCTTAAAGAGTTCTTTACACCAAATAAGTTGATGGGATCTCAAATTTGGCGCTTGACTTCCTTATTCATTGCAATTTCGGATACACTACGATTCATTTACGCATATCTTGAATTGATGTGTAGGAAGCTTTCTCAAAGAGTTAAATGAGAGAGATCTGTTTTTAGTTTTTTTATATGGGATAAATTTTCATTGCTTCCATGCATGTGTTATTCTCAAACGCGTTTATGTCTGTATTATTATCATACAAACTTTCTGCTGAAAGTTTTACTTTTTTTCTCTCTTTTTCTTCCCTTCTTAAGTGCTACTTCCATGTTCTGTTAATTAAGACTCTTGTGATATTATCTTATTATTGGAATTCAGCATTGAGCATAGCATACGCTTAAGTGTTATTTTTGTAATTAATGGGTGTTTATACGATTATTTTATAATGAAGCTTTGTTTTGATTGTTAACACATAGCTAGACAGAAGTTTTATCTAAGAAATTACTTTTTAATTAAATCTTTAAATAATTTGATGCGTATGTTAATAAGCCTATACATAAGTTTCTTATAGTTTTCTAATAGCTAATTTCTAAACCATTTGTTTTAGAGGTTTAATTTCATTGCAGAAGTTTTTCAAATGTTGTCCCTATTTCGAATATTGTTGAGTTACAAAAATTAATTTTTTATGTAGCTCCTGTGTTCTAATAAAATATATTTAGAAAAACTTTCTCCATATTCCTGCAAGATGCAAATAAAGCAGTAAAAATACCACTTTTGTTCTACCAAAAATTACCAAATTATGGTATTTTTTCTAATCCAAAATCCCGTTTTTCCGTTTCTATTACTATTCAGTAATAGAAAATGCCGAAACTTCATAAAATAAAAAATGTCTTAACTTGGCAAGTTTTGGTAGTACAAAAATTGATTTTTACTGTTCTCTATGATAGAACATGGGAAAAATTTTTAAGGATTGTAATTTATAAGATCATGGGGCTGTATAAACATTTAAATTTTGTAAATAAAAAAAATTTTTTGAAGTAAATTTTTATATAATAAAAAAGAATACTTGAAACAACTTTTTTTTTTCTGTTGGAACTATTTTCTTTTAAAATGAAAAATTTAGGAATTAGCTATGGGCTAACGATAATTGTCTTGTCTTTACTTTTTTAAGTTACGAAATTGAAATGTATATTGAATTCAGATCTTGTAAGTTATATCCAAGAAATCTTTTCCCGTGTTCATACATACTATAGTTATTCTGTATGAATAATACATACAGATATGGGTAAAAAGTGTCCGTTAACATGTTCAGATTATTTGCTATTTTAATATAGCTTGTAAAATATAATAATTTCGAATTAATTGAATTGCATTTACACTTCGATTTTACTTATTGACTACAATTATATTAATTGCGGTAGAAAAAAAAAAAAAATCTTTTTTTTTTTTTTTTTTTTTTTTTTTTTCCAGCTTTGTGATTTGCTGAAGTTAAATATTATTTAACTTAAATCTTATTATTTCTGTTAAATAGCTTACAATCTTATAATAATGCCAGATTTGTTTCTGGAATCCAGTTCAGGAATCAATAGTTTGAACGTTTTATTTACTAGTTGTTTGTTCTTGAGTATGGCTTCCTAGGATTATTTTTTATGCTATTTATTTGCTGCTTTATTTTTTTATGACTCAGCTTTATAGATTGTGTTATTTTCTCCGATTCATGAATTGTACATTACAAGCACATATTCTATGTCACATAGTGTCTGTACATTTAAAAAAAAAAATCTGTACTGCATTTTGTTATTTTTAAAAAGATTTTTTTTTTTCCTTTATTCTTTTAATAAATTTTAGTTTCACATACACACAGAATAAATAAAATAAAATAAATAATAAATAGGTAAAAGGGGGGAAATGAAGCATTCTTAAGGTATCATTTCTGTCATTAATAAATGTTACCATTACAATCAAGGAAGGGCAACAAATATAAATTTTTAAATAGAGTATTATGAGTATTTAATTAAATATTTGAAAATAATTAATCGTTATAATCAATCTAATCTTTCTTCATAATTATCTAATTATTACTGCATAAAGATACCTGTCACAAAATCCGCATTTTATATATTTTAGATAAATTAAAAAATAAAAATTGCTGAAAATCAAGATTATGAAGTCATCCGACAGTGCTTGGCTGAGAGGAGAGTCTTTCTTGCAATAAAAAGCTTTTAGAATCTTCAAATCTATAAGTAATGTCTGTTTGTTTGTAGGAGTATTGGACATACCGACTCGATTTCAAAAATATTGGTGCAAATGCTTGTGGCTATAAACCCCTTGAGCTCTGCTGGTAGAATTTTCTACCATATAATTTTAATTCCAAAATGTCACAATGACACCAGAAAATTTGACCAAATTTACTCCAAAAAGGTTTAATCCATTTTTTCGTGTTTATCGTTAACCGGTTTTTTTCTTTGCAAAATACCGGTGCCAGTCTGTCATTTGAAATTTTGAAGAAATTTACACCCCAGAGCTCAAAAGGTTGCTACCTTAAAGATGTAAATATCCAACAGAGCAGTTTTTTTTAATTTGAAATTTAAAAGGATGCTGAAACAAATTAAAATTTGATTTATATAATATAGTTGGTATAGAAGCCTGCAGTTTGGCATGGCGGTTACTTTTAAAATGCAAATGCTCTCTAAGAATGGTTTCTTAAATCGAAATATAAAAGGTTGGCACGGCTCAAAGCATTCTAAATTAAGATTTATTTAGAATTGTAAGGAATAAAAATTTTAAGACTTAAATATTCATACAGAACAGTATTTTCGAAATTTAAAAGGGTTCAGAAGAAATAAACAACGTTCTAAAATTGCCAATGTCTTTCGGATAGATTAGAAATGTGAAATTTGGCTTAGTAGTTATTTGAAAGATGCTCTGTAAAAACGGCTTCTTAAAAACAATTGTAATTTAAGAGGTTGAAATGAACGGGAAACGTTTTAAAAACATTCTAAACTTTGATTTATCTAAAATCGTTTGGTATATAAATTTGAAATCCCATATAGCTGTTAATTTAGATGCTTAAATGTTCCTGAAAATTCAACGGCACTGAAACTTGACCGAAACTATCTGTATTCTAAAAATCTCGTTTCTTTCTTCGGAAATTTTCACCATTTCTCATTGATTGATTTGAGTTGTTTCGACTTAAGAGCCCACAATAGTCACAGGAAAAGTACACAAAAAGACCCGGATGACCATGTAAAGTCTATGGGAGCGTTCTTTTCTAATATCTCGTTCAAATTTTAATATTTTGACATGATTTTTTTTGCATAAAATAGTTCAGGACGATCTACAACCGGGCTAGTTTTTACCTTTTCGATTTTGGTTTTAGATTTTTTTAAAAAAATTACTTTAATTTTCAAAACCGGTTTAAACCGGTTCTGAAACTGAAACTATCGTAATATAAAAAATATATAACCAAAATCGAAAAAGTAAAAACTAGCCCGGTTGTGGATCGTCCTGAACTATTTTATGCAAAAAAAATCATGTCAAAATATAAAAATTTGATCGAGATATTAGAAAAGAACGCTCCCATAGACTTTACATGGTCATCCGGGTCTTTTTGTGTACTTTTCCTGTGACTATTGTGGGCTCTTAAATGAGACACTCTATTGCTGTGGGCTTCATTATTTAAAAAAAAAATGTATATAGCTGCTTCATTACTGCTGCTTCAAGGGAATAATTAAAGAAAGCTGTATCATTTTGTATGAACAGTACTGTCTAAAAAAGATATGTATTTTTCTCCCTCTTGAAACTAAACTACAGAAAATAAAGTTGTAAGATTTTTGTTTACAAACTTCTATTTCTAAAATTTTAATTTATTGTTCAGTGCTTATATAAAGATGTTAGCTTTAGTTTATAAGCTTTGTTTTATTCAAATTTTTCAGCCGAATTGAGTAAACCGTTGTAATGTTGGACTCCATGTGATGGGGCACCATTGAGCAGCAAAAAAACATCGAATAAAATGGTGATGAACAATAATTGAAATAATTTAAAGAGAACATTTAAAACTATGAAGTAAAGAGTTGTTAATGTATTTAAATATTATTATTTCTGAATTTTTTTATGTGAAAAGAGGTTATTTAAGAATGTCAAAGAACATGGACTTATGCTGCTAACAATTCCCCTCACTTCACACATAGGTTCCAACCTCTGTATGTATCAGTGATGGAAAGTTTCAAATCTATATTTCATTTATTGGATAATTGCAAATCCTGGATACAAAATATAATTTCAAGATTTAACAGGTTTCCAAACATTATTTCTGGTTTCCGTAGCTGATAAAACGGAATTTTATATCGGGTCTCCTTAAAAAAAAAAAAAATAATAATAATAATGAATGAAAAATTTTAATTTTCCAGAAGCATCAGATATCACATTGGTGTATTTCAAGGATATTGTAAAAAAGTTTTCACAACCAAACACAACTGGAGGGACACTTTGTGTTTTATAAACAATGAGTTTTGACATCAACTTTGAGGGATTTAAGTTTGGTTAAATAACAAAAAAATTAGTAATTTCAACAAAATGTAGCTATTTAATTTTATTCATATTACTTTATATTTCTGTAACGTATGCAACTTTTTATAAAAGCTCTCAATATTTTCATATTTTATTCATTTGTTCAAAGGTGCCCCTTGCTTGTTCAAAGGTACCCCTTGCTTGTTCAAAGGTACCCCTACATGGGGCAGGTTTGAACAAAAATCTTTCAACTTTTTAAATCCTCACAACTTATTTAACTTCTTTGGAAAAGGTTTAATTTATGGTTCACATGATGAAGAAATGCGTTGTTTTTATTAAGTAATATTTAAAACTCAATAAATAATTCAAGTAAGAAATATATTGATTTTCTGAAAAAGTGTTCAAAGGTGCCCTCTTCTCCCCTATATATATATATATATATATATATATATATATATATATATATATATATATATATATATATATATATATATATATATACTTTTACAAATAAAACCAAAGTAATTCAGATATTACCAAAACAATGAACAATAATTCATTGAAACCAGTATTTATACTGTCTTTATGTATAATTAACATGAAAAAGGAAATCCTATTCAAATCATTTGAAGTTTCAAGTGATATAAAGTGTAGATTATCTAAGTTATGAAAGGTAAATGGATAAATAGACTGTAAAAGGCTTTTTTTTTTTTTTTTTTTTAATTAAACTTCTCATTAGAAGTGCATAGTTTAATACATTATGTTTTATGTTAATTATATTATCATCAGATAACATGATTTCATGCAGCTATTTTGTGGACTATTCCACTTTCAGCCCATTTTGGCATAGATTAACTTTATTAATTGGATAAAATTCGTGTAATTAGAAAATCATCCTGTGTCGTTGATGAATTAATTATATTTTATTTTATGCGACAGTAAAAAGTTTTGGTCAGAGGCACAGAGTGCAAACTTCAGCTACACGTGCAATTGATAAACACATATAACTAATTATGTATATTTATGTATGTATTAATTACATTAAAAAAATTTTTTTACTTTGTTTTCGGCCGAAAATAGGAAGATTATACCGAAATTCGGTTACTGTTTAGGTCAATCTTTAATTAGTGTTAAAATAAAACAGTTTTTATATATAATTTAAAAAAGAGAGAGAGTGTGGATGTGACATTTATTTTGAAACCGGAAGTAACAAATTAAAATCTACTGCATATTTTATATTAATGTTTACGTTGATTATATTGTCTTGATCATACTTTTTTATCTTCGCAAACACAATCCATGAAGTTCGTCTTATCTTTAGTTCCTAACTACGTTCAGGTAATAACCTTGTGGAATTAGCTAAAATTCTGCAAAATGTTATCTTGCATTCATTTCTTTCGCTGTTTTGCAATGCGATAACAAGAAAAATTCAATGTGTGAGCAGCTGTGTAATACCGATTGATGGTGTTTCATGCAGTTTTACTTCTACTTTTTGATTTTTCGGATTCTTTTTATTATCTTTTTTATTTTAAGAGAAGCCAAGACTGAGCGCAATCCTATAGAAAATATGCGAGCTTTAAGGCCCTGTTTTCTAATTGCACGTCAAACCTATCAAATGAGGTGCGTTCTTACTATAATGAAGTTTTAAAAATATTCAGATCTTGGTGTAAGAGTTGCTGCATTCTTATGCAAAAATGCATGAATACAAAATTTATAACGATTTTTTATATTAATTTTCAGTAATACAGAAATAATATTATTACCTGTTAAATGGGGCATAATCACCATTGGATTTGATAGATTGGAGAAAACTTTTATTAAGCATACTTTTAAAATTTGTAACTTTAGCTGAATCGTTACTCCTCCGCTTTTATAGAAAATCTCTATTTTGTCCAATCAAAATTCTCCATAATACAGTTAAATAATCGTTTTATATGTAAGCGGTGGAGTGACGATGCATCAAAACTTTCAAATTTTTAACAGTTTAGTGACTGGATAAAATTTGAAATGATTCAACAAAAGTTTGCAACGATTTTATATACTTCTTCTGTCCCAAATTAGTTGCTATATTTGAATATTTTTTGTACTGATTATTGATACCGATGATTTTATAATTTTGTTTGAATGTTTTTCGGAGATTTCAGGATGCTATGCTTCAATCGGCAACATTTACTTACCAAGAATTCCCTTCGTAAATCAGTACCATATTAGTTTTTAAAAAATCTAGAGTCCGCATGCTCTTAAGCCACGCCCAATTTTGTTTTATATTTACTAGGTTTCTTAGAGCATTGTTGTTGCAAATTCCGTCCATCTTTTTAAACATTCCCTATAATACTGTGATCATCCACTGTCAAATGAAGCTGGGTATTGTCCTATTCTAAGTACATAGGATTCTATTTTTTATTACTGGGAAATTTTTCAAATATTGCTGAAAACATCTATTCTATGATCATTTTTCGGATTCCTTCTCTGTTAATAATTTCTACAACTTTTGTCGCAACCTTTTTTTTTAATTACTAGGGGGGCTCCGGCCTCCTGCCCACTACGCTCGCCAACCCCCTGCGTAATCGCTTCGCGATTCCAAGTTGTAGACTACCACTGCATGCTGCGCTCGCCAATACTCCATGGTATGAATAAACAGTTGCAGACCTTTCAAATGATGTGTCACACGACCGGTGTTGTAAAAAAATTAAAAATGTGCTCCCCCTGGGGGGCAGAGGGGGGATGACACACAAGACATCCATAATATGAATAAGCAGTTGCAGATCTTTCAAATGATGTGTCACACGACTGGTGTTGTGAAGAAATTAAAAATGTGCCCCCCTGGGGGACAGAGTGGGGGGTGACACACAAGACATCCATAATATGGATAAGCAGTTGCAGACCTCTCAAATGATGTCATCGCCAAGTTGGCGATTGTTGGCGATGGTAACCTTTCCTTCTTTATGGTAACCCATATGGCGATACATAGACGGAGCCCTTTCCTGATTGGTCTATTCGACTCATGGAAGGAGTGGTCCGCCCGGATTCGTTATTTCCGAAAATCTTACACATCAGCATCATTCTAGGAGTCATTCCTTTTAAGGCTAGTTTTTTTTTATTATTATAGAAGGATTATTATTATTAAAAAAAATACCATATTCCATTTTTTCCACCAATCATTTTGTTTTTATTAGAGTTCGATCTTGATCTTGCCACCGCTACCATAAACATTACATTTGTAATAAACCTTTCGCTTTTGCAATAATTCAAAGGTTCAGTTTCTTTTGGCATTTATAGCAGTACTGCTTAGTTAATCATTTTTAAATGTTGCAGTAAAAATAGCAATACAGCGTTGCACTATTTATTAAATTCATTTCCTTCTCTAGCGTAATTTCTAAATTATTGTTTATAATTGCAATTATTGTCATTTTTATAATAGGTTGAGTTACATTGTTTGATATTTTTATTTCTACACATTCAAATTAGAATTTTTTCTAGCACCTAGTGTATTATATAATATTTATTGTAGTATAATTTTACTGGTATCTATTTACTAAACTATATCATAAGTTATTTATGACTCCACCTACTTGAAATGTAACAATTAATTTGGGACAAAATTTTCGACCTAAATGTAGCAACTAATTCAGGACGGAGGGAGTATTTAATTTAAACCATTCAGTTTGATAGTTTTTGCGTTATTATATACGAACAGACGGACAAACAGATGGATGGACTAGACGACAACTATAGGTGCTACACAGTGTTGCCAGATTGGGGATTTTGTCCCCATTTTGAAGAATTTTGAATCACTAAAGGAATTTTTTGGGGACAAGTAAATCTTGGGGACATGTTTGGGGACAATGAACATTTTTGGGGAAAAACTTGGGGAATTGTTATTACAATTTCAATTTTTACTTTCAGACATTTGCCAATACTGGGCCTGTCCCGAATTCGATTTTGGTTTGGAAAACGAAAATAAAATACAGAAATAATACATATAAAACATTCTTGTAGTCGTCCTCACCGTTTACATGTACTACAGATTCGTCACGATCTTCATTGGGCAATTAAAAGATATAATTCCGTATTTTCCCCGTCTGAATTTTCAGATAAGTGAATCATATTTTCCTTTCATCGCGAACAGAAACACAAGCACAGAAATACATTTCGTTTAATAATACAGATTTATACAACAAAAATAAAAACAATTTTATAACCTTTTTTAGGTGCGTTCGTAATTATGTAAATACGTAGCAACCTATAGTTGTCGTTCAGTCCGTCCGTCTGTCCGCATATAACAACGCAAAAACTACCCAGCCGAATCGTTTGAAATTTAAAATATATAATTATTAGGTAATTCTGTCGACTAATTTCAAATTTTATCAAAATCGGATGCGTAGTTCAATTACAGGGACAATCAAAAGTATTACGGTCAATGGGGAAAAATGTTTCAAATGCATTTTAATGGTGTTGCGCTCATTTGTACATAATAAAATTGATATGCATCTATCAAGTGCATATTATAATATATATTTTGCATAATCTGTGGTGCAAACAACATTTGTTATTGATTTACTGGGCCACACAAAAGTATTCCATTACATAATGATATAGGGAGAACATGTTTGGTTAAAATGTTATGAGATTGATATATGAGAGTGACATTTTTAAAACTTCGTTATCGTACGAACGCACCTCATTTGCTATGCTTCACGTGCAATTTCCAACTTGTTTTAATAGTTGTTGTTTTTAGCTTTGAATATACATGCAAAATTCTGTTGAGATTAAATTTTTATTTTTATTTTTTTCATAAAGGGGGAATTTTTTCAAAAAAATGCTTTATTTGGGGAAAAAATTGAGTTTAAATTTGTTAAAAAAATTTTATAATGGAAAACTGAAAATTAAAAATTTGCCATTTTGAGTAAAATTTGCGTTGGGGACTTTTTTTGAAAAAAGCCCTGATTTGGGGAAAATTTCAGAAATTTTGGGGAAATTGACCTTCGACAGTCTGGCAACACTGGTGCTACATACTTGTGTAATTATGAAAATTTTCCCATACATAATGAAATAGAATGCTTGTGAGCATCTCTGCAAATAAACTATAAGCTTTACGCGCTTTTTTAGTATCGGGCATAGTAAATCTCAATAGAGCGTATCAATTCAAGATTAATCCAACTATATTAATGCAAGTTCGAGTTCAGAAAGATAGACTGACGACCAGATGGACAGTTAGACATAGTTTACAAACACTTTTTAACTATCTTGCAATGTTTTAAAAACGGATGACAGATTTAAATTTTACTTTGAGCAAATTATATCTATCAACAAATGGAATCATCCTTGAATACTCTTATACAACCCTGTATTTTACCTACCATTTTTATTTTCACGCTACTAATTAGCTGTTATTTAATTATTAGGTATAATTTAATTAGGACTTGCGGACGCTTAAATCTACTGAAATCACTCTTCCAGAGATTATTATCCGTAGAAGGCTTTGTATCCAATTCTTAGCGTGGCTTTGTGTTATCTACATTGTACAAAGATATATTAGTGTACTAAATGTAGTTTAACGTAAAAATGCACATTTTTAAGAAAAAATCACTTTTAAAGTATTTCCGTTCATACTCACAATCCCTTGCAAATTCTTTTGTGTAACCCTGTATATGATTTACAACATTTTTTACATATAACGTAATATGCAAAAAATTAGCTAAAAGCTCATATCAAAACTAAAAATGATTTTTCCAGCAATCATCGCTTATATATACAGTACTTCGAATACAGTATCGCATCTGAAATCTTTTGGGTGTCCGTAAATACTATGTGTTTTCTATTATATAGGTAGTAACTTGCAGTAGCCACCAGCAGTGTTTATCAATTTAATAAAATATTAAATAATTCAATATATAGTAAAATGCGCCTCAATGTTTCCCCTTATAGCATTAATAAAAATACTTTTGTGTGGCCCTGTAAGTTAAGCACAAATATTCTTTGTACCGCATATTGTACAGAATATATATTTTAATGTACTTCATATATGCGTATCAATTTCATTATGTACGAAAAGTGTAACATAATTAAAATGCACTTGAAAGTATTTTTCCCATTGGCGCAATGCAATGGAATAATTTTGACCGTTCCTGTAATTAAACTATATATCCGATGTTCATAAAATTTGAAATGACTCGACAAAATTAAGCAACAATTGTATGTTTTAAATTTCAGACATTTGGTTGGGTACTTTTTGCATAGTTATGTGCGGACAGACTAGACGACGACTATAAGTGCTACACATTTACATAATTACCAACGCACCTAAAAATACGTAGAAGTTTTCAGAAATTTGATGCTTTAAATTGATTCCGTTTTTATGCAAAGATGTTCTAAAATTTTTATGAACTGCATATTATGATAATATTTTGGATAATAAAGTACATTTCTTCAGGGGGGCAGAGCCTCCTGAAGAATTCCAATTTCTTGAAATTGCAATTAATCCACTATGAAGAATTCAAAGTCGTAGACAATTTCCAACAAAGGCTTTACAATTCGTCTTTATTGGGGAGAAGAGTTGCATGTACATCTACGCATAAGTTTTGAACGAACTTTTTTTTTTTTCTTTTTTAAGATTTTGTTTTGTTTGTCCCAATGTAAATTTATTAGAATCCAAAAATATTATGTTTGTTTTTTTCCTTTATCTATTTACTTCATCGAAGTTCTTAATTACCATTCTCTTCAGGTGTAGTGCAAGCGTAATAACTTAAGTCAGTACACAGAATTTAAAGTTTATATGCAATCTCCAGATTAAAAATATAGGTGTCACAATTTATGCAATGTTTCTTTCTGTCTCTCTCCGGAAGAAATGAGCTTAAGAGGCTACTTCAATCAAATGTAAAAACCCGTTCGCTAAAGCTAATCTTATGGAAGAAATTTATAAAGATATCTTGGTTGCATTTCAATATTTTAAAATGATTTTTTATTTTATTTTATTTATTTTTCGTTCATCTGACGAAACCCTATTCGTCTTTGTCCTCTGTATGTCTATCTGACACAGAATCCGTACACAAAAACTATATAAGTCAGAGAATTCGAATTTTGTGTAACTTAAAGCTGAATACTTCTTCTCACACAACAAATCATAAGATTTTGAAAAAAAAAAAAAAAAAAAAAAAAAAAAAACTGTATTATAATTAAATTATTTTATTTTATTATATTTATTTTTTAACCATCAATTTATATTTTGTTGATGTTTTTCCTTCTATTTGTTGCACGCAAGTTTAAATAGATCTACAGGGTGTCCGAAAAGTCTGGAAACGGTCGAATAATTCGAGAAATACATATGAGATTGAAAAACGTAAATATACGTGTTAAATATTTTTAAATAAGCTACTCAGTGATACCAAATTTCACCTTCGCAACCGACCCCCTGGGGGTCAGAGGGGGTCCAACTTTGAAATCTTAAATTATAACCCCCATTTTTTTTTATTGCAGATTCGGATCCTACGGACAAAAATACGTAACTTTTGTATTTGATGTTTATTTCAAATCCTCGTTTATCACGGTGTATTCGAGCATATTAAATCGATACATATTTCGGCTTTTCCAACGGGATTTTCCCTAATCGAAACTGATTAGGCAGAATTTTTGACGTCAAATTCCCTGTCTTTTGCAGAAATAGCGTTTCCTGAAAATCACCCGTGGCGATTATTTCAATAGTGCTACACTGTTAAAAATCTGACCCATTTGCTGCAGCGTCACTCCACAGCTATTATAGAATATCTCTTTTGTGACCAATGAGAGCGCTCCATAACACAGTGTAAAGTAATCATTTTCTATAAAAGTGGTGGAGTGACGATGCAGCAAAAGTGTAAATTTTTTACAGTGTACTTTACTGTGTTATGGAACATTCTCATTGGTCATGAAACAGATATTCTATAAAAGCTGTGGAGTGACGCTACATCAAATGGGTCAAATTTTTAACTGTGTGTAGTACTATCGAAATAATCGGCATGGGTGATTTTCAGGAAACGCTATTCTTGCAAAAGACGAGGAATTTGATGTCATAAATTCTCCCCAATTAGTTTCGATTAGGGAAAATCCCGTTGGAAAAGCCGAAAAATGTATCGATTTAATATGCTCGAATACACCGTGATAAACGAGGATTCGAAATAAACATCAAATACAAAAGTTGCGTATTTTTGTCCGTAGAATCCGAATCTGCAATAAAAAATGGGGGTTATAATTTAAGATTTCAAAGTTGGACCCCCTCTGACCCCCAGGGGGTCGGTTACGAAGGTCAAATTTGGTATAACTGAGTAGCTTATTTAAAAATATCTAACACGTATATTTACGTTTTTCAATCTCATACGTATTTCTCGAGTTATTCGACCGTTTCCAGACTTTTCGGACACCCTGTATAAATTATCATATATGTAGCATAAATTAATGGATTAAATAAATCACGTGAAAAACGCGCTTATTTGTGTTTATTTCATCAAATTACATCATATTTATCATCTATTTTTACACGTAAAATGATTTTTTTTTTTCCATTCATTTAAATTATTAGCCGCCTCTGGCGACCAGTTTGGTCTCCTTTAAATTTATGCTAAGCTTTGCAATATTTTATTTTTATTCACAATTTTATTTTTATTTTCGGATTTGCAAAAGAATTTACATTCTGAATTTTATTTAAATAATTTCATTTGAAAAATTTTAATTTGATTAAAATAAATAACTTTCTTTTATATTTATTTTTTTATTAATTTTATTGATGCTACCATCTATGTAAGAATTTAATAATAATAAATTAACCATTTGGATTTATTAATTTAATGATAAGTTGTTTTGAAAAACATATTAAACGAAATCCTCTGTGCGATCTGCGATCACACTTACTCACTTGTTTACTTTTTTGATTTTGTTTACAGATATTTTTAATGCGTACACTCATAGAAAATATCTGCAATCAAAATCGAAAAAAGTAAAAAACGGTCTGCATACAGATCGATCTCAACTATCCAATGCCAAAAAAAACCATTTAAAATATTGAAATGCAACCGAAATATCGTTATAAATTTCCATAGGATTAGCATTAGCGAACGAGTCTTTTCATTTGACTGAAGTAGCCTCTTAACCTTCCGACCCTGAATGGGTCTAATCGACCCATAAGTATAATTTGTTTTACACGATTCGAACCAGAATTTTTTTCATAAAGAAATTTAAATTTCAAATTCAACGAAATAAGTCAATTAAATATATTAAAATGTTTTAAATAATAATTCTGGTGTGAAATGTTTTTATCAGATTGAGCAAAATTTGAACAGGGTAGGAAGGTTAAGGGTACATGGAACATAAAATGGTTCAAATTTCGAGATCCGAAAGCGATCGCGAGCTTAACGTATGTTGCCTTCTGGTCACCAACCTCAAATTTATAGTAGGAATTGATGATCTGGCGATCAGAAATTACACGTTCTAACTTAAATATATTAAAATGCCCTGAAAATTATTTCAGGACTTCAAAAGTCCGCCCAACTTGTCTAAAAATTCTGTTAAGGACAATTTATTTATGAGGTAGGAGGGGGTAAAGGCTTTGATTTATTTTGATATGTTTTGAAAATTGTCTTGCTTGTAGGGTCTCAAACGTGAAATTCTTGGTTTGACTCCATGCTTATATTCTTCATTTTATAAAACGTTGAAAGGTTGCGGACTACAGGCATATCTCTGTTAAAACCTTATCACTCTGTAGACTTTATTTTGCCGACGCCTGTGCTGCAAAATACTAAAAAGTATCTTTTTACTTCTTTTGTCAAATTAATAATATATATATAAGCACTGGTGTTCTTCAAAGGTGCATTTACCTCTGGTTTTGTTTCGGCTGAAAGCTCAAGATTGGCTATTTTTAAAAATTTCCCCATCTTACTGAAAGAATGAAAGTGTTGTGTTGTTGGAGCTATGTATCCTTAAAGTGTGTTCCCTAAATAATTTATATCCTTTTTGAAGAAGCATACATTTCTTTGCCTCTAATTTTTCGATATTTGTTACTTTTTACTGGGAAGGGGAAGGGAGCTTCTACGTATTAACAGCTACATGGGATTGTTTTAAATAAGTATAAAAATGAAAATAATTTTTTAAGCACTTTTTTTTGTTGTTGTTGTTTGTTTGTTTAAACATTGATCGTTTATCTTAAAAATCCCATCTAATTTCATGATTGCAATTCATGCTGTTGCAAAGGGTTAATTTGCCGAGACTTTAACAAAGTTTGCTATAGACATTTAACTAACACACTATGTAAGTTATATTTGATTGCATTCACGCATGCGCACTGAAACATTATTTAGTACATGTGCTCGTTTTTATCTATTTTTTTTTAAGTTTGATTACACGGTATTGCCCGCTATGTTGTTTGTCATGTTTTCTAAAAAAACATTAAAAAAAAAAAAAAAAAAAAAAAAAAAAAAAAAAAAAAAATTGGAAATTATAAGCAAAAGATTTTCTAAAATTTGGAATTATCTTTATGAAAATCTTAATTTCTTTATGAGTATACATGCTATCCTAATAAAAATGAATACACTTTATTACAATAAGCCGTATAATCATAATCTACAGCTTGCTCGCTTTTGCTTCACTACTTTTACAACTGAAGTTAAGAACAAAAATGAATTTTTTAAAAGTACTTTAAATGTATTTTTAAGTTTTTATATGTTTTATTATGCACCTTTTTAAGTAATTTATGTACTATTACATGTATTTTTACGTTTAAAATAATTATTTTTGATAAGGTTCAAAACATATTCGTTCCTTTTCAATTTTTTGACGGTCCCCTGTAGAGTTTCGGGAAAAAATCATCGCGGAAATATGACCTGTAACAATTTATTTACACACCTAGAGTTTTGGGATAGTTCTTCATGTACGTTTCTAGATATTTAACAAAATGTCTAAAATCACAAGTGACCATATTGTCTACACATATATAATGTTTGAACTTTTTTAGTACATGGCTACTGGAGAAGAAAAAATCATTTAAATTATATCTATTCAGGATTTCTAAATTGTTTTCTCAATGTATAATTATCGTTGTATATTATTTCTGTCGACAACAACGTTTTAGCTCACAGGCTATCATAGTCTGAGAGCTTATGTGCCCGTCCGTTCTGTATGTACGTTCGTATGTTCGTACATTCGTGCGTAACGCGATAACTCATGATAAAAATATCCGATCCAGTTGAAATTTTGTATGTAGGTATATATCCTGACAAGGCGCTTCCTGATTAGTTTTTGGAGTTCATTCGATATGTATAAGAGGGGGAACGGGGGGCTGATGCTCCTCCCCTTAGTTTATAAATGGGATTTTCATGCAGAATTAAGTTTTCGTTCAAAATTTAGATTAGGATCATTCTGATGAGGCGATTCCGTGACTGTTATTAGGTGTTCATCGAATAAGTATAAATAGGGGGAACAGGGGTTCTAATGCCCCCCCCCCCTTAATTTATATAAATGGGTTTTTCAAGCAGAATTTTCAGATTTCGTTCAAATCTCAGAGTAGTTTTGGAAGTTTAATGGTTAAGTATAAAAGAGAGGGATAACTCCTTTTAAATTATATAAATGCTAAATGGGTTTTTATTAAGAATTATCTCATTTGCTCTGAATTTTGGATAAAGATTTTTTATATGATAAAGCATGTCTTTGATAGTATAGGAGGTTCAATGATTAAGTATAAAAAAAGAGGAAAGGGGAGAGCTGTTTCCCCTTCTTAATTTTTTTTTCGAACGGAATTAACCCTTGAAAATATAAAGCTTTAATGTACAATTAGTACTTGTAGCCTGTGAGCTCAATGCCATCAGTTTAACTGGGCAGTATTCTTTATTTATATATTAACAAAATGCAGATTAGTGCATGAGGTACTATGCGAAAGCTTTTGGGACCGCCCTCTGACATAATACACTTATGTTTCGTTAAAACTTGTTTTTTTATTAAAGATTGAAATTAAGGGGACAATTTACCTCGAAATTGTAATAAAATAGAATTGTAATAAAATCCTCGAAAATAGTTTTTTAACCTTTAAGAACGTTAAATGAAAGCCTGCTTAATTATGAATATTTGACCTTCATTTCTAGCCATACGACAATCAAAATTGTAAATTTTGTTAATACACCCAGAGCAATATCCACACAAATTAAAACTTACTTTTTCCCTCCATATTTATATTTTCTGTTTTAAAATTGCTAAGGCTTCTTTTGTATTTGAGATAGAGATTTAAACTTCTTCGTATGTATTTCATTATTATATATGTGATAAATCTACGCATAGAATTAGCCTTCAGGATTTTTGCTATTATTATTTTTTGTAAATAAATACAGGGTTGTTATAATTAAAGTTCGCCTATTCAGAAGGCTCTACAGCCGGTTCTATGGCTCCAAACGAAGCAGAATTTCACTAGTACGTAGTTGAAGACATGCGCTCTGCGAAAATGAAAAAAAAATTTAGTTAGAATTTTTGTCAATAAATGGCGCTGCGCCAATATTTAAGCCAATATTTGCGGATTCCTTTATTTTCTGGCAATTTTTTTAAGATTCTGTATCTAAAGAAGATGCCAGACAATCTCTGATCTGAAAGACAGTATTAGACTTCGCATTTGCTCAATCTTACAGGACAGTTTACGCAATACTGTAGAAAGCACAATTCTGAGAATGGAATGCATTATTAAAAATGGCAGAAGATTAATTAAACATGCATTATGTTATTCTTCGTTATTTCCTTACTACCGAGCGATATGTTTTATTTATGTCGATGCAGTTTACATCACATGAAATGATATTAATTTTTCTGTATTGTTTGGAGTCATAGGTCAGGCTCAAGAACTGTCTGATTAGGTGAACTTAATTATAACAATTCGCAGTTCGTCGAAGTTTGTTGAAACTTTTAAATTTGTGTCTGGATTGACTGATATTGATATAATAAATCTGCAAACATCACTTTAAATGTTGGCACAGCGCCACCTAGTGACAAAAAAATTGACTAATTTTTTTTTCGATTTTCGCAGAGCGCATCTCTTCAACTATGTACTAATGAAATTTTGTTTCGTTTGGAGCAATAGAACCGGCTCCAGAGCCTTCTGAATAGGCGAACTTTAATTATAATAACCCTGTATATTTAAAAGTGTGTTAGATTTCATAGTTTTACCTTAAATGTACATGTAAATATCAGCACTGTTGAACTCATTTTTCTGCGGGAGGGATTTTTGTGGCTCCTAAGGGGACATTATAGTTCCCGCGGGGGGAGGGGGTGACATTTTATCGCTCCGGGGGAATGTCCTCCCTGCCCCTCCCCCTTCTGAAATCATCATTGTATATCAGTAAAAAAAAAATTACTAAATGTAATATTAGATGTATCTAAAAATCCATTCATAATATTGTGTAATACACATTTAATATGGGGAACTATTGGAAACAGAATGCTTTTTTATGTTCTGTATATTTAAACTATGAATAACGAGAACACTATGCAGTGTAAACGAGTCTTAAAAAATTTATCATTATGAGAAACTAAGTCAGTGTGAGTTAATATCGACATAGCAAAACAAAAGAATAAAAGAAACTAGAGCGCTAGCGTTATTTGATAACATGTATATTCGATTAGATAACGTCAAATGCAGGTTTCTTTCCATGTCGTGTTGCGTGAACAAAAGGGTGTTTTTAACAAACTGACAGTGAATGGAACACACGATGCCTTGTAATCCTGATAAAAGAACAAGAAACGCGAGAAGATAAAATAAATAAATAAATAGCCATTTAAAAAATATCTATTTTCTAAAAAAAAAAGGGGGGATTGAAATCATAGGAAGCTAAAGTCTTAGTCTACAATTTCCTTTTTGCGTCTCGGTGTGTCTTATTGTGTCATATATTTGTTTTATAGTTATTTACCATCAGGATTTTGAGACTCTGAAAATCTATTTTTATTTATGTTAACGTTCTGTCCCTATTTTCCTTAGTTCCAGTTTTTGTAAAATTGCGCAAAATTTCTATATTTGTTCAAAAAAAAAAAAAAACCCTAAATCGGAATTTAAAATTTTTCTTATACTTTGGTTACATTCCTGTTTATCCTTTTTTTTTTAACAGTATCCTTTATGGATGGAAACCCATAAAGGAAAGTTAATATGTTAATATGGTATTTGGCAACTGGTTTTTTGGAGTGAAAATCATATTTTATTTTAAAATGATTAAATTTATAATGTTCAGTTTAAGGATGGAAAATTTACTAAGAGTCCTAATTTAAGACAAAAAACTTTGTTGATAGTTTTGTTTTAAGATGAAAAACTTTTCAATGGTCGAATAGACTTGTTTTAAGATGAAAAACTTTGTGAAATGGTCTTGTTTTTAAATGAAAAACTTTGTGAAGGGTCCTGTTTAAAGATGTGAACTTTCTGACGGTTTCTTTAAAAGATTTAATTTTTTCTTAAACAGATATCTGAATAATTTATTTTGCATATATTAAAATAAAGAATCATGCTTTTATTAGTTGATATATTTTAAAATACCGACTTGATATATGGCAGGTGCGAAAGTTTAAAAAAAAAGATGGTCAAGTTGGGAATTCTTAAATTGAATGCAGATCTGACCTACAGCCAGGTAACAAATACATAAATTTAAAAACCTACAGCTATTTTGGATTTTTAAAAAAATGTTCGCACATAATCTAAGCACTTTTTGCTTTCTAACGACGCCCGGAGGTTTGAAAATACAGTAAAACCTCCCTAAAGTGACCACGTTCCGTTCCTATAAAAACTGGTCGCTCCGAGAGGTGGTGTGTTAATAGAGGTTATGTTTAAATTATGATTTTAATTGTTGAAAAAAAGTAACAATGTTACTAAAATTTATTTTTAACACTAATTTTTATACTAATAAATATAAAAATATACTATAAAATGTAGATTTTTTTCATTTACTAATAAATATATAATTTAAATATCAAAACAAAAGTTAATTTCATAAGTTAATTACTGCAGAGTTTAAAAAAAGAATACATTGACGTTTGCTTTGATTTTACAATTTTATTTTTTTATAATTTTTTTTCCAAGAACTTTGAAGTTCAGTAAATAAATGCAATTTTTTGGATGGGAACGAATAATGCCGATTTCATTACTTTATCAATTTCTTTAAGAGTTTCCTGACAGAATTTGGCAAGAGAGTTTATTGACAGTCATCATATTTGTCATCATAATTTGTCATCAGAGTGAAATTCATTGCCTAAGAATGCACAAAATGTATTAAATACTTAAAAGTTACCGGAGTAATAATAATAAATTAAAATCTAAATTAGTTTAGAAGTTTGATGAATAGTCTGCTCTCCAGAATCAATTTTCTAATAAAACCTTTTAACGACCCGAAAAAAACGAAATTTGTTTAATTTTCTTAAAAAAAAAAAAAAAAAAAAAAAAAAAAAAATGGTTGCTTATGGAGGGAGTTCAACTGGGATGGTCGCTAAATGGAGGTAAAATTAGTATTGAGCCTATGGGAATAAAATTTGTTCCATGGAAAAATGGTCGTATAGAGAAGTGGTCGTTCAAGGAAGTTTCACTGTATTAATATCTACAACATCGGGAAGGAAACTTCAGTTACTTTACAGATTTGCCTGTCTTATCTCTCGTTTCAATTCTATTAAAATTCTGGGTGGAGGTGGGTAGTTCGTTTCTGTGCTTACGGTAAGAAAACATCCCATTCTCAACAAATACAGTAAAACTTCCATAACGGACACTTCCGAATAGCGGACACCTCTATTCAACGGACAGTTTTCAAATCCCCACTCCCAAAACTTAATTTTTTGTATGTTTAACCTCTGAATAACGGACATTCCGAATAGCGGACAGTAATTTTGGCTAAAAAGAATGAAAAAATATTTTTTGAGGAGAAAAAAATATCTTCTAAATTTATCAGGACAATGTCTCACAAATTTTGTGATCACAGATAAATGTAAGGATGAGGTGGAGAACCTATCCCTTACATTTATCTGTAATCACAACCCCCCTCCCTTTCCTAGGATGATTTGAGAATTAAACAATTATACATTTGATTAAACAATTGTACATTTTTTTTTCTTTTTAGAAAAAGATGATTTAAAAGGATTAAAATTATTGACAGAGTTAAAACTTCACACTGAAAAACAATTTACATGTATGTAATCGCAAGTAAAAGCAAACTTTTGTAAAAAAAAAAAAAAAAATTAAGAATGTAATAAACAAAGAATAAATGTATGCACAATTTTATTTCAGTTTTATTGCTTTAAAAATATTTTAATTTCTGGTTAATGATCTAATAGAGGTTTTAGGACATATTAAAATCGATTAATGAAGTATTAAGCATTCATTAGCAAATTTTCTATTTCTGAGGTTTTCCCAATAGCGGACACCTCCGAATAGCGGACAATTTCTGCGCTCCCAAGGTGTCCGTTATTAAGAGGTTTTACTGTATATCATTTTGAATTTTAAAGGTGACTGGCGGGCTTTTTATAGTTTTAAGGTTACTCGGGAAAATTTGGTTTGAATTGAAAGTTTTATATATTAAGGCGTCAGAAATTGAATCGACAATCACTGTCAAGAGGATCCCTTAGTGCGTTTGGATAGATTTTTATTCAAAAATGGAAAAACGTACAAATTCGAGTTTATACTCTGTCGAATGCACAAGGCAGTGGGGACCCCCATAGCTGTTAACTCTTTCGCTTTTTGTGCCACAAAAATTTTATACTAAATTTTACCATTTCAAATCGTCGTAATCTGCCGATTAAATAAGGTAAAAATTCTACTAAATTTATTTCGTCCAAAAAATCGAAAAAGTTGGGAGCTATGGTACTCCGACATTAAGTTCGTTTGGAAAGATTTTCGTTTAAAAATATAAAATTATTCAACACTCATTTTATATATACTTAAGATTATTATCATGGGATCCCTGATAACTCTGTGCAGGTCATCTAGTGCCTTATAAATAGCACAACCCAGGTTTTATAAAAATTATATTTAAATTAGTTAAGTTCCTATGTTAATTATCTGAGGTGCTCCAATATAGCACACGCTGGCATATTTTGTATTTTGTGTTTATCATTATTATTAATGAAATTATTAAAAATTCGAAATAGAAACATGCAAACTTAAATCGCGCTATTCCAAATTCCAAGGTTGACTCCCCATATAAATTTTCTACGCTACTATTATCAGTTGAGAAATCGGCAATTTCAAGTGCTAATACTTAATATTAAAATTGAAAATTTCTTATTTGTTATTTCCCGTTCAACATGCATATTTACGAGTTTTCTGGTGAGTATTGTTTTTCTCGTTAAACAGTGATTATTATATCCTTTAGCAGCGATTTTCAAAATACTTTTTGTCATTGCTGACACGATTCCGGAACGCATTTCGCGTGTTTTTGAAATTCAGGATGAATGCTGCATGATAAATCGAATGGAAAATGTAATATAGAGGGATTCTTGATATTTTCCAAATTCGTTCAAAAATAACCCAAAGTTTGTATATTGATCATCAAGAAAATTTCACTCTAAGTGAGGCGTAGAAAATCTTAAAGAATTTTGGTGCTTATTTTGTGACTTTTAGAAATAGAGTTATAACTATCGTCCTTTAGCTCCTTTTTATTTTTTGTTTCTTTGTACTTATTAAATTATTCTTTCATTAAAGATTCGTTTTTACATATCGTTTTAAGAATTATTGAATGTCACAACAAACATAATATTTTTAATTATTATTATCTTCCTGAATTATCGTTTTGCCACTTATACATAAAGCAGACTTGGTGGGCTTCAATAAATAGAATCGTGATTTAATCCACTTAATATAAACTATTGTTAGCGAATCTTTAGAGCGATGGATTCTAGTGAAATGGCAAAGACTGTTTATTCTGCTTAACTCGGCAAACTCTGTGTTTTGTTGTTTTCTTTTTGTTTGACATTCTGTGATAAATGTAGTCAAGCTTAATTACTATCATAATTTTATAACGTGCAAATTTTTAAATGTATCTTTACACTTAAGAAAATGTAATGAACTGTAGAAATCTATATTCTTCTGAATCCGCACTAATTTTTACTATTCATGCCGAAATTACTAGAAATGGATCCCGTCTTTACTCTTGCAATTATTGCAGACGATAAGTCATTATTGGCATTTAATCTTATAATTTAGGGATGATTTTTTGATCGACGGGATAATCAAGTACTACCGAATTGCGTAAAAGAAGCATTCTTATAATTCCAAAAATGATAATTATATTTAACAGTTTGCCTCGTTGGATTAAGCGTCTCATTTCCAATCAAATATATCTTTGAATTGATATTTGAATAAAATAAGAGTCATGAAGAATCGAAGAATGGAAAATATGATTACAAATATCCCGGTAATTATCCGATCGACTTCATTCTTTTTGCAAAATTTAAGTTTTAATTTATTGTCTTTTACATCTACTCCTTAAACGAAAATTTTTATGTATCTTTCACCAGAACGAATATTTTGAGCGTCCGAAAAAAATAGTTCCGATAGTCGAGGCTACTGGTATGATTAATTTCTCATTCTTACATACTAAGTATATACCAAATTTCAAGTCTCTATCTTAATTTGTTCGGGAGATAGAGCGTTTACAGACCCACAAAAGACAGACAGACAGACGACATTTTTTTTTTCTTCTAAAAATATGTTTTTCGTATAAATCCGTCATTTTTTTTTTTTTTTTTTTCGATTTACAAAACAATTGCAAGATTTACTCTGTAATGCGTATGATGAGTAAGTAATAAGCGTCAAAGTTTTTCCTAGATGACATTACTGTCCAGAATTTAACAAGAAAATGCTTATTATTCGAGTTAAATTTTTTCTGAAATGTTAGTTATTGGTTAGGTATCCAACTAAGGGTTTAACCCTTCTTCGAAATTTCGAAAACGAATTGTCTTTCGTGTGTTTCAGAAATTAATACTGTATAAATTATATTTAACTAACTGCTTCATTTTACACATGCTTTCAAACATGGTTTCTGTGTGTGGTGTAAAACAACGCCCAGAATATTTTTAATATTATGGGGAAAAAAAAAAAAAACAGTTTTGTTTAATATTTAAGTAGTCATAATGGATATAGTTTATATTTGAGATCTTTAACAATTTCCTCGATGTGCATTTTTAAGTTTTAACCGCCTTATTATACTTTTAATGTACTTTATTCTGAAATACGATACATAAATATTTATATATTACTGTTTGGACTTAAGGAAGCAAAATAAGTTCAATACAAGAAAATATTCTGAGGTGCAATCGCAAAAAATGAAAAAAAAAAAAAAAAAAAATAGTTTGACAATTTTCAATTAAAGCAAGTATATTGTTCCTGATATAATAGAACCTATTAAGACGAATTCTCGCAGAACCGAAAATAAACCGTTTTAGGCAGTTTCCGATTTAACAGGTACATTATCTTTTCTAATTTGTGTTATCCCTTTTCGTTGGAATTGTGAAATTTTTCGTTTAAGGTGTGATTATATTATAGGCAGGTTTCACTGTATTTTGAGATAAATGTGGTACAACATTTCTTTTTCAGCGTTCAGGTATAAGTGATACAGTCGAGCCTCGTTACATGAACCTCAAGGGGAATCAAAATTTTGTTCATGTTATCAGTATCAAATCTTTGCATTCGTTTTTATAGGGGACTGTGAAAACAATTCATGTTAAAAGTAATTCACGTTAAGCGAATTCATGCTAACAAGTTTGACTGTAATAGCAATAATTGCATAAATGGAACTCAATCAAATTTTAAATAATACTTTTTGAAAAGTCATTATTCATTCATAAATGTAATTTTCAACATGTTAGGTGAAAATGTTATTTGAATTTGAAAATGAGATACACGAAAAATGAATCCTTTGTAAGATCTAAATGGGATAGTTTTAGATACAAATGACAATACAAATAAAAAATAAATGAGTTATTTCATGTTTTTAATTTTTGAAAATGACATTCGCATAGCTCATTAAAAAAATCGCTTTCTTATCTTTATTTTATTTTGTTTTCGCTTGATTTTTCTTACATTACCTGAGCATATCCGTGTATCTGAAAAATTCTGCAAACCACCTTTTTTTTTTTTAATGTTTACAACTAATAGGATAGAAAGATGCGTTAACTTGCAAAATATTTTTCAAACTAATCGTAATCATTTTTTTTTTTAAATCTTCTTTTCTTTTTACGCATTGTTGAGAAAATCTTATAAATGCCAAATATGTAAACGAAGTTCTGCTCTAGAGCTTTTTAAGTAGTATATTTGCCTTTTTTTTTTTTTTTTCCTTGTTAGTCTTTGACATTAAATAAGTAAAAGTAATAATAGAACTAGATATTTAATTTACACTAACATCTTATGTTATAGCTGTATGCTTTTCTAAGGAATTGTGAAAATTTTATTAATATGGATCTGATTAATTTTTATTGATATGGATCGTTTAAGGGCAGCATTCCGATATGAACATGCTTCATTTTTAGTTGCGTTCGTAATTATATAAATACTTAGCACTTATAGTTGTCGTTCAGTCTGCCCGTCCATCCGCATATAACAACGGAAAAACTACGCAACCGAATCGTTTAAAATTTAAAATATATAATTATTTCATAATTTTGTCGAGTCATTTCAAATTTTATAAAAATCGGATGCATAGACAATTACAGAGACAACCACAAGTATTACATTAAATTACGGCCAATGGGGAAAAAAATTCCTAGTCCATTTTAATGAGTATTAAACTCATTCGAACATAATAAAATTGATATGCATCTAAGAAGTATATATTATATAAATACATTCTGCATTATCTGTGGTGCAAAGAACATCTGTTATTGATTTGCAAGGCCACACAAAAGTATTCCATTACATAATGGTATAGGGAGAACATTGTTTGGTGCGCGTTTTAATTGTAATTAACTATTTAACATTTTTGAGATTGATATACATTGTTGAGGAATACTACAAGTTATTTCCTGTATAAAAGAAAGCAGATAGTATTTAAAGGGACACACAAAAGATTTTGGCTACTATACTGTATCCGAAAAACTTTGTACTATTACATCAAGATTTGAATAGTTTTAGGTGAGTCCGTAATTATATAAATAGCTAGCACAAATATTCGTTCGGTATGTCAGTCCGTCCGTCTGCCTGCCCGCATATAACAAAGCAAAAACTGTCGAGATTTAAAATATATAATTTTAGCGTAATTTTGTCGACTCTTTAAATTTTATGAAAATCAGATGTATAGTTTAATTAGAGGGACAATCAAAAGTATTCCATTCCATTACGATCAATAGGAAAAAATAGTTTCAAGTACATTTTAATGATGTTAAACTCTTTCGAATATAATAGAATTGACATGAACCTATGAAATATATGTATACTAATATATATATTGTATAATCTGTGATGCAAAGAATATTTTTTATTAAATTACAGGGCCACACAAAAGTATTCCACTACATAATGCTATACAGGGAAACATTGCTTGAAGCGTGTTTTAATTATATTAAACTATTTCACATTTTATGAATATGATATACGTTGCTGATGTGTAATACAAGTTACTTCCTGCATATTTACAGAAACACAAAAAAGATTTCGACCACTATACTGTATCGGAAGTACTGTCTACTATAACAGCAAGATCTGAATAATTTTAAAACTTCGTTATCATACGAACGCACCTCATTTGCTACGCTTTATGTGCAATTTCCAACTTGTCTTTCTGTGAGTTCAGAAAAGTCACACAGAATAAAAACAACCAAGATTTTAAAATTAAAATATTATCATTACAAGTGACTACGAAGAATTATTCCTGAACCTTGTGAAGGGAAGTACCCAAAGTTCAGCACGGCTTGCAATGCAAATCTGTGTATTTGATTGCGCTTATATGGACTGTGCAAATATAACGTTATCACCCCCCCCCCCCCCGCGGTAATAATATCGTTATGAAAGTGTTTTTTTTCCTTTTAGAATTTATTTCCTTTGTTTGTAGTGATATACAAAACTGGTTACATTTATTTTTTGCATGCTTTATTGATTCAAATGAAGAAAAGTAAATATTACTTCAAATAACATTTAAATTAACATTATCAAATAATATTTAAAAGAAATAGGTACTATTTAAAAGCATTTTATAATAGCTTTTTGTCACATAATACCATTTAACAGCAATAAAGTCTTGTTGTTCTTCCCCCAATGGAGGAGGGGTGGGGCATATATAGAAATTCTTATCAATAAAACAAGTGTACAACATTCTTTCTCTTTCGATTTTATTTACAGTAAACACAAGCTTCATTTCAAATATACTTCACATATGGTTTCTCGACTGTGATTATAGATGCATACACATATGAAGAATAGAAATGACAAACGAGTGGTATTCTATATTTTTGAATGATAATTTTATAATAATTTAGTGATTTTAAGGGAGACCCGAACCCCATTTTTGGCCAAAAAAAAAATCTCAGAAAACGATAAAATACATATATGCGAATACCCATGCAAAATTTCAGAACTCGGGGACACTTGGAACAGGTAGCAAATGAGCTTTTTAAATTGTACTCACTATAGAGTTTAAAGGACTAGCGGCCATTTAAAACGTGTTTTCCTGAAAATGACTTTTTTCATATTTTGCCTAAGTTCAAAGTACTAAGGCTCAGTGGCAAAATGATTTAGAAACAGAGTGTTTATGTTTTTAGAATCTTAAATAAATTTGCAACAAAAGTAAGGAGAGATATTTTTTTAAAACTATTTCTGAAAATTTTACATAAATTGGTAAACATGAAAATTATAACGAATTTTAAAAAAATTACCATTTATTTATTTATTTATTTATTTATTTATTTATTTTTATTTGGCCGATTAAAATAGAAAATTAAAAATATCTCTCCTTAGTTCTTTTCTATATATTATAACACTATTTAAGAAATTTTAGTAATACCAAAATATTGAAAATTGAATGAGGAGTAGTAATTTTAAAAAGTATATTTTTCGACCAAAAAAAAAAAAAAAATCATAAAAATCCCCATAAAAAATATAATTTTTAATAAAAAGTGAATTTTTTTGCTAATTATTCCTTACAAGAAGATTCTTAAATAGTACACCAAAATTCATTACTTTAAAATCAATAATAAAAATTTTGGGTTTTTTCTTACGGGTCTCCCTTAATAACTTTGATTTTTCATAAAATTAGATAACAGACTAAAAAAGATAATATACTATTTTGAGCCAAAGACGTTTTTACTAATAAAAATAAAAATGATTGGATCAAAATTTCTTTGTTGCTAGAAATTATCATTAATTAATGTGTTGGTAAGAGGAATGTTTCGGATTTCCAAAAATTATCCATTTATTTTAATTTACAAAGATTAAAAATCAATGTTATTTGTAATGACGAATGGCAACAACAAAATGTAAACAAACAATAATTTTGATTTTTTTTATTAGTTCACTGGCGCACGTATTTAAATTTCAAAACAAGTCTTCATTACATTATCATAGAAGCTTCGAAATATAGCTTTTCTGTTCAATATTAAACTCTTTGATGATCAGAAGAAAGAGAATAAAGCGAAACAAATTGAATTAGTAAATATTTTCCAAAATGAGTTACATTTTTTAAAATAATTTAATATATTTATTTTCCCTTTTTATACACCCTTATACACAGTCAAAATATTCTCCGTTTTACTTGGCGTTCTTGAATTATTTCATTTCCTGTTTTCAGTAAATTTTATAATTAATTCAAGAAAGAAAATTGCGGTAACTGTATATGTGATTGTTCAAGTAGAAAAGTACTTTAGAAACATTTCAAACTAATGAATAAAATGTAACACCCCTTCAACTGTGCGATTATATGTTTATTACTTAGAATCGGTGTTCATCATGCGTTGTCTTGTCAATGAAACAAAGTGTGCTTGATTTGGGTTATGTTTTTCATTTAAAAATTGAAACCAAGAAATACTATTTTTGCATAGTTTTTCTGGAAATGTTGCAATAAATCGTTTTTTTTTTTTTTAATTTACGGCTTTGCTTATTTTTCAAACTTACTAAGGATTTATGGACAGTCTGCCTCATTAAAGACAGAGAATTTTGAAAAACATTTTTGGTGTAACATATGTATTTGCACATGTGCATAACCATATTCTGTGTGACTTTAAAGCTATTCGTTTGGACTAGTAATTTAAAATTCTTGAAAAAGAAAAGATTATATCCATGTATATTTTTTTTTTCCATTATTATTCCTTTTTTTTTTTGTATAAGATATTTTTATTTGAAATTTTGAAACAAACTGATTATAAATTTACATCTATAAATATTTTTTTATTATTTCTTGTTTTTTACAAGGCATTTTAATATGAAAGCATGTCATTATTTGCGACATTTAGTTATGCTTGTAGTATTTTTTTAAAGACATTTGCTGCGAAAATTAAAATCTGTTTGGCTTTCAGAACCGCTGTAGTCAAGTGCAGCTGAGATCTGATAAAATGGAAATGGAGATGATGGAAGCTAGAGTTTATAGAGCTTCAGAGCTCAATGGAGATCTTTCAGAAGATGAAGATGCTGAAGGTAAGGAAATTCAGTGTCGGAAATGAGTTTAAAAATCAGTAGTTTTGAATTGTAATTAGCAAAAGAGAAAATATATGTATATTTTGCATAGATGTGCATGAAAATATAATTAAAAATTATCCTGAAGCTTCCTCAAAGAAGTGCATATTTCCCTAAAAGTTTTACTGTTATTCAGTGTCAAATTTTCAATACTTTCCTGGTACAGGGCCTGTGCATTAAAAAAAAAAAAAAAAAAAAAAAAAAAAAAAAAAACTTGGCGTAATTTGGGCATCTTAAAGCGAAATTTGTTGCCAAATGATATAAACAACTATGAAAACAGTCAATGAACTTTTATACTTGTTTATACACACACACACACTATATATATATATATATAATTTTTTTTATATTGTTATTACTATTATTTATATATAATTTGCTTCTGCTTGTATAAAAAATAATGGCTTCTTTATATTAAATAAAGTATATAAATTGTGAAAAAAAAAAAATTCTTCTGTATATGAAACAGTAAATAGGTTGCTAGAAAATATATTGCCTAATTTCTTTCTCTCACCAAGGATCCTATACTGGAAAAGTACCAAGTTTTATATGGTGATTAATCATGATTTAACAAAGAAATTCATTTATGATGAGCATTTACAGTTTATAAAAGAAATTCAAAGTCTAGTGCAATCTTTTGATGGCAAAATGCATTTGTTTGAAGAGCAGGTAGAGGGTTTAGGAGTCAGTGTTCAAAACTAGCAGTTGTTAGTTGTTAAATGCAACTAAATTAATGCATCTGAAGTCTCTTGGTTAACAAATTTGGCACTTTTTTGTTTATTAGAGTTAAAAATTAGTGCATCTTTTGACTTCATGTTATGAGATTCAAATGTAGGTGCATTATGTTTTTTTTGTTTTTTAACACTAAATTCAGTTGTAATTAACTCTGGATAAAATTTTGTTTTTGATTTGCTATCAAATTTTATTTTGTTTTGCATGATTAATTGCATTTTTCTATTACTTTCTAAACATAGTAATAATGAAAAATTATTATAAAAATTGTAAATATTTTTGCAATGTGTTTTATTGCTTTCATCAAGTTTTTTGCTTTAAATGAGATTTACAATTCTTGGAATTATAAATAGATTAATAAAAGGGGCGATTAAAGAACTTTAATATTTTTTAATAATAATATAATAGTAATAAAGTACTTGTACTTTTGTAAAAAGTAGCATACAATATTACAGTAATATTAAAAATGAATTTTAGAAATTGCAATTAAAAATTTTGACGCCTAAGATAGCTACACTAGTCATCATTTGATGCCTACTTTTTATTTTCTAATTTCCATAACTGGTGGAAACATGGTATATTAAAATAATTATTAAGAATGACTACAATTTCAGTTAGTACAAGAAATTTAATTAGTACAAGAAAGGCAGGCACCGTTTTAATTTGTATAAAATTCTTCATAATTGCATTATTATTATTATTATTATTTTTTTTTTTTTTTTTTTTTTAAGAGTCTTCTGTTCTGCACCTTAAAATGGCTACTAACGTTTACAAGTTCAATAGAAAGGGGGGGGGGATGGAAATACAAATTTTATATAAATTTTTAATGGTAGCTTAAGAGGGTCCGGGACCCTTCCCCCCTGGTTTTCAGTTTAAACCCTGTGCTAGACACGTTTTTACTCACTTGGTTAAAAAATAAATTGATACTCGTATTATTATTTACCAATTATTATGTTTGTATTCTAATTACATCATATCTATCATTCTTCTTAGTTCTTTTACCATAATTTATTCTATTGAGCTGTTTCAAATAACAGACACAATATCATTAACAGATGAGTCTTTTAATGGATATATCCAATTCGCCCATATTATTATTAATTGGGGGGGGGGTCAAGGAAATATCTCTATTCCCCTAAGCTATCATACATTTTAGTAAACATTTAGGGTGCTTTGCGTTCTCCCCGCGATATTTTAGCGAACTTTGCGTTATTTCGTTGCATGTTTACTGCGATTCTTTGACGAAATTAGCATTTTTTCTCGTGAGCCTTGACAAAAATTTAAGGATTTTTCTTTTTTTTTCGCGATTTTTTGACAAAATTTGCGTTTTTTCCTAGATCCTTCGCTTAAAAAAAATTCTTTGACAAAATTGGCGTCTTTTAGACACTTCTTTGACAAAAATCGCGTTTTTCTGTTATCCTTCACCGAAATTTGTATTTTTTTTTCCGCGGTTTTTTAACGAAATTCCCCCCCCCCTTTTTTACGTAATCCTTAAAAAAAAACTTTTTTTGTAATTTGACCAAAATTTACGAATTTAGTTCTTTCTTATCCTTTGGCGAAATTCGCGTTTCTTCCACGATCTATTGACAAAATTTGTGTTTTTTCGCGATCCTTTGACAAAATTTGAGTTTTTTCCCGCGATTCTTTGACGAAATTCCCATTTTCTGCGTGATCTTTGAACGAAGTTTTACGCTTTTTCACGATTCTTTGACAAAATTTACGTCTTTTCACTATCCCTTGCCGTTTTTTTTTTCGTTTTTTTCCCCCGTTTTTCCTTTTCTCGGTCTTTTAAGATATTTGTGATTTTGTTTTTTGAGATTCTTTGACAAAATATGCATTTTTTACGCGATTTCTTAACGAAATTCACGCTTTTTTCTCGATCTTTTCACAAAATTTGCGTTTTTTCGTCAATGTTTGACAAAATCTCCATTTTTTCCGCGATTCCGCACAAGGCAAGGATCACGAAGAAAACGAAAATTTCTTCAAAAGTCACGAGAAAAACGAAAATTTTGTCAAAAAATCGCGGAAAAAATGCAAATTTTATCAAAAAATGTATTATTTTTTTACTATTTTTGACATATGTGAAATCGACCTCAACTATTCTATGCAAAAAAAAAAAAAAAGTTCAAAATATTAAAATGTGAAAAAGAAATTAGAAAACAACCTTTACATTTGTTTGACATTACAAAGCTGATGTTTTTAAGTGAGTGAAAAGTCCCCTTACGTGATGAATCTGACCTGAACCAAGAGCATCAAAATTTTCACCCCTAGATATGTGAGGTTCTATGCTTTTTTATGATCTAGGAATATGAATACTGTCTTTTCCACTCAACATTTCTTCCTCCTTACGGTCGTATTCATGAAGAACTTCGACCGAGAGTTAAACCACAGGTCCAGTAACTCCGAGTTGGGATTTTTAACCGAGAGTTGAAAACTCGTATTCGCCATCGAATTCGGATGAAAAGTTACCGAACCCGGAGTCCCTGGACTCCGGTTGAAAGAAGTATGCCCATTGGTTTAAAAATTCCCGTCTTTTTCGGTTTCGCGTCGCGACATTATTTTTGTTTTGTATGAAAAGCGTTTAAAAAATGAGGGGGGGGGGGGGTCAAAAAGAAGGAAAAACAAAGATTCAATGCGATTTTTTATTTTTTATTTTTTTTCTCCACAAAATATATGGAGAAAATTAAAACTTGCAGCCACTAAATATGGAAATTTAATTTATTGAAAGTTTTAATATTTTTTAAACAATTGATTCAATTACTTTTTTTTTTTTCAATTGATAAATGAGTTAGGTAAATGATATGAATCGTGTTAACGGCTAAAAAAAATTAGTTATTTAGTATTTTTTTATTAGTTAGTATTTTTTTTCTTTTTCAAAATAATTTTTACATATTTGCTTAAAAATGGAATTTCATTTGGATAAAAACTAATGAAGTTTGACTTGGATAAAAACTAAAATTTTATTCCAACAGTTACTATGTTGATTTCCATTATTAATAGCTTTAATTAGTAATTAAGTAGTTTCTAATAAGGAAAATATTAAAATAGAAAAAAGAGGAAAAAATGAAAAAAGTAGCCTGTATATCAGTATAGATGTTATCAAGATATAATAATTTTATTGTTTGGATTTTCAGCGAAAACGGTTACTTTTAATTGAGCTAGATAGCTATTAATATTCCAAATAGACTGGAAAAAAGTAGTGAAATAATATTAAGAGAACTGCAGAAAAAGATGAGCTGGAGATTCTGGCACTGCCCCGGCATTAGGGACCAGGCCGCAGAGGCACGACACCTGGGCGCATATAGTTATCACTTCCGATTGATTGATCAACCTTTTTCATTTAACTAATAGCTAAATAAATTTCCACACTTCTTGTAACTTTAAACTGCATACAGTGTGATATTTTATAAGAAGTTATTTTAAGGAAAAGAAAAAATTTAAACCTTTTAAAAGTACTAGCATATGAATTTCCATTCAACACACAGAATCGAATAAGTCCTTTTAAAAATAATGATAAATGAATTCCGAACACTGACCTGTCAAATAAATGTGAAACAGACCAGTTTTTAGAGCCCCCCCCCCCCCCTTCTCCACTCTTTGTTTATGAGAATTGTCATTCTCAGATACAAGATCAAATTTGATTTCGTAAAAAAGAAAAAAAAGAGAGAGAGAGAATCAAATGAGTTAAGCTCATTTGATTCTCTTTGACTATTTTTTGATAAATTAGTGTTAAATAAATACTTATGAAATATTATTACATGCACACACGCACCTGTTTTTAGATCCAGTGTTCCATTTGAGAGAACGTATTTACTTCTCAAAGTAAATTATAAAAAATCATATTTTATTTTATATATTCTTGCTAGCTTTATTATTTTATATTTTTTACTCATTTAAATATCATTTAATCAGATGTAATAAGAATTTTATTTAGTATAGAAAGAAAAGAGATTTTATTATATATATATATATTATGATTGATTAATGAAAGATTTCTAGACTAGATTGTTAAAGTAATGATAGTAATCTATCAAAACAGATCGAATTCATTATTAATAATTTCATATAATTTTGCATTACATAATAAATAAAATAGTTGTATTTTGTTTGTGAATTTGTGGAGATGAATAAGTCCCCATTAGCACCATCCTACCCATTCCCTCTTTATTATTATTATTCTTTTATTTATTTTTGTGTATGTGTCATGTGTTAATTAAAGTACTCAAGACGCTGTATAAGATATAGAAATAAAAATTAAATTTAAAATGCTACCAAAAACAGAAGAATGTATGTAATCTCATATATATACATATATGTTATCTGTTTTTAACTAGTTTATTTATATTTATACATGTATTCCCAACATTATATGTTGAATTGTTTGTTTTCATAAATACTCATAGTCGCCAACAATTTATTGCCTTAAAATAGTTAGCATTACTGAAAGAGCTGATAAAATTATTTTTGGTATGAGGTTATTTTTTTTTTCAAAAAAAAAGTTTTTTTTTTTATCATTGTATTTCAACTTTTTAGTAATTTATTGTTTTTAAGCTAATTAAGGAGTAAAAATTATAAGTGATCTCTAAAAGAAATCTCACAATTTCAGGAGGTAATTCAATTTTATTTAAAAATTGTGAGGCTCGTGTTTTAAGTAGCCAAAAGGATTTATTATTACTAGTATTATTTTCGTATAAAATAGTATTTCTAATGCAATATTTTATACTATATATAATTTTAAAATTAAAATGTAGTTGAAAATAGATGTATTTAAATTAAAAACTTGAAATTTCACAAAACTTCGGATACAAACAATAATAACAACAATGCTATAGTGTTAATGATAGCAGGTATTTCATGCAATTGTGATTCATAATTTTAAAAAGAACAAAACTTCTAAAAATCTTCAATAAACTGATAAAATCCAAATGAATTGTTTAAATTTTAAGTCAAAATATCCAATTTATAGATCTGATATACATTTATCTAAGTTTGTACATATACATTAAATCTTTCGCACAATAAAACCAAACTTTAATTCATTAAACTTACTATAAATACGGATAAAAAATCTACAGAGAATGTATGGATATTTAAAGATAATCTTCGTATTTCTCTAGATAAACAAAAATGCAAATCAGAACGATATCTCGCATTTTAGTAAGTACGACATTTATTTCGGTACTGTTAAAATACATTCGGGTTTTTTTCGTTCTTTCTTTCTTTTTTTCTTTTTATTTTTTTTACAATAAAATTGCAAAAAGTAAATGACTTTAAACAAACTTTAGACAGACGCGACAATTGTTACTTTAATAACAATTTATTAATCATCTAAGTAATGTTGGCTATTTTTAAAGCAAATACTTTTTCGCGACCACACATATTTATGTAAACAAACAGTTCAACATACAATATATAGAGTATTTATACGTAAATATAAATAAATCAAATAAAAATATTGAAGGTAATACAGATATATGAGATTACATACCTTTACATAATGTTCCTCTGCTTTATTTGATAGTATATTTTCTACATTTTGACAGCACCTATATTAAGTATGCAAATACCGCCATTGTAAAATGGCGTTTGGTTGAGAAATCTTGAGAAATTGAACCTGAACCTCGCTGTAGAACAAGGTTAGGTTACTCGACCTGACCTTGGATTTCCCCCTCTAACCGGTTCTGTCAGGTTGATGAAGAATACCGAATCTGCTTTCAACCCGGGTTTCGGGGAAAATTCTGGGTCCAAGTTGATCGTGAATACGAATGTTAGAGTTTCAGAAAATCCTTCCCGGAGGGGAATGTCTGAATTCTGTTTTTGGTAGTTTGAACAAAATGCTGGAAACTACAGTCTTTTATTTCAATTTAACAACAGAGTCGTTTGTTGTTGTTATTTCGTTTCTTGTTTTCTCTTTTTGTGATGTAATAGAATTTCATTTTAGGTATTTTTCTGTTTTATATCTAAATTATTAAAATTGAAACAATTTAAAGTGTTTTTTTTTTTTTCCTTATTTTTGGTGAGTTGCATTATTTTTTGTTGTTTTTATTTTAGCTAATAGCTCCTTATACAAACAAAAGTATGAAAGAGCTGTCAGAGATATGGAAATTATGAAAAGGAGGATACAGCAACAACATGAAGAAGAAATGGAACAAAAAGCCATGCTTAAAAAAGCATCTGATAAGAGAGTATGATAATATTTTTTATTATAAACATTCAACATTTTTTTGCTATTACTATGCAGTGAGTAATCGATAAAGAAGATTATTTTTTTAAATAAAACAATAGAATTACAATTATGAAATTAATAGGAGAATGGATAGTTAAAGAAGGCAATTTTTTTTTTTTTTTTTTTTTTTTTTTTTTGTAGTTTATGAAATATTGTAAATATTTTTTTAAACCCTCCATGTTTTTTAAAAATTAACATTTATTGGTTCTTAATGTTGTATCATTTACATCATCAGTTGATTCATCTTATGGAACTTGATTGCTATTTTTGGAATGGTGTATTTTGTCGAATTTTTCTAAGACACATGATTTTTAACCCCATTCATAGCATTCATTACAAATGCAACATTTAACAAAAGACTGTTTAAGCAAATCATTAAGAATGAACTTCTGTGCATCTAAATTCACTGTGCCGCTATATACAGTGAATTTCTTTAATATGCTTGGTTTTTGTCAGTTTTATGTTTCTTCAAGTAAGGTGTGTATTAATGCAAACTAAATTAAAGAGGTTTTGAATGGTCTTTTTATGCATATAATGAATTGTTGGCAAGATTTGAGATTATTTCTCTTTTGATAGCCTGTTCTTTACAGTGTCAGTTACATGCTCTTAAATGAATCTAACATATAAATGAATTAAGGTCTATCCTCACTGGATATCAAAACACCATATGTTTATTTCTTTTTATAATTGCATTTACACTTCTAATATATTTTTTTACAATTGCATTTGAACTAATTTTTTTTATATTTAATATTGAATTAAAGCATGCTCTTTTTTTGAACAAATAAACCAAATAAGAATGTTATTTCATTTTAATTCGTAATGTCACGAAAATCAGTGCTGTTGAGAAAATATAATGTGTTAGATGAGTGAAAATTATTAGCTAACATCACTCTGAGCAGGAAGTAACTCTAAATATACATGACATGTATGCGGTAGTTATCAAGACAGTGACTCAAAAAACTGTAGAGTTTCTGTAAAGAAAATAATCAGTTACAATTACAAGTTTTTATATTTGTATTGATATTCTACTAGAGCTGGAGCTGCAGATTTTGAGAGAAGAGAAACTAAAAAAGTTATTTATTGGTTAGAGCATATGAATTCAAAAACAACAATGTGCAAAGTTCATAGCTAATAACTATAGAAGAAAAGCAAACAATCTGCATTTTAAATAGAAAATAATAATTAAGTAAAAAAATTAGAATATTTTATGTATATGAGGACGTGAGTTAAAACTTGTCTTATAAAAAAAATCACATTTTGAGAAATCATGTAAAATTTGACTGCATCTATTGGTTTTCATGGTAAATCAATATTTTACAATATCAGAAATAAATAATAAAACTAGTTATTTTGCTGATTATAGTCTTTTATCATTTTAAATTCACCAATAGAATAGATTGATAGAGAAAACTCGATTTTTTTTTAAATTTTGGATAAGGCGAGTTTTGAAATTCACGTTATGATATGTTATAATATGTTAAAAAATGGAATTTGAGTTCTATTCAGTGGAAAAAAAAAGTTATTTTAGTTTTGAAATACATGTATTATTTTAATTTAAAGAATATTTCTAAAAAGAACTTGTCCATTGTTTCCTGTGTTAGTTTTTTACCTTGATACCTCTTTCAAACCCTTGCATTATATTCACATTTCAACTTTTTCATTACACCTTTTAATCTTTTGTTTTTCTTATTTTTGCTTTTAGTTAGCTGAAGCTCTTGAAGATGTTGAAGAAGAGAGACAGGTTGCAAATCAGTGGAAAAGGAAGGCTCAAAAACTAGGATCTGAATTACAAGACCTAAGATTAATGTTAGAGGAACAAATGGCGAGAAATGGAGAACTTGAGAAGAAGCAAAGAAGGTATAACTATTTTGTTTGACTTGATTAGTTTAAATTCTTGTTAGAATTGATTAACAGCTGTTATATAATGGGAGGAAAAACATGAAATCTAAATTAGTATAAAATTAATGTAATAGGGAGAGTGGGCAAAATACATTGAAAAATAGTTTTCAAAAACAAAATATATTGATTTTAAAACCTGAAATACATGCATTTTCAAAATACTACATTTAAAATACAAAACATATTTTGAAATTTAAAAAAATATATTTTTTCTAAATTTATGTCAAACAAATGCCAAATTTCTTTATAACTAATTGAACTTTTAAAATTATAAATTTCCAAAACATAGAACACATTTCATATAGCAAGGAAAGAAATTTCATGGGTACATTTAAAAAATGAATTCATAAGTTTTTATAGATGTAATTTGGATTCTCGAGGCAGTTTTTTTGTATGTATTGGAAGGGGGATGTACCTCACTACATAGATTATATAATGAGTATGTTCATTTTCTAACTGAAAAACTAAAATTTAAATTAGTTATAGCTGTAGACTTTTTTTTATAATTACATTATAATATGAATTTTCATTTTCTTTCATTCTGTGTTCTGATTAGGTTTGGTTTAAGTGTTTGGTTTAAGGTGTTTCAGTTCTTTAAACAAAGATAATAATAATAATAATGATAATAATAATGATAATAAATTTTAAAAAAGCCTATTATTGATAACATTAACATCTGGATGAATTTCAATGAATGAATAAAGAAATACCATAACTTGATATTATTTTTATTGCATAAAAATTAAAATTATTGGCCAGTTTTAAAATTAATTTACCATGAACAAAAACAGTTTTTATGAATTTTCCTTATTTTTTTATGAATAAAAAAAACTTTTATTTACATATGTATATATATTTGCTTATTAGCCTTTGTTTTCTCTTTTTGTGGTTTAGGTTTGATGCTGAATTAAGTGCAGCTCAAGAAGAAATAAAGAAAGAAAGGATTTTACGTGAAAAATTATCTCGTGAAAAAGATCATGCTGTGCATGAGAAGTATTCACTTGAACAAGATCTTCAGGTATAAATTTGTTTCACTTCTTACTGCCATTTGTTCTATTGTATTTTTACTTTTTTTCTGTTTTTACACGCATAAAATATTGGATTTGTAAATCCTTTCAAATTCCAGTTTTTGAACAATTTACTCTTTCTAGGGATCAGATGTCCTAAAAATCATCTTTTTACAAAATGTTGATATGTTATACAAATTTTGTGGATTGTCTGTCTCAAAAACTAATGAATGGAATTTAATAAAATTGTAGATTTAATTAGTCCTTGATATAAATTGGTGTTGATTATTTTTTTTGCTTAAATTGCTCAGTAGATGACGCTAATGTGTTGCATTTTTCATGATTTTTGCAATTGTTCTATTTCAAGAATTAATACATAAATTTTCATCAAACTTCAGATTCAGCTCAGATTTATTAGTTCCTGATATAAATTGGCCCTATTTAGTTTTATATGTAAAATACACAAAGAGTGATGCTGTTATGAAGAATTTGTTATGATTTTACTTTAGCTCTATCTCAAAAACTAATGCACAGATTTTAATAAAATTTCAAATTCAGTTTGTCCTTAAAATAATTTAGTGCTGATTTCTTCTTTGTATAAATTGCTCAACAGGTGTGCAGCTTTGTTGCATTTTTTAAGATTCTCCGATAGCTGTATCTCAAGAAATAATGCATAAATTTTCATCCAACTACAGATTCAGTTAGTTCCTGAAATAAATTGGTGCTGATTAGTTGTTGGAGTAAATTGCTCACCAGGTGGTGGGTGCTGCATTGTGATGTTGTTATGTCATAATGCATCGATTTTCATCAAACTTCACATTCAGTTAGAAGTTAATATAGGTTGTTGATGATTAGATTTTGAGGCATATCACCTAACCGATGCTGCATTTTTCAGGAAGTATTAATTTGTATGAGATATAAGAACATTTTGGGATTGTCACATCCAGTTAATTTTTATCATAATTTTTACTGAAATTATCTTTTTTAATATTATGTTTGCTGAATTATTAAAAAAATAAAGTATTGTACTGATTACAAAATATTGACTACTAAATGCTTTTTTTTTTTTGGGGGGGGGGGATATTTTTTAAATTGTGGAATAAAGGAGAAAAATAACATTTTATTGTCAAATCAGATATTAGGTCTTAGCACTGGATTGCTCTCTTAAAAAAAAATATATATATATATATTATTGCTGCCATTGTATCTGTGAACAAAAATGTCTTTGCTCAAGTTTAGCTTTGTCAGTTGCTAATTTTTCATAATAAATTTTTAATACAATTAAACCTTTATTTGTTGAAAACTTTATTTAAAATTTGCTCAGAACTGTGCATTTTCATGAAAAATTTTATTTATTTTCAAAGTTTATTTAAACTTTTTTTTTTTAATTACATTCTTTCAAAACATCTACAGTGGCGGTCAAAAATTTCCGTCCAGCAAAGTTTTTTACTTCATTTGTGAGTATACCCATATGAAGAGGAATCTCAAAGTGATACATATTTTATTGACATAATAGTTAGGAACTTATTTATGGAATAACAAATAAATATCAATAAATTTAATTGATAAAATAAAGTGCAAAGAGAAACGAATGATCTCAAAAAGTTATTAACAAATTATTTATTATAGCAAAAAATAAGTCACCAACAACATTTACAATTAGTATTTTATAGCCATACCTTTAGTAATAAAGTACTGCAGTGCGTCAATGTTTGAAGATAGTCTATGGTAAGTTTTTTCCATACTTTTTGCATTTTTTTGGAAATTTCTGCTGAATTTGATAATTTAGAATTCTGCACGTGTTTGCAAAGTTCTATACAAAGATTTTCTATTGAATTCATAACAGACGTTTAAGCTCGCCACTTCAAAAACGTTTTTTTTTTTCCTTGTGTGTAAAAGCCATTGCTTGATGATCTTGCAAGATATCCTTATACATTGCATCATTCATCTTTCTGCAGATTCAGGCCCTCATTATTGCATGGGCAAATCGGGACTTTGCCCATGGGCCCCAGATCTCAAGGAGGCTCCAAATCTATACATTAATTTATAAAATAGTTACCTACAAATTTCATCTTTAAAAGATGCTACTAAACTTTCTTTTAAAAACAAATTTCATTTTGAATACATAGAACTCAATGATTTGCAAACCTAAACTCAACCACTATTACATAATAATATTTTGATTTTAATAAATTGTATTAGCAATCAAATTAAATCATATCTAAATTTTAGTGGTTGAAAATAATCAGTTCTAATTGTCACGAGATAAATTTCCTTCCGTATTCAAAGTTTTTCTTTTCAATTTTGAGTTAAAAATGAAAAACAGAAAAAAAATTCCTATATTTTTAGATTTATTGAAAAATCCTTTTACATGTGAAGTAGAATGTATTTGATTTGATATTATGTTGTGTGTAGTACAACTTAAAAAGATATAAAATAAACTAATTTCATAAAGTCATTTATATCTTTGAGTATTTGACACTCCCCCATAAGTTATGAAATTCACTTTAAAGTAGTAAATTGCTAAAGTTATATAAGAGTTTTGTTCTGTACTAACCAATATATATATATATATATATATATATATATATATATATATATATATATATATATGTATGTATGTATGTATGTATTAGGGTACTTAATTTACAATTGACGGAGCTAAGAACTTTTTTCTATTTAAAATCCAAGGGGTGAAAATGTTATTTTATGCTTTACACATATGATTGATTATCAATTCTATTTGAATAATGTTGTTCAATTCGAATGGTGGCCCCCGAATTTATATTTGTCCAGGGCCTCAAGTAGTCATCATCAAGGCCTGCGCAGATTTCAAATAACAGACTGATGGTTTTTGAAGATAATGCTCCTCAAGCACTAACATATCCTCTGACATGCTTCATTGTTGGAATAACGCATGTTGAATATTATCTTTTGTTGTTGGGTCATCGGATGTAGTGTCTGTCAATCACCAGGGTTCTTACTGTCGCTCGCCATTGCACCAAATTGCGATTAAATTCTTCATTTGGCAAGTAAATAAGCAATTAGATTCGCCAAATTGCTAATGCTCAATTTTTGCTTTTTCTTTCTTTGCCTTTTCTTTTTTTTTTTTTTTTTTTTTTGTGCTACACGGCGAATTTATTTGGCTAATACTTTTTCATTTGGCAAATGTTTTTTATTTTTAATTAACCAAATTACTAACTTTGGTCAAATGTCAGCGAGAACACTGGTCATCACTTCCAAAAAGTTTGAATTTCGATTCATGGGAAAAGGGTATTTATTTCCTGTTTTCAATTGGCCAGACTCTGCGTTATTTGGAAAATGTCAGTCAGGCACTTTTTTTTTTTAAACTTATGAAAGGTTTTAACACTGACTCTTCCATAAAATTCTACATCACTTCAGCATCTTGACATGGTAGACCGACTTATTACAGCAATTTTCACTGGATATTGCAATGACATTCTTATGTGAGTCATCAATAATTTTCTCCTGATAATTCTGTCCATTAGAATAATCGTTTTTCCAGAGTCTCATGGACTTAACATGTTCACTGCCGATCACGCGCCAGTGCGTGATGTGGTGCCAGCATTAAGGGGCCACTCATGCGCCAGTGCAAGATGTGGGGTGATGTCTCAATAGCCAGTCACGCACTGGTGCAGGAAAATCTTTCCCTTATTCTTTGTTATAAAAAGTAAATCGGTTTCTGGGAAAAATCCACTTCTATAGTGCAACATTAACTATCTTCACATAAGTGGCAGCGAACATGTTAAGAAAGTCCTGAAGGCCATGGTCCTCTATATATTTTTTATATCATTCACAGTAGATTTTCCAATTGCCATTATCTCATGAGAAGATTGGCCATTTAGCGACAAACTAATCAGTCATTTACAAACAATGATTGTTAAACTGTTAATTTTTGAAATTCAACTACATTATCCACGTTGATTCCTTCAACAAATGGCCAAAAAATCCCTCTATTGACTTAAACAAACTAAGGAATGATGAAAAGGGCCAAAAACTTTTGCACAGGCGAATTCGGAATTCCTCCCCTTTGCATCAAGTGTCTTCAGTATCCAGTATTCAAAACGTTTCTGATGTATCTGAAAACGTTTGCATATTAAGTGGAATTGCATCTCAACGGTGTTTAACTGAAGTTATTATTTTATTACAAACTGGTGCTTTTTTGTATATTTCATTGATTGATATAACTCTATTCTGTAGATTGATTATTTTTCCTTTTTTGCTTGTTTGTTTGTAGTCAGCTAGACTGGATGTTGACACACTGCATGAAAAAATTACACAGTTAAATAGAGAATTAGATGAGCTAACTTTGAGTAGTAAAGGAGAAGAAGAGGTAATATTTGCAAACTTTAAAGGTTTTGTATGATGTTGTATGTGTGATGTACATGAGTTAAAATATTTACTCAACCTGCCCAGAAGAAGCTCTTGTTCTGCTTAATATGTTATATCAATTGGTTCTTTTTCTCTTATGCATTCAGTGGTTCAGCCAAAGTCATTCATTTATTCTTCTTTAGCTCCAGCATTTGCTATAAATTTATTATTGCAAAAGAAGAATGAAAAAAAAAAAAACATTATGTCTCTTTTAATTTTTATTTGCAGACATTAATTGCACTTAAGGTATTTATTTTTTATAAAAGAATGGAAAATTTGATTACTAAAAGTAAATTATAACATTGCAAGTTATATTGTGTTTAAATGTCATTTTTAAATGAAATCCTTTGTATATTATATTAGATAAAAACTAGGCTGTTTACAATTTCACAGAATTTAAACTTTATACAACAGTCAGGAATTAAACTTGGAAACAATTATTCAAAGCTTTTGTTGTGTGTGTGTGTATTCATGAGTCAAATACCTGTTGTAACGTTCCAAATTATGTTATCTTAGATTTTAGTACTTTTTATGTTATTTTAAATATTTAGAAAGTTTATGATTTTAATCACTGATTTTTAAAAAAAAATCAATTTATATAAATCGTGATTTAAATCAGTTGATTAAAATTGTTGATACCCTAGTATTAAGACACTATTTGAAATAGAAAGAAAAGTTTAATATAATAAGTAAGTCACTGCATCATAAAAACAGTAAATTGGAAAAATTATGGCATATTTTTAAGTGTCCAAATAATAATATTGGCAAACTATTTCAATTTAAAAATATATTTATACCGGAAATTTATTTCGTACTTCAAGATGGTCTTTTTAACTATTAAAAAATATTTTTTTATGAAAATAATAAAAAGAGAAACAAAACTTTGATGAAAGTTACATCATATTTAAAATGTATTTTTTAAAACAATTTTCTTATAAAGTTTTTAGAAAATTCTGGGAGGCAGCAATATTTTTTGCTTAATCATTTTATACAAGTTGATTTTAAAAGTTTAATTGATCCTTTCTAATTAATCATGAAAACAGTTATTAGCTGTCTTTTTAGCAGTTGATTGAGCTTTAAATCTGTCAGACAAACCGAAACATTTTCAAAAGAGCATCTGGATTTAAAGTTTTACAAAAAATAAATATACACTACCTGGCCATTGATTATTGTTCACTTGCAATTTTACATTTTGTTAAATATCTAGAAAAAGGAATTATCCTGGAACTCTCAGTGTATAAACATAAACATAATAGTACAGGTCATATATTTCCGTGAAGATTTTTTCAAGAAACTTTATAGGGGACCGTCAACAAATTAAGAAAGAATGAATATCTTTTGGATAACCCTGTCAAAACTAATGCAGCAAAAGTGCTCAAACTGTAGATTGTGATTAAGTGGCTTATTTTTATAAACTGTGTTCATTTTTATGTCGATAGCATGTATACTTGTAAAGAAATTAAGGTTTTTATAAAAATAGTCCCAAATTTTTCCAAGATTTTTGCTTATAATTTGCAGAGTTCTTAATATAAAATAATAATATTTTCTGAAAATGTGACAAACAACATGGCACATAATACCCTGTAATCAGAATTAAAAAATAATAAAAATTTTATGAAAAATGAGTAGGTTTACTAAATAATTTTTCACTGCACATGTGTCAACGATATCAAAATTTCATTTGCATATTGTGTTACCTAAATGCATAGAGCAACTTTTGTGAAAGCCGCAAAATCATAGCTTGAAAATTCTGAAAATAATCATCAATAGAATCACTTAAAAATCTGTTATTCCCAAAATGAAGCAAAAACAAGAGTGGTTGTATCCATATATTCATTGATTAGTGTCAATATAGAATACACAATACGGGATGTACTACTACATTTGGATAAAATCCCTCAATTTTTTTGCTGCATTTTGGGAACAACGTATTTTCAACTTATTATGTTGACGATTATTTTTAGATTTTGCGACTTTCACAAAAGTTGCTCTATACATTTAGCTAACATAATATGCAAATGAAATTTTGATATTGTTGACGCATGCACAGTGAAAAATTATTTAGTAAACCTACTCATTTTTCATAAAATTTTTATTATTTTTTAATTCTGATTACAGGGTATTATGTGCAATGTTGTTTGTCACATTTTCAGAAAATATTATTATTTTATATTAAGAACTCTGCAAATTATAAGGAAAAATCTTGGAAAAATTTGGGACTATTTTTATAAAAAACCTTAATTTCTCTACGAGTATACATGCTATCGACATAAAAATGAACACAGTTTATAACAATAAGCCACAATCACAATCTACAGTTTGAGCACTTTTGCTGCATTTGTTTTGACAGGGTTATCCAAAAAATATTCATTCTTTTTTAAATTGTTGACGGTTCCCTATAAAGTTTCTGGAAAAAATCTTCACGGAAATATATGACCTGTATTATTATGTTTATACACTGATAGTTTCAAGATAATTCCTCATGTATTTTTCTAGATATTTAACAAAATGTCTAAAATCACAAGTGAACGATAATCAATGGCCCATACATAAATAATAATCCAAATGATCAATATGTTTCTAAAAATATTTTTTAAGTGCAGGAAACATCTTGGAATTCTTTAATATGCTCAACTCATTTATTTTCATTAAAATGTTTAATTTTTATGATTCATTACTGTCTGTTTAAATATGGAGAGAATGAACATATTAATTTTTACAAAAAGCTAAACAGGATTTTTTTTTAAAAAAGAGGAAAAATCTCTTTATAATATTATCTTTATTATCATTTTTTAAGTTTTTTTTTAAACAGAGCATAGGAAAAGTATTGTATAACACTTTTGAAAATGGTTTAGATGCAAATGTCTGTAAGATTTCAGTGTAATATTTTGTATCATTACTTATATCCTACAAAACTATTGAAATTTATTCTATATTCTTAACATTTGTAAGTATATGTGTACTAGTTAATAAAATTACATCATGCTGAGTTTTTATTAAATTTGGCTTAAATACTTGACATACAAAGCTTTTTTCTTAAACAATTGTATTAAAAAAATCTTTTAAGATTTTTTTTTTTTTTTTTTTTTTTTTTTTTTTTTTTTTTTTTTTACTAGAGAAACAATTAACACTTTCCAACACATTTTAAAAAGTTATTATGAATTTGATTTGTTATATCTTTAATATCTTTTTGATATTTTTGCATCAGTCTCATGGGCAATGTTTAAGGGGCCAGAAAGAATCTAAGCAAGATCGCATATTAAATATGAGCATCTTAACCAGGTTTGACTATACCTTGAAATTTGAGATTCTATACTTAAGGAATTTCTGAAATAAACAATTTGATTACAAATTAAGTTTGTATTGGTTCAAGGTATGATTTATCCTTGAGAAACAAAATCTGAAAAATTTCAATAAAGAAATGAATTTAAATTTTTTGTCTTTCATTTTTGTGTAATTATTGATTTATAAATTAAAAACATATATGTATCTTTATATGAAAGGTCACTCAGTTGAAGAGAGTTAAGCAGGAACTTGAACGTAAATGTCGTGACCAGGAAGAAGAACTGGAAGAACTAGCAGCACAAGTTAGCATGTTAGAACAAGCTAAGCTTCGCCTAGAAATGTCTTTAGAGAAAGTTAGACAAGAACATCGTAGAGAGGCTTCTGTGAGAGAGGAAGAAATAGAAGAAATTAGGGCCAGTTTCTCTAAAAAGGTAATAAATAGTTCACTATAGATTAACCATTGGCGATTATTAAATCATCTGAGGTTAATGTAGTAAATTCTGTTTAACTTAAATTTCAAATGGGTGAAGAATTGAATTATTTAAATTCAAATTTAAATAATTCACCAATTGTATTATTTAAATTTAAATTCACCAACTATAGCACAGTATTTTTATGAAAACTGAGAAGCAATTCAAGAAATTTTCATCCTCTAATGTATTTTCCATTTTTTTTTTTTTTTTTTTTTTTTTTTTTTTTTTTTTTACCTTGTCTACAGTTTTATAAATAAGTAATTTTTAATCTGTTGTTAATTTTGCTTGCACATAAAAAAAAAAAAAAAAATTAAATTTTACAAACATGTTGTTCACGCATTGTTTTAGACCTTGAATTTTTTTCTAGGTTGTCGGGTATGCACATTTTATTCATTTATTTATTGTATATGTATTCATGTAATGCATTTGTATAGATATGTTGTAATCTAGAATACATTTTAAAGCCTACTTTTTCTTCCCTTTTTAATAAAGATAAAAAATTTAGAAGCACAACTGGAAACAGAACAAGATGAAAGGCATCAGTTAATGAAGCAAAAACATGAACTAGAACGAAGACTGTATGAAATGGCCGATCAGCCTCCTCCTCAAGATCCTGAGATAGAACGCCGATTGAGGAGGGATTTAAAACGCACTAAAGCTCTGTTAAGAGATGCTCAGTCAATGATTGAACATACCAGAGAAGGCCAATCTGGTAAAACATTGATCAGGCAACTCAAAAACCAGGTATGAACTAAAAATATGTTTGATTTCCTTTCTTTTTGTGTCAAATTTTATCAATGAAAGTTTTCCATTTAATTTGAGCAGTTTCATAAATTTTGTAGGCATTAAATTTGCTTTGTATTGTCAATTTCCTTATGATTAAAATGATTAATCACAAATTTATGTATAATTTTTCAAATGTGTCCTACATGTTTTGTTGCATTTTGTCTGTGTTTTTGATTAATATTGGTGAGAATTCTTCTGAAAAGTCTTTTTTTTTTTTTTTTTTAAATTTCTGAATTAACAACTATAAAATTGTTAAGTTCATAAAGTTATCCTCATTAGAAGCTTCATAATCATTGCAAAGCAACTCTAGAGTTTTGTCAGCTGTAACAAGTGAAATATAGGTGTAGGCAGTGTTCTTGCTGACTTTTTATGAATGTTAGCAATTAGGCTAATCAGAAATAAAAAACATTCACCAAATGAGAAAAAAAAAATAGCAAATTTAATTTAGTTTATCTGTCAAAAATTATCATAAAAACTATGTTTTCAACAACATTGCTCAGACTTACCCCTTTAAGGGAAGTAAGTTATAATTTCATGAATGATTTAATTAACCATTTTTATTATTTTACAATGTAATGTTTTCTGAAAATAAGAAATCTTTGCATACAAAATTTAAATTAATCTGGAGGTTGATGGTTAGTTTTTCGTATTTCAAAGTCATTATTTGACATTCGTAAAAGGAATAAGGTTTCAGTTTTACCACTCAGTATAATAAATTTTTCCCTCTCAATTTTTTTTATGTAATTATTAAAAGTTCTTCTTGTTTTACATTTTTTTCTTTTACATTTGTAAGACAGGCATGATATGATCAATCCATATGGGTGGTTCCAGAGATATAATCTGGAAATGCTTTCATAGATGGAAATTATTTTGCAATATTTTATTTATTTTTTGAGCTAATTGATAAAACAGAAAATCTTTAAAGATGGAAAAATTAAGCCTTTTATTCTTGTATAAAACAGCCAATGAGCCAGCATGACAACAGCAAAGAAAAAAGGCGAAACAAAAACAAGACTGAACTTTCATGCGCATGTGTCGTCAAAGGAACAGGGGCAGGTGAAAAACGTTTATTTCTCTGTTACTTCTTAACTCCTTGGGGACAAGTGACCTGTAATACATGCCACATATGGTGCTCAGAATCCTTGATTATTCTCACCAATAAATTTTTATTGTAAATTTTGCCTTATTTAACCTGCACATTTTCTCTATTCAATTAGGCAAAAATCTTTCTTTTTAAAAACCGATGATAAAAGATTAAAAATTCTGTAGAAGATGCTTGTCTTAAAAGGGTTAAGTGTTAAAAAGAGCTATTTCCAATTTTTACCAAATTTAACCAACATAACTACACTTTATAAATAATAACTAGAAATAGTAAAAACATGCATGATTAAATTGTCAAAGTATATTTCTATTTTCAGTATGTTTTCGCAGGCTGCGAAAATATCTCTGATGCATACATTAATGATTTTAAAGAAAGCATTCTTCATAATGGAATTTTATTTCTAAAATGTGTAATAACAGGAAACCTTAAAAAGGGCGGCAAGAAAATCTCCAAAGGGCACCACGTTGGACAGCCCTGTTCTACTGTATATTTAAGCATAATGACTGTTATGTTTTGAATATGATGATTGACTTTTGATTTTTATTTGTCATAGCTTGAAGACTCTGAATTTGCGAAAGCAACTGCTGTCAAAGCTCGCCAGGCTGTTGAAGCAGAGTTGCATGACTGTCAGACTCAACTTGAAGAGGCCACTCGTGCTAAAAACGAGGTATTTAAGATTTTTTTTAAAAATGCATATATACTTCTGTAAAGCTTTATTATTTTTTATTTATATAATTTATTATAATTCAGGCAGAAACTCGCTGCTTACAACTCTCTAGGGAAAAGAGTGCTATCCAGACTCAATTAGAGGAAGCTGAAGAAGAGATGGCGGAAGTTATGAAGAAATACAAAGCTGCTGTTAATCAAGTGAGGAAGCAAATTTAAATTTTACTCACATACTAATGATTTGATTAAAATAATAAACAAACAAAAAAAAAAAATAAATAAAATTTCTTACTGATTATAATTAGTTATTTTTGCTATTTTGTAAGTATTTTGTACTTTTGTTATAAGCTTGCTTTTTTAAAAGCAATATCAGAAACATCATGAAAAATAATACAGCATTTCTAATTTAAATAATTAGACTCAATTTTAAATGAAACAGTCTTTTCATGTGATCTTGGATAGTAAAAAAAATTTATTGTGAATATTTTAAAAAATCAAAAAATAGCTGAATAAGTAATATTTAAAGTTGCTTTATTTATTTAAAGCTTTAATACGTAAATCTCTATATAAAAAAATTACATTACTGCCAGAGCGTAAAGTAGCAAGCATAGCATTATAAACCAAAATAAAATCCTTATTTTTAAGAGAAAATCAGAAATTTAAGTTATTTAATCCAGTTAATGTAGAAATTAAAAATGTAAATAAAAAGCATTATACTTGTATAATCATTGGAAATTGTTTTTTTTTTTTTTTTTTTTTTTGGAGATTGAATAAAGAAAAAAGTGACTTACCCAGATGATGCACAGTCAAAGAAGATGTCAAAGAAATATGACTTAGATAATTTTTATTTGCAAATTCAAGGCATATCTGATGGATCCAACTCATGTAAAAAGATAAAATCATAATCAATTCTTTATGTATTATAATGAATCTGAAGCTAGTTAATATCTAATTATGAAGGTATGTGAAACACGAAATTATTTTAGCATTTGAAAAGTCACTATAAATTTAATTAATCCATGATGTAAAATGCCAGAGTTCTTAGAATTAAAAGTTAAATATGCTGGTGTAACAATATATACAGTATATGACCAATGATGACCAGTCGCTTTCAATTTTAGACATTTTATTAAATATTTAAAAATGTACATGAGTAATTATCGTTTAACTTCAGGTGTGTTAACAGAATAGTATAGGTCATGTATTTCCGTAAAGATTTTTTTCTGTGAAGATTTTATGATGAGTATCAAATTTGCTTTTAATCAATGAATTTATTATGATTTTATCTTTTTAACATCAGTTGGATCCAACAAATATTTAATTATGTGTCCTGCATTTGTTAATAAAAATTATTTAAGTCATATTGCTTGGATATTTGTCTTTGACTGTGCATCACTTGGGGTGAGTCATTTTTTTTCTTTATTCAATCTTCAAAATAATAAATAATTTCCAATAATTATATATAGGTACAATATTTTTTATCTACATTTTTAATTTCTACATTAATTTGATTAAACAACTTGAATTTCTGATTTTCACTTAATAATAGGGATTTTATTTTAGTTTACAGTGTAATGTTCGCCACTTTATGATCCGGCAGTAATGTGATTTTTGGATGTAGAGATTTATTAAAGCAACTTTAAATAATTTGTTTAGATATTATCTATTTACCTATTTTTTGATATTTTAAAATATTCATAATAAATCTCTTCATCTAACATCACATGACAAGTTGTAACAAAGTTGGAAGTTAATTTAATGAAACATCAGTTTGCATTTATCTGCATTTTTCTGTGCACTTGATGTACATTTATAAATCTTTATTTCCTTTTTTAAGCATGTTTTGTAAGGATTTTTCATATAATTAATTTTTTCATATAATTGCCAAAATAATGAATTGACTTCTTCTGAAAATTTAACTCATTTCCTACTGATGGGTCCAAAAATGACATTTTTTTAAATTAAATGTTTTGATGAAAAAATAAAATGCTTTGATAAAATTAAATTGTTTTTGGTTACCAGTTGCAATTTTTTTATATAACATAATAATAATAATAATAATAATAATTGTTGTAAAATTATAGTGTTTGATTCTTTGCAAACAATGCAATGTAATTATGCAGTACATGCAAAGTGCTATAGAATATTTTATAAATAAGTAAAATTTGAAGAAAGAGTTTTTCATTTTAGAAATAATTAAGTCATAGCTTTATTTTTGTGTTTTGTTAAAACAAGGTGATCCAACACAGACTACCCAGGTGAAAGATGCTTGATATACTGTCTGGTATGCAACATGAGGGAAAAATATTTTTTTATTTAAAATTCCAACAGATTTTTTACATTTCATATAGTTTTTCAGTTTGTCACTAACTACACCAAAATGCCTGTTTGATACTCTCATATTAGCCAAATGAAAGCAGTTACTCGTGAAAGGATTTTGTATTTACAGTAAACTTTTTTATTTTAATAGTTTAATTATTTAAGGACTAAGTTTTATTGCATGTATGTTAAATTTGTGTTTTATTTATTTGTGAAGTTTTAATTTTGCTTAGGCAATATAGTTATAGAAAATATGATACCAAAACAAACAAATGCAGAATTATTAAAAAAAAATTAGGTGTAATCTTCCATAATTGAGTTGAGCACATTCATTTTTGATGTGTGTTTAAAACATTTAAGCTAGAAAATTATTTTTAAAACCATAAAAAATCTATAATTGAGATAGTTTTCTAAGAAATTACATTTAATATGCATTTTCCCCCTATTCGTCAAATGTAAAGATTGAAAATTGTACAATGTTTAGAAGTTAAAAATTTGTGATAAAATGTATTTGATTATTCAAGCAATTGCCACTGTCAGTATAAAGCCAGCATCGCTCATGGAAAAGTTTTGATTTATAATGTAGATATTTATTTATGAAGTTTCAATTTAGCTACTGATATTACACAGAAACAAAAAAATACTGAATTATTTACATTGTTTTCAGTACAAATGTATTAATCTTTCCTAATCAAATAATACTTTTTTGTTTTTGCGATAAATTAATGAAATTCATTTTTTAAACATAAAAAAAGTAATTAAGATAGTTGTCAATGAATTAAATTACACATAATGATGTACATAATAATGTACATTTTTTTTTTTTTTATGTCGCAGTAAATAAAAATAAAGAAAAGCATTAAATTACAATTTTCAAACAAAATGATTTTGAAAGCACAGTGTTTTTTCTATGTGACAGTCTAAAAATTAAAATTGGGTAATGTTCAGAAGTTAATCAATAAAAGCAAAATTTATTTGTCATAGGTTGTCATCCTCAAAATGATGACAATCTTAATCATGGCTATGTTTTTGATTTATAGTGTAGATTAGATATGATTACAACTGCTATTTTTTTATGTCTCCTGCTGATGTTTTGTTTTTGCATTACTTTATAATTCTAGCTTTTTCTCCCTTTTCTGTTTTATCAATAGTAAGAGCTGTTTATCATGAAATATTGGTAAAAAGCAAAAATGTTTGTATAAAGGTATCGTTTCAGAAAATGAATGGGGGGGGGGGGGTAAGAATGTGTAGAAGAAAATAAGTAATATTTTTAAAAAATACTTTTTCCTCTTTTCTGAAATGTTTTATCTAAATGTAAATTGATATTGTGTACATTAATTAACTACTATTGTGATTATTTTAGATGTCTATTGATCAAAAGACCATTTCTGAACAGAATCAACAAATAGCTGATTTAGAAACAGAGAAACAAATGTTAAAAGATCAGGTTAGTTAGATTATTTTAAAGTTTATTTTTTATTTATTCTTACTTATTTTTTAGGTTTATTGAATAGTTTTCAAAATAATGTAATTACTACTTTCATTTTAATTGAATTATTTTTCTTATAAATTACTCATTAAAAAAAAATGAATTAACTGATTGACTGTCAGCATTAAAACATTAATTTTTCATTTTATTTATTTATTTTGACAAAAATATGAAACTTATAATTTATAAATTATGTGAGATGTTACTTTAAATGAAACTATAGGGATATTAAAGTTAGAGATTGACTGAAAATTCATTTTTGTTTTCTGCCCAAAATCTGATTTTTGCTGAAAATTTGGCCCATCCCAAACTTCAATAAAATTATCTGTATTCCAAAAATCTCATTTCATCCTTTGGAAATTTTCAACATTATTCGCTGATTTGAGATGTATCGGCCCCACTTTTCATTTATTGCTATGAACCTGCACTGTATTATCAGTTTTGACTGACTCAATTTATGAGTGCAATTTATAAAGCAAGCAATACTTATAGGGCTCAACTTTGAAGATGCTTTCCATATGTTCATAAAAAACTGCAGACTTAACAGTAATAAAAATTTTTATAAACCTATATTGGACAATTGCACCATAAAATTTAATTACTAAGAATGTATTTATTAAAAATACAACATATTGCTCATATATTATCATATTGAATATCATCATATCATATTGAAGACGCCCGCAGAAGATGGCGCGAAACATTGATATTTTTATTTTATTTTAATTGTACAAGTGTATATTAAAATTCTTGTTTTGTGCGCCATAGAGCAATATGTTGTATTTTTAATAAATACATTCTTAGTAAAAAATTTTTAGTTTGAAAATGCAGAAGTATTTTGAATGCTCTTTGAAAAAGCTGTACTATAACATATGTTCATTTGATAAAATAATTATAAAAGATAAATCAAAGTATAACTAAATCATTCATCTATAAATAAAACATTTTTTACTTTGATGAAATTTGTATGATTATAAAATAATTCTGTGTCATAGATGAATTAATTACATTTTATTTTATATGGGAGGGAAGAGTGTTCAGAGATACAGAGGACCAACTTAAGTCATGCATATAATTACATTTCAGGTCACCAGAAGTCAGGCGTATTGTTGATAAAATTGTAAAAACTGAACTAAATGGCAGGCTACCTGGGAATAGGGTTATTTGTTTTGGTTTCTCTTGCCCTATAATACAGAATTGGAAAATTTTCTTTCAGTTTGTTGATCATTGCTATTGTTTATTAATTAAGTTATTTACCTGATATTTAATGTCAGAATTCTTTTCTTATATGTACCCAAGAAAATTATACGAATAAAATATTTATGAGTAGGAATTCTTGAAAAGATTTATTCCGTAATTTTTGATCTCATGTTTCTATTTTTGTAAATGAAAAAATTTATTTCATGTGCATTTTTAACTCTAACTTTTCACCCTTCTAGCTGAGTGAAGTTAGTCATAAGTTTGAACATCTAGCTGGGCAGTCAGAAGAGACTCACAAAGTACACAGATTAGATGGCAAAGTTAGAGACCTTGAATCAAAATTAGAACTTGAGCTAACTACTAGGTCCCGTCTTGAGGTATTAATATTTATAGTGAATTTTGTTCTTTATTACTGCTTTTGATATTTTTGTTTTATTGGTCCATTTTTTCTTTTCCATATCAATCATGCCAATCTTTTTAAAGTAAAATTGTTAAGTTTTATACACATGTATTTTTTGACTTTGTACTGGTTTCTAAATTCCGCACAAGATTTATAATTTAAAGTCTTGGTTAAAAATGGCTGGGCATCACTGATGATATTTTAATGTTACCATTTTATAAACAGGTGAACATTTTTTCTTGATGAAATGTAAGTGATATATATTTAGTGGTTATTTATTTATAATTATTTCTTATATATTTTATTTATTAAAATTAAGAAATGCTCATATATAAAGTTTTGACAAATAAACACCTGCAAAGCAAAATTTAGAGATAAGCAAGACTTTAGAACAGATTTGTTGTTAGTTTATTGCAAAGGCTTCCTCCCCTCTTTCTTTTAATGGTTAATATGAACACGAAATAAACCAAATTAAGGAATAAATCCATACAAGACAATTTTTAAACACAAAATTAGTAAATTAAAGTAATTGAATATTGATATGCCAATTTTCTTCTTTGCACGGCTGTCAAACGATAGTTCATATTAGATGCTTAGCCTATGAAACTATTTTTCTTGAGTTTCGCTAAAAACTTTTCTATTATCAAATGATGGGACATACTGAAAATCATCTGTTTGTTCATTCTTAAATTTTTTAACAATTCTTGCTAAATAGGATTTTGCAGTGCCATATGCTTTAACTGTTTATCTTATAGACATTTCTCTTTTCACTATTTCAGTTATGGTAGCTATCATTTCTTCTTCAGTAGTTTGCTATTTATCACTTTTCCTTTTATATTTTTGAGACTTATTCACCTTTTGATGATTTCTAGAAATGGAAAAAAAAAAAAAATCCTAAATAGTAGATATATGCTATAGCAATATTGCTAGATTTATATGCTTTAAAGACTTTCAAGCACTTTTTATCAGAATTTTTTTAAATAATACTTGCCTTATTTAATAATAATAATAATAAAAAAGTCTTTAGCTATAGAGAGCAAAATTAAATGAAAATTCTGGTACTAAAATACCTAAACACTCTGGAATTCCTTGATGTTTATGAACTTTGATATTTGCATACTTTTATTCTGCATAATAATATATACATTCTTCCTACATAAAAAGTAACTTAAAATTTACGAATTGTACATTATATTTTGTTAGAATAATTATAAACAATGAGGGGTTGAAATGGACATGTCCCTTTCATCTCCTCGGTTATTCTCCCTTTCAATCTTTTATTTGCCTAGCAAAATTAAAATGGTATGCATGCATGACAGTATTTTAGCTAAAAATATGCACTGCTATTCACATAAAGTGCATGCTTTACACTAGGGATGCACAACCTGTGGCCCGCGAGCTCTGCCATTTTCAACTGGAAAAATTGCAATTTTTTTGCATATGTGATAGGAAAAAATCGTAAATTTAGTCTATTTTCTGCGGGAAAATATAAATTTTCGTCACTTAAGAATCGCGAATTTCATTGATCGGTACCGAAAAATCGCGAATTTCATTGATTAAGTACGGAAAAAAGGGAATTTTGTCGATGAGGTTTGTAAAAATCGCAAGCTTCACTCATCAGATATTGAAAAATCGCGATTTTTGTCCATGAAGTTAGCAAATTTCCCCCATTAGGCACAGAAAAATCGTGAGTTTTGTAGATCAGGCATAGAAAAATCATGAATTTTGTTGATCTTACGCAACGCATATTTCGTTGATCAGACAAGAAAAAAATCGTCAATTTTGTAGATGATGCTCGAAAAAAATTGCAAATTAAATTCATCGGTTGCAAAAAAATTGCATGTTTTCTCGGTTTATCGCATGGGGGAAAAAAAAAAAAAAAAAACGCGAATATCGTTGATTAGGCACGGGCGAAAAAATTACAAATTTCGTTGATAAAGCACGGAAAAATCGCGCATTTATCGATGACGCGAGGAAAAAATGAAAATTTAGTTAATAGGCTGCGAAACAATCGTGAATTTCATCAATTTGTCCTGAGAAATAAAATCGTGAGTTTCATCTTACCGCGTAAAAAAGTGCGGATTTCGTCAGTTAGTACAAAAATTGTAAATTTCGTTTGATCTGGCGCGAAAATTTGGTCTGGCGCGAATCGTGTTTTTGTCAACGAGCTTCGGAAAAATTACGAATTTCGTCGATCAGGTTCGGAAAAATCGCGAATTTCGTCGATCAGGTTCGGAAAAATCATGAATTTCGTCGATTAGGTTCGGAAAAATCGCGAATTTCGTTGTTCAGATGCGGAAAAATTGTGAATCTCGTCAATCATGTGCGGAAAAAAATTGCGAATTTCGTCGATCATGTGAGGAAAAATCACTAATTTTGCCAATCAGCTTTGTAAAAATAGCGAATTTTGTTGATCTGGTGCGGAAATGAAGCAAATTTTGTCGATTGGTTTTGTAAAAAGTGCAAATTTGGTCGATCAGGCGTGCAAGAATTACAAATTTTATTGATTGGGCACAGAAAATCGGGAATTTTGTTGTTCAGGTACGAAAGTTCTCGTTGATCGGCTCCTTCTCCCTCTTTCGTTCATAAAGTTCACATTTTTTTCGGTACCAGCAATTTATGCTTGTTTTTTAGCACTTTTAATAAAACAAAATTTACTCTTCTGAAAAAAGTCAAATGCATCTTGAAAATAAAACTTGCTACAATTGTTATATATAAACTAAAATCTGCTGATATATCTTTAGCATGTGAATTGGATATTTTGACTGGGTAAGCAAACTTAAAGGGGTAACATCCCCACCTCTTGCCACTTCCCTCTAAAATCATATTTTTTATCCGATTATAGACCATAGATCACCTCCTTTAAATCGAATTATCTCCTTATTATTGATGTGGCCCTCGACCACCCAGACATATTTCTATGTGGCCCTTCACTTGAAAAGGTTGTGCACCCCTACTTTACACTCCTAAATTATATGATAATTATAATGGTAAACATAAATTACTTTATTAAGTGAAAAAAGAAAAGCAACATAAAAACTTACTTTTTTATGTCAAAAAGAGGTTTTGCTAGCACCACCCACAAAGCTAAAAAAGCTGATGTTACTTATAAGGATTATTAAGATAGAATAGGTACTGCTATCTATTTAACCAAAATTGAGAATTTCTACATATTAATTTTGAGTGTCCCTTTTATCCCCACTCTCCCATACAATAGTTAATTTTTTTACAGCATCAGTATAATCTTTGAAATGATTTATTTTGTTTTCCCTTAAATGCATTTTTGTTTTAAAAATTAATTTTCTGCATATATGTATATATATATATATATATATATATATAACCATTAATTGTAGTACAATATATGAACCATTTAAATTTAATAAAAAATTACCACATTGAACATGAGGAAAAAAATAAATAAACAAATAGAATGAATACAAATGGAATTTGTAGAACTAAAGCAGAATTGTCAAGCCCCAAATACTTTGGAACTACAAATGAAGTGTGTGGTTTCATCTTCGTATTAGCCATGAAAAAGTGAAATAATAAGAATTTGGAGCTACCAACACACATAAAACCAAAATGAAATGAAGAAATAACATAAAAAACAAGCCACATCAAAATTACTAAATTGGATAGAAAAATGTATAATAATATATAAAAAAATATATAAAAAATATATAAAAAAAATATATAAAATATATATATATTTCTTTTTGGTCTGCATTAAGTCAGGTGAAGTTAAATTATGCTTTTCTGGACAGTTTAGAAATCAACATATTCCAATTACTTTATATATCTATATGTAATATAAATTTTACAGGGCTCCCAAATGGTCCCCTTTTTTCCACAAAAGTCCCCTTTTTAGAAAAAGGTCCCCTTTAGTCCCCTTTTTTGTATTTTAGTCCCCCAAGTCCCCTTTTCTGTGTCTGAAAAAAACCCTTCAAAATTAAAATAAAAAAACTCTGAAAATCACTAAAAGCTTAAAAATCAAAGAAGACAAAATTTATTAAAGTGGGTGTAAAAACATTATAATGGGTGTAAAAAAGCGTGGTAACTGAAATTCTTTCATGAATCTAAATGTTAAAAAATCATCACAGAATACAGGCAATTTTAAGAATCTCATTAAAATTCTTAAAAATTAAAAAATTGCATAACACGAAAGCTACTATATTAAGCTACTGCTTGACCAGTCTTCAATAACGGGCCTTGGCATGCTTCCCCCCCCCCCCCAAAAAAAAAAGGGGGGCAGTGGCTTTTGCATAAAAATACTTCGCTTTTGAAATGGCCAACCCAAGTACCCAATCTGAATGCTGTAGAAAATCTTTGGAATGAACTTTAAAAACATGTTTGAAATTATTAAAACTCCAATTCAGCATGGCCTGAATTTTCTCAAAAATTTCAAGATGAGTGGAAAAACGTACCACAGACGATTTTCAACTGTTCATTGAATCGATGCCAAATTGCTGTGCCTCGGTACATTTTGCTAAAGGTACGACAACAACATACTGATTGTAAATCTAGTTTATCACAGTGATTTTCTGTTATAACACAATTTTTTTCCAAACTTTCCAAGATGGCTGATAACTTTTGAAAGCATGCGTTTTTCTTTGCAATTAATTTTGTCAGTTGTATTTATTGATATTCATTTGTTATTCCATAAATAAATTCCTAACTATTGTTTCAATAAAATGTATGAGTATCACTTTGAGATTCCTCTTTATATTGGTATACTTTCAAAATCGCGAAAAATTTTATGCTGGCCGAAAACTTTTGATTGCCACCAGGGCTTGAATTTCAGGGCGGGATTCGCGCCCGAAATTTTGAAATCCCGCCCAAAAAATTACCATAGGCGGGAGGCTCCTGTCCAAAATAAATCACGAATTTTCCGAAAAATTTTGAATTTTGAAACTACGATTAACTCTCACGATCTTTTTGTGAATTTTGTGATACTTTCGTGCGAGTTTTTCACTGCAAGAAAAATCGTTGGAATTCATGATATTTTTACGCAACCAATCGTCAAATTTAAAATTTTTTTCGCCGATCGATTGACAAGTTCCATGCGATTTTTCATCGCGAGAACAGAGTAATTCAGTTTCGAATTCTCCAAAAAATTAACGCACTCGACTCCAAAAGTTATGAAACATCGTTTATCAGCCCGGCAATTCGGATAGTTATGTCCGAATTTCCGGGCTAATAACGATTTTTCACGGCTTTTGAGCCGAGCTCAATTGCATATTTTCACAATCAGTTTCATCAACATCAATCATTCGTAGAAAATAGAAACGAAGAAAATTTCTTTTGATTATCGTGATAAAAATGCCAATTTTCTCAAAAAATCACGGAAAAAAACCCCCGCAAAAATGCAATTTTTATTTAAAAAAAAAAAAAAAAAAAAAAAGTGAGGCAAATATCGTGGAAGAAAAACCCACGGATTCCGTAAAAATATCGCAAGAACAACACAGACTCAGTCAAAATATCGCGTGAAAAACGCGGATTGCGTCAAAAGATTGCGGAAAAAAACGCAATTTTCGTCAAAATATTAAGGAATAAAAATGCGATTTTCGTCAAAAAATCACGTGAAAAAAAGGCCATTTTCATCGAAAGATCGCGAAAAAATGCTATTTTCGTCAAAATATCACGAGATGGCGCAGATTTCGTCAAAATGTCGCGAGAAAAATGCAGTTTACGTTAAAACATCGCAAGAGAAACGCAGATTCCGTCAAAAAATCGCGAGAAATATCACAAGAAAAACGCAGATTTCGGCATACGATCACGAGAAAACCGTTATTTCCGCCAAAAGATCGCGATAAATTGTGATTTTCATCAAAAGATCTTGAAAAAACTGTGATTTTCGTCAAATGATCGCGAGAAAACATGATTTTCAACAAAAGATCACAGAAAAAATACTAATTTCGTAATAGAATTTCAGAAAATTTGCTGTAATATTGTATTCAACAACTTTTTTGCAAATTAAACATTAGCTTGCCATATTTGTTAATTGATGTTTTAAGTGAAAACATGATAAAATTTAAATTGGAGAACTAGCTAAGATTGCTGTGTAAAACATTGTGTCAGAAGTATGAACTTAAAATAGAAACTTTAATTTCAGAACTACTTATAATATTCGCATAAATGGATTCATTCTGACCTCTCCCCCCCCCCCATGTCTGTATTCTTGTAACTCTTTAAATAGCACATAAAATAACAGTAGGTTTTAAAGATTTTTTTTCTCCCTCCCAAACAGCTCAACTCCCCTCCATTTATAAATGCTGGGAGGGAGATTCCCCTCCTCTGGAAAATTGAATTTCAAGCCCTGGCCACTATAAATTGTTGTTGATTAGTTTTTGGTATAAATCGCTCTACATTTGGTGCTTCTATGCAGCATTTTTCACGATTTCTGCAATCGCTCAATCTCCAAAACCAATGCACAGAATTTTACCGAACTTCAGATTCGGTGGCACATCTGCATTTGTGCGATTTCTGCAATAGTTCTATATCCAGAATTAATGCACAGACTTCCATCAAACTTTAGATTCAATTAGTCCTTAAGATGAATTGACCTTTTTTACATTTTGATGTAAATTCATTTACAGGTAATGCTGCTATGATACAATTTTTTAGGATTTCTGCAGATCTGATTTAATGCACAAATTTTTGTCTAATTTAGGATTCAGTTAGACGTTGATTAGTTTTTATGTTAATCTTTCAATAGATGATGCTCCTAAGCTGCATTTTGTGGGATTTGTACAAGTTTAGCGATATTCATATTTGAAGAACTAATACACAAAATTTCATATCTTTAGAATTCTCATGATGGGCATGGATTACAATTTAATTTTGGGATTATGATAGTGAATTTTGAAGTATTAACATGCATGAGGTAGAAGAAAGTTTTGGGATTGCCACATCCAATTAGTTTGTCAAGGATTGTTCCTGAGGGTACTGAATATTTACATGTACGGTATTTATAGATTTTAAACTTGTGCATATATGCCTATTTTTTGACTCTAATTCTGGATGTGTAATTTTCGAAAAAATTAAGATTTTATTTTATTCAAATATCACTTTTTAAAAAGAAAAAGAAATGCTTTTGTGTGACATGTTATTTAAATCTAAGCATTTCTCCACTAATTATCATTTTTTTATGTCTGATTTGTTATTATAGGCTATATAAAATGAACTTATTGGCCCCTTTTATTTATGAGTGGTAGTAGTTTGCACTAATCCAAATATTAATTTTAACCAAAAAAAAAAAAGTGGTCTAACTTAAATATTTTAAGCAATTTTCTAACTCAACCCCTAATTAAACTACAGCAAGATTCAATCTCATTTGAAGGGTTGACCGAAGGAGGTATCTCATCGAGCCCCACATCTTGTTATGGTCTATTTTGACCCAAACAATTAGGGGCATTTCTTCATGTACATGTTTTTGGGGGGTGGCGAATCAGAAAATTGATTTTTACCACACATCCTTTTAAAACTCCTAGCCTAAGCACCCATTTCCCACCTCCATTCTCACTGCCTTATATAATCCCCATCTATGTAAGGATTTAATCATTATAAACAATTATTAACTTTTAACAAATTTAGTTATTAACACTTTTGGTTTTTTAATTAAAGGTTAGAATGATTTGAAAGGAATATTAAATAAAACCCTCTGAGTGATCTGTGATCATACTTACCCTCTTATTTGTTTTTATTAACTGATCACTATATTTTTTTACCTATAACAATAATTATCAAGGTGAATGCCGAAATATTGAAGTTTATTTTTATTATTTAAGCTGATATTTAAGCTTTATTATTAATGCTGAAATATTGAATGCTTTATATACTTTTTCAGTAGGATATTTAAATGTGCTTAAATAAAATTGTGTACATTGTTTATTGAAATCTTATAAAGATAACAGGGTTGCCACGCCTCCTGGAGAACCGGGAAAACACAGGGAATTTTAAATCTCCCCCCAAAACAGGGAAAATCCAGGGAATTTTTTTAAAAAATCCTAAAAAATCTGGAAAACACAGGGAATTTGGTAATGGCAAATTATAACATTTCTAATTATTCTTCATACACGCCTATATTTTTTCACACTCAACATGGAATAAATGCGTTGCAGTACAGGGAAAATACAGGGAATTTTTTTTTTTCAAGATTAGAGTGGCAACCCTGGATAAACACCTGACATATTTTCTGGGGTTATTTTAAAAATTTACTTTCTTATGTAGGAAAATTTGTGCTATATTTTTATACACACATGATCCTTTTTTTAGTTTCCGTTATCAATAAAAATGGTCCCCCAAAGTCCACCCTTTTTAAGCAAAAATGGTCCCCCAAAGTCCCCTTTTTAAATAAAAATGGTCCCCTTTCCCCCTTTTTGAGGACTAAAATGTGTTGGGAGCCCTGATTTTATCATAATGTTAATGCCTGAAAACTGAACTAATTCAAACCTAATTGTGACAATGTATTGATCTTGTTGCTTTGTAATTAGCCAAGTACGTAGTTTTTATTAATTGTTCATGAATGTATAAAACAGTAAAATAAATAAATAAGTAAATAAAAAATTCAAAATTAGTCGCACAATAATGTTCAAAATACTAAACTGATTTGAATATAATTGGAACAATGTATTGATCTTGCAAGCAGCTTGCTTAAATTAGTTAATCAAGCATATATCTGGTATAGTTCATTTACAGAGTCACACTAATGTTTTCAATTACATTTATTGAATAATATTACAACTTATGAGCAATTTTTAAACTATGATTTCAACAAATGTTTAACACTTTTGATGTAATTGTCTCATATACGTTCAATTGCATTTTTTAAGTATTATTTAAATTTCTCTGCAAATTACTTTTTTTGCAAGATTAAAATGATATAACATATCACATATGTCGAATCAATAGTATTTCTTTATTTTACTTTTCTTGCTTGTGTATCAATCAAAAAAGATGAGAGCTATTGTTTAATTTATAACTTAAAAAATAAAGAAATTGATTGACTCCTGTGACTAAGCTGGAAGTTTATATATATGTATATAAATTTGCATTTAAATGAGATTATCTGAAAAAGAACATAATTCAATTTTACATTTTTACTTTAGCACCAAATTGCTAGGTTAAAGGAACAAAATGAGAGAATAAGAGAGGAATGTGATTCATTAAGGAATAAAGAACTTCAGGCTCAAGAAGGTGTAAGAAGACTGCAACGGCAGATGAGAGATTTAAGAGAGGATTATTCTGCTTTACAACAAAAAGAGGCTGAAGCTTATAGAAAACAACATGAACTGGTTTGTTAGAAATATATCCTATTTTAATGCTCTTAATCCTCTTATATTTGATTACTATTATAGATGTGATATATATATATTTTTAATGCAGCTTTATGAACACAAAATACTTTTACTTTCCTTATACTTACAGTGTTATACTTGAAGTATTATAATCATAATAGAAACATGATTATGAAAATATTGGTATATTTTAAGTTCCTTGAAGATGTTTTTGCTATTTTTACAATGATCACATACATATTTATCCATGTATATTAGAATTTTGGTATATATTTAGGTTTTCAAAGATAATTTTTGGTAACTTTTAAATGATATTGGCTTGTATGTAGGCCTGAGGTAGAGAGTTAACATGATAGAGGCCAAAAGTAGATTTCTGATTAAGCTCTCATTTGTTGAATGTGTTACAGGCCGCTGTCACAAGAACTATATTAATTTTTTTAAGAAATTAGGAGATGATTTTGTTATCTAAAGCAATTTTTTAACCATTTTGTTAGGATAAATGACTCACATTTTCTTTTATATTGTAAATAAATTCTTATTGTTCATACATCTTATATTGATTCAACTATATTTCATCCAAACATGACTTAAGTTACAAAAACATTTTTTTTTTTTTTAAATTTACAGGTTTTAGTATAGGTGGAATGAAAATGCATTTGAAATTACATCATTAGAAAATTGTTTAAGCTTCATTTAAAACAATTTACATTTACTTTAAAACATGAAGTCATTTTCACTAATGGAGATATTTCACCCGATGTTTGGGAAGGGCTCAAATTCCATTGGAATCACTTAGATTTTTTACATTTTTATATGGGAATTTTTGACAGACTTAAATCTAAAGAGATTGAACAACTTATCTACTTATTTTGTTCACCCATATTTTTGGAACTGATGCTTGGATTTTCATAATAAATTTTATATGTATATTTAGATTCAGGCTGTCTTGAAAATTCGTGATTTCCTGTGGTATATGAACTATTGTTAAGATACATGATGTCACTGTACATTTAAAAAAAATCATCATAGTCTATATAGTTTTTAAGTGCCAAAGTAGTTAAAAGTGAATGTGAATAACAATAAAATGCTGTTTAAAAAAGCAAAAATGTGTGAAACTAATTTTGCTGAAATGTACACACAAGCATGGCAAAGTAAATTAATAAAACAGTTTTTCTCAACTCTATGCAAGTCTATATATTTAAAAGCCACCAATTGTAATTAGTTTTATTGTATATTTAAAAATTCTTTGTTTATGTAATATTTAACTCATACCATGTTACAATACGTAATGTTATTTTATATTGATTCACTTGTATTAAAATATTTTTTATATGAAACAGAGAATGTAAATCAGAGTTTATTCATAAAAGGAAAATTTTATTTAATAATAACTTATTGAATTATTGAATAATAACTAAGCATTTAATAAAAAGAAAGAAAGAAAAAATACAATAGGTATTGTATTTCTTTATGAATTTTATTTTTTACTTATTTTATATTTGCCTAGCTGTTGGCTGTTATTCATGCCTTCTTTGGGGTAAGATTTGAAAAAAGAAAACATTAAAGACATTTCATCATCAATAAATATAAATATCTGTATCCATCCAAGTATTTATAACATATTTTAGTAAACAATGTTTCTGGTGTTTCCACTGTGCTTAAACGTACTTTTAAATACTACACTGGTCTCAACAGAAATATAATATAAATGAAAATATTTGAAAATGTAGTCCTTTTGAGGTAATCGTAACAAAGTTTCAGTTTTATAAATAGAAATGCAAAAAGTTTTTGCATTTTTGCTGTCAGAAATGACATCTTATTTAACAGGATGTATATTTTTTCATTCATTGAAACTCTGTTCATAAAAGCATTTTTATTTCTGTTCCATCCAAAAAGTGATTTTTTTAAAACTTCTACTTTTATCTACTATGATTAGAAAAATATTAGAAAAGTAATATCTGCAAGGATCATACCTGTCCTGAAAATCTTAAAATATGGTAACTTGTTTTGAAATTCCTGAAATTTATTTATTCGATTTTAATTATTATTATTATTATTTTCCAAAGTTCTACAAATTACCTTTTTTTTTTTTTTTTTTTTTTTTGCGAAATTCCACAAAATCAGTATTTTGAAATTAATGGATTTATAGGAGAGAGAAAAAAATATATATGAGTCAGAAAATAGTTGTCAAACATTTTTTCATCTGATGATGAAAAACTCAAATTCCGTCAAGTGGTCATAAGAGGATAAAATAAATTGTGAATTTTCTCAGTCAGACAAGACGGACAATAGTGAAATTTTCATTAATCAGTCATTGAAAAAATTGTAACAGTCTTCAATCAATCTCTAAAAAATCAGGAATATCATCAGTCATTTGCTAAAAATAAAAAAAATGCCACTTTTCTTATTTTTTTGGCAGATTTCTGTCTTTTTTAAATATTGATCAGCAACTTCCACGGAATCGTAAAAAGAAAAAAAAATCTCACTGATGTGCACTGTGAGAAAGAGGTGAGATTTTCATCATATAACCCATAAATAAAATTGCAAACTCCAGCCAATTATTGAAGCAAAAAATATTTTGACTTTTCTTAAACGGTAGTGTAAAAAAGTTACAAATATTATCAATTAGTCATAGGAAAAACTGCATATTTCATCACACAATCAATCCCAAATTTGATCAAACAATTAATCACAAATTTTGTTAAACATCTTATTACAAATTTTGTGGAATAAAATCGTGAACTTACTAAAACAATTGCTTGAAAAAAATCAAAAATTTTATCAAAATTTTAGACTTTTGTAAAATTAGTAACATTTAGTTGATAATTTTATTAAATTTAAATTCCACTCATTGGTTTAAGATAAATCCAAATAATTTATCAATTCAAAATTTAAATAAAACATTATTTTTAATTTGTTTATTTTAATTTAATTTTACAATTTTTCAAATTTGATTTTTATTCAAGACCCAAATTAAAATGCTTAGTTTTATATTTATATTTTTTATATACTAGTTATATATATATTTTAAATACTTGGGGACTCTGCCTAGTTGCTGCCTATAAGCTATGTTCCTCAACCCCCATTAAGACACTACAAACTCTAAAAACATACTAATTTGATCAGTTTTTTAAAGATTACAAAACATTGATCTATATTTGGTGTTGTTTTTGTTTTAAAGTGGTATTTCCCCATAAATGGGTTTCCATTCATTTCTCTTTGATTGAGGAATTTTAAGGTCTAATCAGCTTCTGTTAAACATCTGGCTATTTACATGTTTGATTAAATAATATCAGTTAAACAGTGAAATACAGAATTTTGCCTCCTGGTATTTTTTGAACCATGGTATAAGAAAATAAATAAATAAATAAGGCATTTTAAATGTATCATTTAAATCTGTTATAATTTTCACTAACTTTTTCTTTCTCTTTTTAATTTTTACATGAAAATAGTTTTGTTGTGTTAAAGACGTCTTAGGTTTCACAATAATAGTTTAAAAAATCCCATAAAAATATTAAATAAATGTTTTGCTGAAACATTAAAATTTTTTTTAAAACTGTTTTAGAATATTACTGGTCATTTGAAATATGGTGTAATTTGTTTTATTTGCTGCTTTTAATGTATATTAATGTATTTATGTATTATTTTAAAATTTTCTTTCTCTTTTTGATGTTCACGATGTGACAATACTTTTATTGTTAGAAATGAAATATTTTTTTTTTTCGCTGCCTTAAAATTGGTAACAATGGTTTATAGATCATTTGGAAATGTGAAATGTCTCACGTAAATATATTTTTAATTTTAAACTGTTTGCAGCATTATTGTTTGGTTATTTTTAAAATGGCATAATTTTAACCATGGCAGTTAATGCACTTTAATGAATTCGTTTTTTTAATATTTTCTTTCTCTTTTAATATTCACATGTAAATATAGTTTTATGACGTAATTTTCATTTAAGTTATTTAATTCTCATATGAAAGTTTTTTTCTGTTTGTAATAATCATGTGTAAATTGTTATATTAAAGAAAAATTAAAATTAAAAATAAAAATAAAATAAATAAATAAATAAATGAATAAGTAAATAGTGAAACAATTAATTAAATTTATATATAGTTCAGAAATCCAGTTATAGATATAATGGTTGTACATTGCGTGTGATTAAGAAAAAAAAGTAACAAGTAAATTTTTCCATGATGGAATAAAAAGTAAATAATGTCTCATCTTCATACAAATTTAGAATATTAAGCAAAACATTCTTCCCTAAATTAATTCTTTGATTCTTAAACATTAAGAAATTCTTTTATATAAGTAGGTACCTATTAAAATGCTATAAGAATGAAGTTCGAATTTGTTTCTTGAAAATGGAATTCTCCTTTTAATTTATCAATATTTAGGTATTATCTTTAAATAAATATACACCATACAGATTCATAAAGGAAGCACACAAATGTATGATAAACAAATTAATTTTATCAAAATATCAATCTTCAATAAGAGGGACAGGGGAGGTTAAAGTGCACAATACCTTACACAATTTTTTAAAATTTCAATAATACTCATTATTAAAGTTATATTGAAATTTGGAGATGGGTGAATTTCACATGAACTGCCAGTTTGATGTCCTGATGTTTAAATCTAAATTTCATATTAATAAATCTATTTTTTGATATTCTAAAATCAGGTAGTAGCACATCTTTTTATGCTTAATTCAATGCATCCATTAGATTTTTTCAGAGTTGTGAAATAGTGATTTTTTTTTTTTTTTTTTTGTACTTTAGTTAGCAAGTAATGGGAATTTACTTGTCCTGAATAAAAAACTCGCAAAATTTCAATCTTTTTTTGTGCTTCCAAACATTTAAAAATTTTTATATATGGATTAAAAGTAAAATATCCTGTGTTAATTAAAAAAATAGATTATTTATATATTTAAAATTAGTATATAAGAGTTAAAAATTTAAATGTATTTTGTGTCCACATATGCAGAACATGAGTGTTACTTTAGGGAAGTTAATATTATTTGTTTTCAAAATATTTGTATATTGCAATTGGCAACGGTAGTGAGAAAACGATGTTGTTTCCTCTTTACATTCCGCTTATTTAGAACGCGATAATTTTGTTCTATAATTGCTATTTATCAGAATGTTCATTTCAACATGGTGAGTATTTTTATTTTCTTACAGGAGTGTTACCCATTTATTTATTATTATTTTTTAACGTATAAAAATGTTAAGTTAGGGAATGCTGTATTTTTTGTTCGGGAATCAATAGGCCCAACTAAAATTTCAATAAAACAGTTAGAATTTATTTTAGTGAAGAATTCCTTAATAAATGTCATGAGTGTTACCGTACATGAGTGTTACCTTACATGAGTGTTACTTGGAAAAAGTAACAATCATGAGAAAAGAAGTTAAGTAATTCTAAAACTATAAATCATGTGTAAGATTTAAATTATGATTATAATAGATTCATGTTCAGAGATATATTTTGTCATATAATATATATTTATAATTATTTAAAAATTGTAACAGGATTTTCATGTCTGCACACGTGTTTTGTAAGTGCTATTTAAGATTCAAATTTTAATTCTTAATAAATAATTTTCAAAGGACTATCTATTTTACACAAATCATAGTTTAAACTTTTAAAAATCTTTTTTTATATATATATTGTTACAAAAAAGCTGTTTGCTGCAAGATGAGTCTAATCGCTTGTCATGAGTGTTACCACTTTTCAGGAACGTTACTGTAACTAAGAATCAGAATTTTATTAATGCATTTGTTACTTCACTTAAATTAATTGTTTTGTCCATTAGAACTTTCTAAATTCTTTATTATAACTGCAATGAAAATAATTAATTTTTAATTAAATTTGTTTTTAATCAGAATTTATACCCTTTATTTAAGAAGCAAAGTAACACTCATGGCATAAACAACTATTAAAATGCTTTAAATTTATGAAATAAATAAATACTAATACATTTTTTATTTATTAATACGTATGTAAGAACCTTAAGCAATTTTTTAATTAATTATTGATACAAAAAAAAATCAGAATGTTTTATAGAGGTCACAATTATGAGAAAAATAGTGACTGGGCAAGACATTTCTGGAAATTTATGAAATATAAATAAAAAAACTCGCAAATAATCTACTGCTTAGAATGTTGTAAACTATAAGCAACTCATACCTGAGTAATTTTTTATATTTAAACCAAATTATTTTTTCAAATTTTGTTTCACCTAATACAGCAATACATTTGAAAACCACCCAGATAGGAATTAACAGTACCCCATTTAACACTAAGCAATCTTTCAATTCACATAAAGTCTAATATCAAATAATCTGAGTTCAAAATTGATTAAAAAGTCTTGTATTTTTAATTGCTTTTTGTTGATATTGTTATTAAAATGAAATATTATGTTTCTCTATGTTAAGCATGATTTTTACTAATTTGATTTAAAAAAAAAAAAAAAAAAACTTTCTAATATTTTATTTACTGGTACTTCAACTTATGTCACTTTTGTAAAGTTATATTTGAGTATGTGTTTTCTATATCTAAACATTTTTCAAAAGCTTTTTTTTTTTTTTTAAGCTTGCTTTACATTATTGTTTTCTCTTTTAGGAGATGGCATTGGAGAACACAGAAACTGACCTCCAAGTTACCAAGAATGACTTAAGATTAGCATGTCAGCGAATTCAAGATCTTCAAAGCGCTCTTGAAGATGACTTAGATTCTGGAACAGATGTACCTGATGATAGGTGAGATTTCTGTTTAAGTTATATCGATAATTTAAGGTTTCATTACAATAAAAGATAATATGCTATCTTGCATCGGCATATTTTTTCTAAAGAAACAACCAGGGTTGGCAAGTTTTTGCCATAGGCGGAAAAAACTGTGAGAAAAACCTGATTAAAACCTTCCTGGCAAAAATAGATTTTTGCCGAAGTGGTGGCAAAAATAGGCTGTCCATTTATTTATTTTTTTTTTTTTTTCTCAGAAAAAAAGTAAATTTAATACTTAGTTAAACAATCAATATTCTGAATTTATTTGTGAACCAGAATTGCCACGCCACCTGGAGAACCTGGAAAACCGGCAAAATACAGGGAATTTTAAAATCTCCTTCCAAAACAGGGAAAATCCAGGGAATTAAAATAAAATCCTAAAAAATCTGGAAAACACAGGGAATTTTTCCCCCTACTATATCCAAATATATATTTAAGATAAAAAATAAACCAGTGTTGTGTATCAAAGTTATCCTATATTTTATATGGCCTATATTTTAATGTAAATATTAATTTGAATGCATAAAGTAAGTAGCTTTCACTTTTTTTCTTTTCTTTTTTTATTTCTGCAATTTTTGTGATATTATGTTCAAAATAATTGATTTTTAGGTAAGAATCTTTAAAATTTTATATTCTTTAAATTAATAGATACAAAGTTTTTAGATATTTTAACATTCATTTACAAATATTTCAAAGTATTTTTTAGCAGAATTTTTGAGTAATGCTTTACTGTTTTTATTATTATTAATGTAAAATGTGATATTCAATAATAAGTGTAACAACTTTAAAGGGTTTTTTCATGTGCTCATATCATATAATGTATTATATTTGTTCAATTAATTGGGTAATGGTAAATTATAAGATTTCTAATTAGCTTACATACAAGCATATATTTTTGCATACTCAGCATAGAATAAACGTGTTGCAGTACAGGGAAAACACAGGGGATTTTTTTTTTTAAGATTAGAGTGGCAACTCTGTAAACTCTTGAGTTAAATAAGCAAAGACATGTTTAGGAAAATTTTAGGTCCATTAAAGGACCCTTCACAAAATAATTTATCTTAAAACAGGACCCTTCACAAAATTTTTATCGCCTAACAGGATCCTTCGCAAAGCATTTTTACCCAAAACAGAACCCTTCGCAAAATTGTCTCTTAAATAGATCTTTCATTGAACTTTTCACAAATTTAATCATTTAAAAATAGAATCTGACCTATAAATTAACAGCCGAACTGACCTAAGAACATATTCTTAGCTTTTTTTATGTATGAAGGGTAGAATCTGAATACATCAAAAATTAAAAATTTACAAAATATTTCTAGAATTTTCACAAATATAAGAAAAAATCCACTATTTCACAAAAAAACAGGACTCCGTGAGAAAAGTTTGGATAGACCCCTGATAAGTATAACTATGCATTTTATGAAATATAATAAATGTAACTTTTTGTTTATTTCTTGGATTGTAAGAGGAGAGAAAAAAATCCTAATTTCCTAAAAATACATAACAGAGAATTTTTTTAGTGTATAATTTTCCATTTACTTTAATTACTTTTTTATCTGTTGTTACAGATAGAATAGATTTTATATAGATAGATAGATTTTATCTGTTGTTACAGATAGAATAGATTTTATATAGATAGATAGATTTTATCTGTTGTTACAGACTAGTTTCATCAGATAAAAGTACCAAAGACATAAATATTTAGGGGATAGTGGGGAGAAATGGGACACTTTTACAGGAATAAAGAAATCAACTTTGTTTGATCCAAAAATGAAAATTTTGATTTATAGAATACAAAATTAAACACTTTTGAATGTACTTGAACAATATGGAAACATAATTTTCAAAAACAATTTTATAATTACACTTAGAAATTGCCAATTTCAAAGTGTGTCCCATACCTCCCCACTAATAAGGAGATATGGGACAGATATAAAACTAAGTCATTATGTATAAATAGTTTAGAGTCGGCTATATATATAATCTAACAAAGACTGTAGGTTGATAATATCTATGCTGCAATATTAAATTCCAGTATTTTCAACACTGGGTGGAATAATTAGAATTACCAGTCAGAGATGACATTAAAATAATAATAATAATAATAATAATCAGTTCAATTTATTTACATTTTGAAAATGAATATATTTTTTACGTTATAATTAATACATAACCCTCTAAAAATGGTTGCACATTAGTAATCTACATTCATCTTATTAAAAAGAAGACTTGTCTCATTCCTCCCTCTACCTTTTTTTATGTTGTTCTTGTTAAACTTCTTGTATAAACAAAAAGGCATAGTTTAAATTATGGATAATGTAAAGGATAATGTTCTATAAATAGGAAAACTATTATGCATACTCGTAAACAAGTCATTAATTAATACGCACAAGCATAAAAAGTATATGAAGCAAATTTACTTTTGATTCTTGAAATAATCTTTTCTTTTATACAATTGCAAGTTTATTCAGATCAGCAACTTTTTTCAATTGAAGATTGGACAACCATTGCTTCATATATAGTGTGTGATTGACTAAATGTTTAGAGTAGAATGATACACAAAGAGTAATACCTACTGTCTCATTCCACTGTATTCTCCTCTGCATATTTTAAAGACTCATTACATAAAACAAAGTAGCAAAGTTATATGAAACCTTTTTGATAATTAAAAAAATATATTAATGGCTGATAAGACTTTACTTAAGAAAAAAAGGCATCTGATTTTTAATTTGGTTCTTAAATTCCTAAGTATTGTAAGTAATTCCACATATTTTATAAAGATTTAAACTATACAAAATTATTTAATTATATTTATTAATTAGCAAATTGAATAAAAACATAAAATGATATGTTATTAAATTTAATTGTTTATGCCATTATTATCCTTAATAGCTTATAGATTTTATTAAGCATTCAAGACAAATAAGAATTCACCAATTTTGCCGGTTTTTTTTTTCCATTTTTGCCCTGATTTTTTTTCCAGTTTTTGAAACTGTCCTGGCAAAAATGCCAACCCTGGAACAACTGTATTCTGTCCATAAGATGTAGTTTTATTTTAGCAGAAACATTATCTTTGAATCTATCCTCTTAAGAGCCCAATACTAGTCACATGGAAAAACTTGAATTCTAATTTTACTCCTGTGGGTCCTTTTTTCAGATTTCTTCTTTGTGCTTTAATATTTAAAAAAAAAAAAAAAAAAAAAAAAAAAAAAAAAAAAAAAATTCTGTAACATACCTGAGGTTGAGATTTTTTATATATATTTTTTGTACTAATTTGTACTTTTTTCATTTTAGTTACAGCTTTTCGAAATACGTATACTATCACTTTTGGAACTGATTCTGAAAATGAATTAATCCTCTTGTAAAAAAGTCTTTGTTTCTTTGCATGACTAGTGTAGGCTTTTAACTTGCAAATGACTTTGCTATACTGCTAATATTGATTACGATATTACTAGATGAAAACAAGGATTTATTATTATTATTTGTATCGTAACACACTTTAAAAATTCAATATAAGCTTATGTAAAAAAATATTTTAGTAATTGGAACATTTAGTGATTTTGAATCCCCTTTCACAGTAATGAGATCAAATAAAGTCCTGTAAAAAAAAAAAAAAAAGTCACAGTTTATAATTTATTACATTGTGAAATTGATCTATTTTTAGACTATTTATCTCATCAGCTTTAAGAAAAAGTTTTTACTGAAAATAAATTTCTGTATTATTTGTGTTTTGTGGTTTATATCAATGTATTTCAAATGATTTAAAGATGCACTCTTACAGTACTTTTTATTAAAAAAGAGGAAGATAGTACTTTTACAATTATTTACATTTCAGCCAGACATTTATGTATATTTTTTTGCTAATGCTACTATCTACATTTCTTTTCAATATGTAATATATTCTAATGATTTACAGAACTAGGAATTTCTGCCTCCTATGAGCTACACTCGCCAACCCCCTTTCATTCACTTCATATTCTGAAAACATGCTGATTTCATCAGCTTTAAAAAATTGAGTTATAATATAAGGAAAAGTGGTGATCTGTTTGTAAACATGTTTTCATTCATTTTCCCTTGATTGGAAATGTTCAGGGACAAATTAGCCATTGTTAAGATATACGATATTTGTTTTCGTCTTTGATTTTAAAAAATAAATAAATCTGCAGTGCTAAACGATGTTCAGAAGTGTAAAATTGTAATCGTCTTACCTTTTTTTTTTTGGGGGGGGGGGGGGACACAGGACACATATTGTATATCTATCTTAGATCACCATGAGGAACTAAAATTGGAAATATCATTTAATCTGCATGTTGTGAGGCTTGATTGATAATAGTGGTCTCACTGCCATCATCTTGTCTTAAATAAACTTTAAGATCCACATGTGGAATACAATTACCTTTTGATTCAATCATAAAAGCAACTTCCGAAGTTGTTGATTTTTAGATCTTTACTTGTCATCAAATTGATAAGTCATGAAAATAAAATTTAAAACATATTCTTGTCCATCAATTCTAGTTAATTCATGTAGCATTCTATAATTTTTAACATATGGATTTATTTATCTGAGAAGTTCACTTAAACATATTTCACATAAATATATTGTTACACTTTACTTTAAGATCCACATGTGGAATACAATTACCTTTTGATTCAATCATAAAAGCAACTTCCGAAGTTGTTGATTTTTAGATCTTTACTTGTCATCAAATTGATAAGTCATGAAAAAAAAATTTAAAACATATTCTTGTCCATCAATTCTAGTTAATTCATGTAGCATTCTATAATTTTTAACATATGGATTTATTTATCTGAGAAGTTCACTTAAACATATTTCACATAAATATATTGTTACGGATTTTGTAAATAATTAGTATTTGTACACAAATTTAATGTAAATAATCCTTTTAAGCTCTATTCATAAGCTAATATTAGTTTTTTTATATTAAAATATTTCAGTTTATTTTCTGTAAGCAAGCAAACCTATTGATTTTCATTGTATGTTTATGGGAATTCGGCGAAATATCAGGGATATCACCAAGTTGGCATCACTTTTGGGAACTTAATTTTGTTGCCAAATTTAATGATATATTGCCAAGATGGTGATAATTGGCGACAGAACTGGACTTTGCCCCTTGCAATATTTACATAAATTTTCATTGGTCCATTTCTAAATTGTTACTTTTTTAAATATATATAAAGAATAATTGTTAAAATTTTAATTTTGGAACTTGGAGAAATGTATGTATTTTGTGTAATCTGTTAGCTATGATATTTTGTGTTCTATGCTTTGTAAAAGAATAATAAATTAATTAATCTCCATTGAGATTATTAGATAAATTTATATTTTTGTATACTTATTTTAAAGTTTTTTAATCAAAATGAATTAGTTTTCCTAGATTCTGGGCTTCACCCACCTGCTCAACCTTTTCATTAAGGTTAAGCCTGTCTATAACACAAATTTATATAAAATTAAATATGATTTACATAGAACCAGTCTATGACCATCTATCCAAAGTTTATTTTCATGTGAAACTATGAGATAGATGGAAGAAAAAGAATAATAAACAAAATAATCTCCTTTGAGTCTATTAAAGAAAATTATTATTTTTTTTTTCTGTATTATTAAATCTATTTTAAAGTCAGATGAATATTTTTTAAAAGTTTTTTTAATCAAATGGGAGTAAATTGTTATTCTTTTGGACAGCATAGAACTGGGCTTCACTCGCCTACTGAACAATTTCACTAAGGTTAAGCCTATCTTTAAAAGAAACATGCATAAAAATAGTGAGATAAAATCATAATAATGCTTAAAATCTGTGAGATAGATGGCCAAATTCTAACTTAACGTTATAAAGAACGATACAAATTTTGTCTTCCCATACAAAAATGTGACATTAAATAAGGTCTTAAAAAAGTAATGAACATCTTATTTTTTTAAATACAAATTAATTACTATGTTTCTCAGGCTGCAAACAAAAAGTTGTTTGGCTACATGCGGCCTGCAGGCTACAGATTATGACTGCAATAGTATATAAAGTATATGTATCCTAAAATTTTTAATGCTTGATACTTAGTGAATATTCTTTGTTTTCAGTGGTTCTGACAGTGATGACAGTTTTGAGTTATCAGTGTTACGAAACCAGAGTGTAACACCAACACAGAGATGTGACAGTGCAGCAAGTAATTACAGCCTTGCATCTGAAGGCTTTAGGTCGAGAACATCTTCTTTTACACATGAATTATCTGCATTTAGCAGTAGGTAAAGTTCCATGTAGGCATGTTGAGCCTCCTTGCATTGTTCCCATACTAGAATTAACAAATCTTTGAACTATTAATCATGTCATTTATATTTGATCTTATGCATGATCACATGAAGGTAACATGCTAACATACTATTGTATTATAAAATATTTTCATTTTTCTTTAGTTTTAAATCTTAATACTTGTAAGAGTACTACTCAAAGTAGAAAGTGATCAGCCTTCTACTTAAAAAAAAACTTTACACATATGACAAGCTACCCCTTAAATTTTTTTAGTACTTATGTACAGTAATATTCTGGTTGAATTAGAAATGCATATTTCAACTGCAAGAGTGTGCTCAGCCCATACTAACTATTTAAGTTTGTGTATTCCATTGTAATTTTTTATTTATTAGTTTTTAAAGAAATCACTTCCAAAATTAATTTTTTAGAAAAGAATAGTAAAAAATAGAAATGTAATTACAGTCGAGCCTCTATATAATGAAATCCATCGTTCCAGTAAAAAATTCGTTATATAGAGAAATTTGATGTATAGAGTATGATGTTAAAAATAGTATTTAATGTGTAAATTTTGAACAAATATTATTTTTGATCTTTTTAATTAAGAATTTGAAATGTTTAAAAGTATATATTAACCTAACATTTTATTACTTATTTAAGCAGTTTCAAAAAAGAGAAAAGACATTTAATTGAAAGCTTAATGAAAATAAAATGAGGAAGACTTACATAAATTTCAGAGGAAGAAATCTGTAATTTTTTGTTGTTTTGATTTTAAAATTACAATTGTAACGCTCTCAAAAAAAATTCTCAAATTTTAGCAAGGAATGAAAAATTGTAGTTGATATTTTCCTCCATTTGAAGGTCTCTCTTATGTGCTCTCATTGATTCCTCTCTTATATGTGTAACAATTCAAATGATTGTGTTTTGAGAAGGATGTTGAAAGGTGTGTGGGAGGTGGGATGAACTTGTTAGATTTAAAGAATAAGGAGAGAAGTAATATTTATAAAAAAAAAAAAAAAAAAAAAAAAAAAAAAAAAAAAAAAAAAAACCTCTAAACTGAACGATAAATCAAAAATAAGTGATGGAAAATTGATTCCATATGATTTCGAAGCTTTTTAAAAACTGAATAAATTAAGATCAATTTATGAAAAAATTCGTTATATGGAGATAGATATTTCGCTATATAGAGTCTGTTTTTAATGTAATCATGCGAATAGGGGACCGTTCTTACTAAAAATTTTTTATATGGAGAAATTCGATGTATGGAGTTTTGTTATATAGAGGTTCGACTGTATATTTAATCTTTAATATGTCTAAATCTGATTTTTCACTGTTTCTGATGGAATGCATTTTCTGTTTGCCTCTGTGACTTGCAGCAAAAATTACTTTTCCTCTTCGTCATTTGTTAATATTTTACTAAAATCCTCTTGTTCTGAACGAGGACTACAGATCTTTAATTCTTATCTTTTCTTTTCATAATATCTTCTTGACCATTATCAAGGAGAGAGTCCAAGAAATCCAACCACTCCTTGTTGTTGGGCTGTTGAAAAAGGCCTTTTTTTACTTTAATTAAAACTAATGAGAATTAGTTTTCTAGTTTTTCAATTGTGTATGTGTTTTTTTGTTTTGTTGAAATCGCAATATTTCTTCCATATCTGCCTTAATTCTCTCTCTAATTGCCAAATGAGTAACATATTATGCCAATTTTGATTCTTTCAACTGACAATAAACATGCTGAAGGATTTGTCTTGTCATAGTTATTTCAATTTCGTCAATTGATCTGCTGATCTAGTCAATCAGAAAAATTTTATTAAGGCAAGGAGCAACTGGAGCTACTGTAAATTTTTAGCTTTGAAATTTCTTTACACTAAAGAGAACAGCTATTTTTCATAAAATTAAAGTTGTTGATTAATGGCAAGTTTTGTGTTTATTTTATTTCATATTAAACTTAGCGTTTGCCTTATTAACTGTAACATGAATACTGTTAACATCCCATAACAATAGATTAACATAAATATAAGTAATGTAACTTAAATACAATTATTGATACTTAGTCAAAAGTAAAAACTCTTGCAATAAATAATTAAATCTATTTTAAATATTATTTTAATTTGCACTTTTCACTTAGGAATAGCTATGAGCTAGATGTAAACAACTGTCAGGCAGATGTTTGTTGCTGGATGCAGAATTAGAACATATATAAAATAATTATTTAAAATAAAATCTACTATGAAAAATTAATTTTCAATTGGTTGTAAAAAGAGCTGGTAGAATTCATGTTTTGCTTTAGTGTTGTCTATAACTTCATCATGAAAATAATTTTCAGAAAGGTTGCTACATATAATAAAATATTTCAGAAATATTTAAGTACAAACATATATATAGTATAAGAATTTTCTTCTAAAATCTCCTGGGAAAAAAATTAAATATTTTTGAAGTATAAACTATTGTTGCATTTCCTATGCTTCTGCTAATGTTAAATTCTGAACTTCACTGAGAACTCTCTTAGAATTTGAGCAAGAAGCTAAAACCGTATTATACTATTGATGATTCTAAAAAAATTAGGGGCTTAACCCCTTCGCGACGGAAGCCTTTTACGAAAATTATTATTATTATTATATATATATATATTTTTTGTCATCGGTTTTTAAAAACAGGAATTTGCGTCTTCTTAAATCGAAAAAATGCTGCGATTAAATAAGGCAAATTTTACCATAAAAGTTTACTGAAGGGATCAAGCAAGGATTCATAAACCTTTTTGCGGCATGTATACGTGTCGCTCGTCCCCAAGGGGTTAAAATCTAGCTCAAAAAAGTGTTTCTTAACCACCCTAATATGCACAATAAAGATATGCTGGGCATTAAAAATGTGTTAACTTTAAAATTTTAAATGTATAACTTATTTATTTATTTAATTTGCATTTTAGAAAGTTTACTACAAAGGAAAAAAACAAAGTTAGTATTAAAAGTATAACTTGACATCCAAATTTTAATTCTTATAAAGATGTTACATTTTAATGTAGATTTTGATTATTGATATTCATCACTGGTGAACTATATTTGCAAAATATCTTGTGGTAAAAATAAAAAATAAGCAACTCTACTGGACAGAAATAGTTGTATAATCAAACATTCAGCTATGTTTCCATTGGCACTGCATTAAAATTAAAAAATATATACATTACTATAATTACACCGACAGATTTGTCAATTGTGCCATCTGCAGCTAGCTATGTTTTCTGTGACATTTAAGAGTTTACTTTTAAAGGGTTATTTACATGTAATCAAACTTTATTAATGCGACAAATTGCTATTTTTTGTGTTTATTTTGTTGCATGTAAAATTCTTAACAATTTTATACCTGAGATTTTGTGAATCCTATTTATACATTATTAATTATAATATGTTTGTTTATTTATTCAATTCCATGACTATTAAGTTATTGCACAGTTTCTTGTGTATTTATGTTATGAAATCCTTAGAAATAGCTTGTCCCTTTTTTTTAACTTGATCCAAAGAAAATTAATAATACAATTCAACAGTATATAATAATACATATGTATCATGTTGCGCATAATATTTTACAAAGACACTTAAAAAATTTAAATATGGTGATACCTTGGTTTTCGCATAAAAACCATCCAAAAATAATTAGTGAAATCTGAAACCAACAAAAACCAAGCAATTATTTTCATATGAATCTATATAAATCAGATTAATTCATTCTAAAATACATAACAAAAACACACTTTATATAGACTAGCAGCCTTTGCTTGTTTCGCTGGTCAGTTTTTCTAAAAGTATCTTGAATTAAACTAAATATAGCTAGCAAAGATGAAATTAGAAAAAAAAAAGTTGGAAATTGCACGTGAAGCATAGCAAATGAGGTGCGTTCGTATGATAACAAAGTTTTAAATACATTCAGATCTTGCTGTTATAATAGATAGTATTTTGAATAGAGTATAGTGGTCAAATTTTTTTTTTGCATTACTGTAAATATACAGGACGTAACTTTTATTATACCTGAGCAATGTATATTGTATGCTATACTATATGCTTTCTTTTATACAGAGAATAATTTGTAGTATTCCTCAGCAACGTATATCAATCTCATAAAATGTTAAATAGTTAATTACAATTAAAACGTGCAACAAAAAACGTTCTTCCTATACCATTATGTAATGGAATACTTCTGTGTGACCTTGTAAATCAATAACAAAAGTTTTTTGCACCACAGATTGTGCAAAATGTATATTATAACATGTACTTCACAGATGCATATCAATTTTATTATGTTCAAATGAGTGTAACACCATTAAAATGCATTTGAATTTTTTTTCTCATTGACCATAATATAACAGAATACTTTTGATTGTCCCTTTAATTGATCTACGCATCCAATTTTCATAAAATTTGAAATGACTCGACAAAAGTATGTAATAATCATATATTTTAAATTTCAAATGATAAAAATGCATTTGAAACTTTTTCCCCATTGACTGTAATGTAACAGAATACTTTTGATTGTCCCTGTAGTTGATCTATTCATCCGATTTTCATAAAATTTGAAATGACTCGACAAAATTATATAATAATAATAAATTTTAAATTTCAAATGATTTGGTTGGGTAGTTTTTGCATTGTTATATGCAGACAGGTGAACTGACAGGCAGACAGATGGACTGAGCGACAACAATAGGTGCTACGTATTTATATAATTATGAACACATCTAAAAATCACCAATTTCTTAACACCTAAATGGATATTTATAATTGTTGTTGGTATTCATATAACCTTATATTATCCAGTAAAAAATAAACGTTGGAGATATGATAGCTTTAAAATCAGTGAAGCATTGTATTTAAGTATTTTTTAGTAGGTTTGTTATCTTGACTTTCCTACTTCTACCTATAATTGCTGCTGAGATATAGTGAAATGTGCTGTAATTTTCGACCACACCTTTAACCTCTTAGAAGAGATTTATAAAATTGTTGAAATATGTGTTTGTTTTTTTAATTGATTTGCATCCTGAATTTCTTGTTTCTATCTAAATCTGCTGAGGAGATATGGCAAAATGACTTAAAAATTGTGACTATTCAATTAAACATCCATACATGAGAATTTCTAAAATCAATAAAATATGTGTTTAACTATAGTTCAGTTATCCTTTTTATTACTAAAACGCTCTCACATAAATATAGTTCATTTATATAATTATTCACCTTGACTATATATATATATATGCATATATAATTATGAAAATCGACTTTGCTTTCAGTCTGTAGAAATAACTCTTTGCTCTGCTTAACTTTTTGAGATCAACTTCCTTGTTAAATCTTAAGCATTTCCAGTACATGTGTGTTTTGTCTATCTGTATATGTTCCTAAATCTTTGCTCCTATCGTAAGAATTGGCATTTGAATTCTTTTTTCTCATTTTTAGGACTTATATTCTGGGTTCCCTGCCACAAAATTGAAAATTCTCATAATTGTTTAAGTATAACAGATAACTTTGCTTAAGTAGTATCATATATTTTCATGTGCTCTTTCTTTTGCCAATGTGTGAATTACATAATGATTCTTGCAATTGCTGGCTCTCATTTCACAATCCTAGTCATGTGAAAATCATTTTTAAAAAATGCTCTCATTCACTATTCCTATCCATTTTTGTATGAAATGTTTTAATTTTATTTCTACTCCAAATAAACAGATTTTTTTAAAATATTTATTCTTATAATTGATCACAGCCTACAGCTATTTATAAACTCCAGCAAATGCATTTAAAAGGAATCTGGTCATGAATATGGGTCTACAAATAATTTAAAATATTGAACTGTACTATATATGGTATCAAGACACTATATCTGGGGTCACTTCTCTTTTTGGTATTTTGGCAGTAGGATTAGCTTCATAGTTAGAAGACCTAAGTTGCTAAAAAAAGAGGTCTGTTTCTATTGCCTCTTTAATTTTTGACAAAAATACATTAAACAAGTTACAGGCACAGCTTGCAACAGCATTGTCTACTTGATTTTTCAGCACAAAGCCTTGTACTCCATATAGAGAAAATTACCTTAATCTCTGAAAAAGACATATTCTCCCCTGTCTCTTCCTGCTCATCTGTTGTCTGTTGCACCTCTAGGTGAAGGACTTGTAGTTCTTCACTGTGTTCATTCACCAACTCTTCCACATCCTCACCACTTACAACTAAACCCATGGATTTCCCAAAATAAATAATTGACTGTACCACATATGTAATGTCTGCTGGATCTGGAGCCTTTCCTTGGTCCCATAATTGACTACTAAAAATCAATAAAAATGCCCAAACATATCCCATATATATTCAAAATTGTTGGCCTAGAAATGCAGAGTGATGCACACACAACAAGAAAAAATGTTATGCTGAGCAGGAAAATGCATGATTGCACCCTTTGTTTATTGAAAATGTAGATAGTTCGCTAGAGTATGATGACAAAATCGAAGTCAACTGACAAAAACCAAGACAATTTTTACTCGGGGAAAAAAAAAAAAAAATGAATGATAGCCAAAGTCAACAAAAACCGAGGTATTATTGTATTATAACATGTTATTTCCTTTAAGGCACAAGTTGTTACAAAATTTAAATACGTTATCCATATAGAGAAAAATTTTTCTATTTTTAAATGATTATTCTGTTAGGTATAATTTATTTTGTATAAGAAACTTCCAAATTTGCAGTAGAAATATGTAATTTTCAGAGCCAAATTTGACAATCATAACATTTAGTTGAAAGATCAATTTGTTCCTTTTTCATTGCTTAAATGTAATGTTACATAAATCAATATTTCAACAAAAAACATCTTTAAAATAAAAATATATATGCTAAACGAGAGCATTATTCTTAAAAGCTCATAAATACGTTTTAATAGAAACATGTCAATGACATCTTCAAGATCAATATTGATACTATTTTCTTAATATTTATCAATACTGATCATAAAAATGCCACCGACTGTACATATGAAATATGTAGATCTGTTTATTAAAAGCTTTTAAGTGCACTATTTTCTCTTTTAGCATATATATTTTAAGTAATCATATGTATTGTTTGTGTTGTGAACATTCTTCTTTTTATGCATATACAAACTACACAGCTATGGCTATGAATGAGGTATGATTCAAAAAAGTTTTTGAACTGACTTTTCACATGTTTTGTTAAAACACAATGCTTTGATTAAAATTTTCAACTAATTATTAATTGTACTACTTATTTTTTTCTTTTGGTAGTTGCTTAGCAGATATTTCAAAAAAATTGCGCCAAGTGAAAATAAAACCCATAAAAACTTAAAAGTATCTCATAATTTTATCATACTTAAAAAAAGATAAACACCATTTTAATAATTTATATGAAAAATACTCTGTTATTAGAAGTAAATTCATTATTAAATAAATGAAAGAAATTAATTGTGCTACCATGGTAATAGAAAGTAATAATTTGAAAAGTAAATTGTGTTGCCATAAACAGTATAGTATTTTCAGAAATTTAAGGTTACATTTCAAAAAATAAATTCACTATATCTTACACATTATTTCTAATGTCAACATCTTTTTTTCTATGCACATATAGAAAGCACATGGTTGAATGTGGTACCATATGAAATGTTTTTGAACAGACTTTTGATACTCCAATTTCATTAAAACACATTGTTTGATTGAAAGTTAAAATTATAACTAAAAATTAATGAAACAACATATCAAGAAATCTCAAAAATTTCAGTGTGAAAACATTGCAAGGGCCTGCTTGTTTTCTTATATAGTTGTAAAAAAATATCCATTTTTTTAAAAATATTTGAGATCAATCTTTAATAAAACATTAAAAATAAATAAATAAACATTCATTTTACTCTGTAAAAAAAATAGAATATGGTGCAACAACTTAAAAATACACTAATATCTTTCAAGTGTACTGTCAATTGAGAACAATTATTTTTTGAACGATTCATGGAAAATTTCTTATTGAAATCCGTGTATCACAATAATATGATTTACTTTATTTTGCTGTTTTTACTAATTATGATCATTTCAACTTTTTTCCTAAGGGATGATGATGTTCAATCGAAAGAAACCAATGGACTTTCTGGGATGAACACTGCCAATCGTCTACTCGATGTAGAACATGATGAAACAGTCTAAACTTCATCGTGGACCAGTCCATATCTACTCCGCCCCAAACGATGCTAGTGGCTGGCCACAGACTGTCTCGATCGCCAGGGGACTGGAGCATACATTTTACGATAGAGTTTGGTCTTTCTCTTCTTACCATACCATATCAGGTTTGGTAAATGAAGCTAATTGTGCCATAGATGTGCTAGTAACAAGTTTTTTCTCTTTCCCTGCTCCTCCTTACATTTATTTATGGTTGGAGTTATGATTAAAAGTGGAAAGGATTCCAGAGGACAAGCTTTGATATTTCTTTGTTCCTGTTGCCCTGTATAAATATTTTTCTGAGTTGATTATACTGAAAAGAATTTATATAAAAATTTGTGATAAGTCTTATTCTTGGTTAAAGCTAATATATAATTGTTTGAATTTAAACAGAGATTCCTACCTGGTTGCCTAAATTGAAAAGATACTTTATTTCCTTTTTATTTTTAAATAATGAACAGATTTGATACTTAAAAATAATTTTTTGTGTAATTTTCCTATTAGTCCTTAAAACATTATTCCTTATGTACTATCTATGTAAAAACATTTTTCTGATGTATATTTAGCTTAAAATTTCAAGAAAAATATTCATTTTATCCCTATTGTGGGAATTTTTATTGTTATATATGCATGCTAATTTGTGTTTCTTATATACATATTTATTTAAAAAATGAAAATAAAAATTGGTGATGTGTGCATTTTTTATTAAATTACACATTATGAAACACTTGACAAAATTCAGATTTTATTTTATGCTGTGTAAAAATAAGATTGATTTTATATTTAGACTAATACATATAGTATGTTACTGTAATCAATAACAACCAAAAAAAAAAAAAAAAAAAAAAAAAAAAAGTAGTGTATATTTGTTTTTAAATTATATGTTTCAATCATGGGTGCTATGAAGAGATTTCATAATATTATCTTATAATACAGTAAATGTGTTATTTACTTATTTAAAACTCTATGCATATATGTAATTATTAATGAAATGCAAATATAAGTAACTTAATTAGTATTATGCCTTGTTGCTGCTAAAAAAAAGTTCTTTTTAAAGACATTTTTAGCTTTTTTTTCTTGATTTATATTATTTTTTATGTAGTTCACATTTAAAGATACATTTTTTAACCTATTCACTTTAGAAACATTTGATTCATTAGTATATTTAATGTATATTAAAATATTTTATACCTTTTTTAAAAAATCTGTCCTTGTAAAGAGAACTTCATAGCATCTTTAAAACTCTAAAACGTGATTGATTTCAAATGTATTTAAATCAAAGAATTATTTAATAATATTATGGACCTATGCTATTTTTGTGTGCTGTAATATACTTCTTATCATAATATAAAAAAAATAATGTATTTTAAAAAAAAAATATGTTAAAGATAAATTTTTCCTTTTTGGTGCTATTGGTTGACTGCTTGGTGCTGACTGTTTTTTTAACCTAAAAAGACTTGTGTACTTGTACATCTAGGCATGTTTTGATTGTGCCGGTAAAGGTCCGAGTATGTTTTTATTACTGTCGTAGGTGTGAATGTGATACTTAAATTATTTGTTTTGTGTATCATGAGTGCTGTTAAATACTTGTTCAATCTGAAGTATTTATTGTTTGGAAGGTAATATATTCATCAATCATATTCTGGATGCTGCATCTGACTTTTATTTGGCTGTGCAGCTGAAAAAGGAACTAGGGTTGTTTATTTTCAGTTTGTCTGAAGTAAAAGAAAATAAAATCAGCTAGATTGATTATATGAGCATAAATTGTGAGAAATTAGCATTTATGTTCTAAAAATATAAGGTTTGACTCTGCACAAATGCTTACAAGCATGTTTTCCATTTCTTTGTTCTGTTTAAACTGATACAAATTATAATACTAAATAGCATTTTTTTTTCTTTTTGCTACTTAAAAGGTAAAAAGATGTGATGTTTAAAATCATGCAGTATAATACAATTTTTTCAGCTATGAGAGATAAATTAAATGCTTTATATTCGTAATGCTCTCGCTGAATGTTAAACAAACATATATAATTTGACGTGTTTTAAATTTGTTCATAGATATTTTTGGCAACAATTTAAATAATGAGCTGAAGCAAATAATGTAGTAATCTCTGTTTTCAGTTTGTATGCTGGCAGATGTTTAATCCCTTACCTGTGTCACTAGCCTCCCCCTCTCTCATGTACAATAACAAAATAAAAATTTGTATATTTAAATGTGTAATCAAAAGAAATAAATTCAATTTACTCTCCATGTAAAATAATCAAATGTTGCACAATGAATATACATTTGAACATTAATTATAAATCATCATTAATAGTGCTAGTTTGATGTGCCTGAACTGGCTTGGGAAACACAGTTACGGGGTTAACATAATCTTAGATAAAGTACTTAATTTGCACACGGATTCTGTGCTTTCATCAGTGCCTTCCTTTTGGTGGTCATCAGTATGAAACTTTCCTGAATTCTTTTACTAGTTCGTTTTATTTATCCTACATTCAGGCAGTCAAGTATTCTGTTGAAGGAAGACAAGGTTAAAGTCTTCTTGGTTGATTCACTAATTTGGCACTGATTGTTTTGCATAATAGACACTGTGTGAAATCAGTGGATTTTTAACAAACTGGCTATTTTTAGTTATGCAAAACTTTGTTCAGTTTTATGCATTTTCCTTTAGTGTATGATCAAACCTTATATAGATTTTTGTTTTTCTGCCTACATATATATTTTTTCCAATATAAAGTTTAGTTATTATGCTTGTTGAATATTTATTCTTTACTTGAATAGATTTATTTTTTATTGTTTTATTATATATAAACATTGAAAATTGTATATGCATTTTTGAATCAAATTCATATAATTTAAAATCTATGTTTCTATATTTCCAAAGTGTTTATTAATTTCCTATATCTATATTTATTTATGTGATAAATTCATTTGTATAGCCATTTAAATTTTTTAAGCAATTGCATTAGAGAATAACTGTAAATGAAAACTTTCCTCCTATGGTATTTTAAACAGTTGGTTTAGTGACATGTTTCCAATTTAGGGAGTCTTCAGATCATTCATGATATCTTTTTGATTAAAGCAGCAAGTTTTACTCAATATTTCTATTGCATTTCCAGCCTGAATATGGAATTGGTATATATGCAAAATTTTAAAATTCCTCTTGATTATGCAATATGCTTAAATATTAGTTAAGTGATTACAAATACATGCAAAGATGAGTTTTTATTTTAATTTCCATGTTGCATTAAAATTAAATTATGTGTTACATGCAATCTAAAGACATACTATGCGTTCTACGCATTTCATTTTAATTGCAGTCCATACAAACACTAAAATATATAGCATATACTTTTTTTTCATTAGTTTAAAATTTTTTTGGGAAATATTTTAAATAAAATAATAGCATGAATGGCTTTTACCTGTACAAGTTCTCTAAAGATGCAAGTAATATGTTTTAATAAAAAATATATTTATGGTTTAAAAATGAAATTGGTTTTATGAATATTATGCTTGTAGATTCTTTTTAAAAAGAAATGCATTGTCTGATTCAATGATATTTGATAAATACCTATTAACAGTCATGTTTTGACTCTGATAGTTAATAAATTTTAAATGAGTAAACTCCAAAATAGTATTTTCTGAGAGGGGTATTTAGAGCAATTCATTTGATAAAACTAAGCTAAATAAACATTATTATAGCTTTTTTTAAGAAAATTATTTTGTACTTACCTCTTTCATAAATTCACGAATAAATTTTAAAATAATGACAAAAAATAAATTGAGAAATAAATTTGAATTTATTTTCATTTTACTCATGGCTTTTAAATTAAAGATTATGTGATATGAAGATTTATAAATATTAAAATTTAAGGTGAGGTAAACAAGGTAAAAATTATTTAGAAATAAGTTTATATATTTTTTAAACATTCTAAAGTGTTACATTATGGATAATTTTTATAATGCAGATATTTCAAAATGTAAAAATTAACACTTAAGTGCTATTGTAGCTAATGACCAATTCAACAATAAGAAGACTCTCAATGCCCTCCAAGAGCACAAAGTCTCTTTTAGGTCAGTCCAATTGGTTCTCGTATGCTCAAGTATAATGAATGAGGCTATCTCTGCTGATTCCAGTACAAAAAAAATATATATGGGTTAGTATTTCTGCCTGCACACTTAATTGTGTGTACTGTACTGCCTGTGAATCATGGATATTAGTCTCTGGTTACATAAAGAGCCTTTTTGTTGTCACTTCTTTTCGCCAAAATCTTTTCTGTGTGGATCAGATGCTGAGCCATTTTGTCCTGATGGCATAGCCTTTATTGTTTTAGAAGTGTGCATTGTCTTTTTATATATTTTGTAAAAATAAGTTTATACACGTCAGTTTGGAGTGATGTGCAAGCATTTTGTACACTCCTTTTGTTTTCTAATGCAATAAAAAAATTTAAAGACATTTGAATCTCTTATTTCTATTTATTATTATTATTTTTTTTATTATTTCAAGCATTTTTTGTTGTTTACAAAACTCCATATTTCAAAGATTTCAAAAAATATATACAATCAACTCTCAAAGCCTGAAATTGCCATATACAAATCCCACAATGTAATTTCTGAATAAAATCCCCCCCCCCCCCCATCCCCTAAAAGAAAAGTACATGTTTAATTAGTAGATTTGAAACTAGGTAACTTTTGTTGATGAATATTTAGTCTCTTAGTGTTAAAGAAATTAAGTAAGTAATATAATGCAACCAAACAGAGCATGCATCTAATAGGAAATCAAAGGAACAAGTACTTACTCCTGAAGATAAGCATTTGAATTTTCTAATGACATAGATTTTGTGGCTGGATAAGAATTACTGACTGCTTGCAGATTGCTAGAAAATGCTTTAAAATATAAAATTAATATTATTAAACTACACTACTGGCCATTGAAATTGCTACACCATGAAGACGACATACTACAGACGGGAAATTTAAACCACAGGAAAAAGATGCTGTGATATGTAAATGATTAGCTTTTCAACGCATTCTGGCAAGCAGGTGCCGGTAGCGACACCTAGAATGTGTTTAAATGAGGAAATTGTTCAGCCGATTTCTCACACAGAAATTGCATTTGAGCATTGTTGCCTGGTGAAAAATTGTTGTGATGCCTCGTGTAAGAAGGAGAAATGCATACCAGCATGTTTCGGACCTTGATAAAGGTCGAATTGTAGCCTACTGGATTGTGGTTTATCGTATTGCAGTATTGCTGCTCGCGTTGGTCGAGATTTAATGATTGTTCGCAGAATATGGAATCAAAGAATTCAGGACAGTAATACTGAACTCCGTACGGGATCACAATGGCCCCCTGTCACTAGCAGCCGAGAAGACAGGCATGTTATCTGTATGGCCGTAATGCATCGTGCAACTACATCACGAGCTCTGAGTCAAGAAATGGGGTCATTTGTCAGACAGAAAGTGTCTGCATGAACAGCTCGACAACGTTTACAGTAGCATAGACTCAGCTCAGAAACCATGGCTGCGACCTTTCTTGATACTGCTTCATAGACAGGAGCATCTTCAATGGTGTGATCAAGGACGAACCTGGGTGCATGAATGGTGAGGAGTCATTTTTAAAGATGAATCCAGATTCTATTTACACCATCATATTGGTCACATTCGTGTTTGGCACATCGTGGTGAATGAGCATAGGCAGCATGCATTCGTCATCATCATACTGGCCTATGACCTGGTGCGATGGTATGGGGTGCCATTGGATACACATCTCGGTTATCTCTTTTTTGCATTGACGACACTTTGAACAGTGCACATTACATTTTTGACATTTTACGACTTGTGGATCTACCCTTTATTCGAGACCTGCAAAACCCTATGTTTCAACAGGATAATGCCCGACCACATGTTTCAGGAATTGTAAGGACCTTCCTTGATATAGAAAATTTTCGGCTGTTGCCCTGGCCAGTACTTTCACAGATCTCTCACCAATAGGAAACGTCTGGTTAATGGTCGTCGAGCGACTGGCCCATAACCATATGCCAGTCACTACGATTGATGAACTGTGGCCTCGTGTTGAAGCTGCATAGGCATCTGTACCTGTACATCCCATCCAATCTCTGTTAGACTCACTGCCCAGGTGTTTAAGTGCTGTTATTACTTCCCAAGGTGGTTATTCTGGGTACTGATTTCTCAGGATCTATGCACCCAAATTTCTTGAAAATTTAATCACTTGTTATTTCTATCATAATATATTTGTCCAATAAATATCATTTTGTTATCTGCATTTCTTCCTGGTGTAGCAATTTTAATGGCCAGTTGTGTACTATTGAATAAATGTTTAAATTATAATTTCTTTAAGTGATTATAATTAATCAAAATTAAATTAAATACTGAATAAATATTTAAAATTATTAAAAATAATAAATTATACATGACAGTTCTTATTAAATTTTTAAAAAGGATTTTAAAGCCTTTTATAAAAAATTACTGAAAACCATATTAGTTTATTGAAAATCAAAATAATGACAAAAATAAGTAACATAATTAATAATGAAATTAAATCTTGTTTGTTGTCTCCTTATAATTTAAACATTTAATTGAGGGACAGGTTGAATTGGGCATAGAAGAATTGGCCGACAGTATATTATTTTAATATTCATACCTCTTCCTCCTGCTAAAGAAAAGTGATCAAATACTTATACATTTGTATTTTAATTTCATAAGAAAGAATCAACCAATAACTTATTATAAAATGAGCATATCAAACTGGCAGGCTGCAGCTCCACTATATAATAAAATAACTGCCTGGCCCAGCTAATATAATAAAAAAATCGATTGGATATATGTTATGAACATCCATTGTCAAGTTGAAGCATTTCTATTACACGAAGATTAAAAATAGCAGTGCTGTCGTCATTGAAATAAAGCCAGAGGACAGAAGGTATTTGCTATAGCTTTACTTGAGAAATAGAACTGGTGCAGAGCTCGAATATGCCAATATCTATCCAGCACTACAAATCTAGAAATCAGTTCTCAGACTGAAAGTCTTGCACCTATGATCCGAGCAGTTTTATTTAGATTTTATTAATACTATCTTCATAAATGATCATCTTTCAGTATCTTTCATTCAGTAATACTTCTTTAATATTACTAATATTTCAGTTTTCTAAATTAACATAAAAGAATAAAAAAAATTCACTTTAAATACTTCAAAATACTTCTTACTAATATTGCTGATATTTCAGTTTTCTAAACTAACATAAAGAATAAAAAAATTCAAATTTTTGTAGGGGAAGGGGTTTAGCTAAAATTATTTTCTAATAAAAGTATATTAATATATCCTTTAAGATATATTTCAATAGTTGGGGCCATGGACGAAAAAAGAAAGTTTTATCCCCATGCTTGATATGATCCATGCTTTTGAGCTTATGGATTCATATTTATGGATTTACAATGTTATTGAATCTGAGGGGGGGGATTCTGTCACCAAGTTTGTCTCGAGCTTGCCACTATTTCCCATTTTTTGCCAAACTAACGTGTCTACAGTAACTTTAAAGTAATACTAATATTAGTTTAGATTTATTAATTAAAGTTGGTTGATCAAATTCCTGAAAGGATCTAAAAAAAGTTGTGAGATCATATAAAAAAATTGGTGGAACGAGAGAGAAATTCAGAGCTCAATGTAAAAAATGTTACAGTAAAAATGTCATTTTCAATCTAAAAATGTGTGTAGAAAAGAATAAGATTAAATTATCCATAGAATGCAATATTTTGTCACTAAACCAAAATCTGCTAACCAAAAAGACAAATATTCAGTTTATGTTAACATAAAATTAGTACAATGTCAAATTGCACTAAATATGTTTTGAATCAGATTATGATAGGAATTATATTTTGTTATTTTTAAGGATCCATTGGACATGTTACTTTATAATAAAGAAAGTATCTCTGTTTGTGGAAATGGGGCAGTCCAATGGATTATGGAAAGGAAAGGAGGAAACCATGCAAAGGATTTATCAGTCAAAAGCATTAAAATTCTGTTTCATTTGCAAATTATCTTAATATAATCTCAAGGAAAAATATTTTATCCATTTTTACATAAAAATTAATTAGCTTAAAACAGTGGATGCCTTTCAGAAGAAATGAAATTGAAACAAAGAATGATTGACAAGAGCTTTTTTAAGATGTCTTTTTCAATGTCAAATTTACAGAGGTTCTATCTCGTATAACATTAATATAGTCAGGTTGTTGAAAAATTGATGTAGATAAATATTTCTGAACACAAATATTTAATATGTGGTTGAATCATAAGTTTTGGGTTTACTTGGAGCTTTGTTTTTTCACCTATCAAAAACTCTTGGAATGGAATTTTGTCCACACTTTATACTGAACAGACCATTCAAGTTCTCATTCTTTATTACATCAGCATGTAACTTATAGTTATGAATTTTTAAACTAATTACGGATGATTGGGATATGGAGTATGTTAAAAATGCCTCTTTTCACCTGACTGATTTTAAGGCACCAATAAAGCTCAGTCCACATTTTTAGCTAACAAAAATTTGCATAATTTCATGATCTTTACAGATAATCTGATTCCATTTCTTTTCTATGCACTTTTTTAGATTATTTGCCAAATTTTATCGAAGCATTTTTTAGATTGAGCTCTACTTTTTCTCTCTGGTTCCACCAGTTTTTCTATATGATTATAAAGGAATTTACATGCTAAGTCTAACAAGGAGAGGGTCCAAAGCTTGTGTCACCAAATCCAGCGAGCCTTTTGGTATTGATAGAGTATAGTCAATATATAAACATATCACAAGGATAAAGTGCAATATTCAGGGTGGGAGGGGCATAAAAAAATGACCCCCAAAGTTCACCCAATATTGACGCTTTAGTATATAATCATATTAATTGAACTCAATTGCGAGGGTTAGACTGTACAGTTGGCAGCATGCCAAACATTTACTTTTCTCGCTTTTTGGTTGTCGGTGGTTTCAAATCCTGTCCAGGTATTTTTTTTCCAGGTAAAATAATGATTAGTTATTTCCGAATTATAATATCTAATAAATGTAAGACAAATATAAATAAAAACATGCATCTGCACACATGCACACACACATACATATATGTATATATGCTTATTTATTTGCAGTAAAATTGCATTTTTATGGATCAAATAAAAAAAAGCTGAATTATTCAGCCAACAAAATTTAAATTTTATTAACTCTTATTTATAAGTTTCTACAAATATCACTATTCTTCTCAGCGAAGGAAATTAAAATATGCTATTTTATTTTTGTCTTGTCTAATACCTATCCATTTGTAATTTTTCGATATTTTTTCTTTTTTTAATTTTAAAAATGTAATTTTCTTTTTTAACACTGTATCTCATGTTTTGAACAAGAATAACTGTTTTCAGTTAAAACCCTTTTCAGGGATATTTTATTACATAGTTTTGCAGGTGGTTGTTAAGCAAAACAATTACGCTATAGAAAATAAACAGTGTGGGTTTACAATGTTTATTCTTTCAGCAGAAGCCTGGCGCAGTGCAGTAGTTTGTTTTTAAAGTTTTGCAGTGATTATACATTGTAGAGGTCTGCACGGGCCGAAATTTCCAGGCCCGAGCCCGGCCCGAAAGTTAAAATGTCGGCCCGGGCCCGGCCCGGCCCGAACGAAAGAAATATTGGCCCGACCCGGCCCGGCCCGAAAGTTAAAATTTCGGCCCGAGCCCGGCCCGGCCCGATCGAAAAAAATATTGGCCCGACCCGGCCCGGCCCGAAAGTTAAAATTTCGGCCCGAGCTCGGCCCGGTCCGGAAAAAAGTTTAAAATTCGGCCCGAACCCGGCCCGGCTCAAGTGAATTTCTACAGAACATTGATCTTTAATCTTATGGAAGAGTTCTGACCAAAAAAAATTATATTAGTCTTTTTTTTTTTCATGTTTATAATCTCCATTTATGCAGAAGTGCCGTAGGCTGCGATATTTACGCTTTTAAATGAATCTTTGTTTGTTGTATGTAAAAGTTTCAGTTATCACTAGTATTATTAATCCATATTCCCTGTAATGGAGACAAAAAGTCGAAAAAGCAGTATATGGTAAAATTTCCAAAAACAAATCGCTTTGGAACGAAAAAAAAAAATACATTCCCTTCTTAACAGCTGTACAGTCGACTCTCGTTAATTCGAAATCGGATAATTCGAATATTCCGTTAATTCGAACTAAACATGAAGTCCCGAAATTTTCAATGGCAGAATAACGTTAAAAACTATCACTAATTCGAACTCATTTTCTCTTGACTTCGTTTAATTCGAACTAACGAGAATTCCGATTTTTCATTTTTCTTTTCTTTCTCACGGATTTAGGATAATTTGAATAACTTTCTTTCTTTGATTTTTGTGAAAATTGTTCCGAACGAGTATACATATAATCCAATGCATTTGAACGAGTGTCTCCAGTTTCTTAGTGTCTCGTCTGTCCATCAGTGACACCTCAAATTTTACTTCCATTGTTCTTGTTTCTAATCATTTAATTAGTCTATGAATTTATATATTCTAATTTATTATTAAGTCATATTCTAATGATAACAGACGAAATATATTTAAAAAACACTATAACATCAATTCTTTGTAATAGTACCATATTAAGCATGTTTTTATTTTCTATTTTCCATAATTCGAACTTCGGATAATTCGAACATTTCTTGTGGTCCCGACGAGATCGAATTAACGAGAGTCGACTCTAAATGTTTAATATATTTTTTTCTCTCGTATTGTTGTATTCATTTTGCATGGATGAACATTTTAAAAGAAACTTTCAGTTTTCAGTTTTAAAAAAAATTCCGTCATAATCATGTTTTTTTTTTTTTGTGTGTGTGTGTGTGTGTGTGTGTTTAATTCTATTTTAAAACGCCTAGTAATCTACGATTCTTTAAAAGGAATAAATTCTAATGTTTAATTGTAGAATAATGACGGCTTAAAAGTAATGCCTTTTTTGCAAACATTTTTGGACAAAGCCAAATATTACTGATTTATAAAAAGTCGAGAAAAGGATTTTCATATAGGAAGATTCAATAGGAACTGATTATTTTGGCCCATGAAAACTAGGAGGAATGGAATCAGTCTCGGCTTCGTACGGAAAAAAAAAGTTAGGCCCGGCCCATCCAGCAAAAAAATTAAGGCCCGAGCCCGACCCGGCCCGAGCCCGACCCGGCCCGAAAGAATAGTGACTAGGCCCGGCCCGGCCCGGCCCGGCCCGAGTCTTCAGAAGTAAGGCCCGAGCCCGGCCCGGCCCGAATGCCATTATTGGAAATCGGCCCGAAACCGGCCCGCGGGCCGGGCCGGGCCGGGCTCGGGCTTCGGGCCGCGGCCCGGCCCGTGCAGACCTCTAATACATTGTTCTTTATTAATTAAAATCAAAAAAGTTATTCTCTAAAAAATTTCTTGTGAAGAAGCTTCAAAATGTCAATTGTAATAGCAAGCATTTAACTTTTAAATAGGTAATACTGAATTGAATGTAAATAATGTAAAGTAACTGTACGTAATTTTAAAATCTATGTAAGCTATTGTAAAATAGATATAAATAATTTACAAAAATCCAAAAATGTCGATTGTAAAAAAAATACGTATAGCATAAGATTTTTTTTTTTTTTTTTTTTTTTTTTTTTAAATATCTATAGCATTTTAATGAAACTATTCTTACTCCTTGTAAATAAATAAATATGTATTAATGAGCCTAGAAACATGTTCTTATTTATATTTATCATATGTATAAATAATCAGATATATTGTAGTCCGAAAAAAACTAATCATTATTTTGGCTGTAAAAAAAAAATGCTTGGATGTATTTGAACCCACCGACAACCAAAAAGCGAGAAAAGTAAATGTCTGGCGTGCTGCCAACTGTACAATCCAGCCCTTGCAATTGAGTTCAATTTATCTGATTATATACTAAAGCATCAATAATGAGTGAACCTTGGGAGTTGTTTTTTAAGCCCCACCCCCCCTTGAATATGACACGTTATCCTTGTGATATGTTTATATATTAACTATACTTTATCAGTACCCAAAGGCTCACTGGATTTGGTGACACAAGCCTTGAACCCTCTCCTTGTAAAAGTTGTATAGAAACAAAATATTTTTTTGGCTCCCAGCTGTTCTAGCTACATTTTTCAGTTCCTGTTTTTGCATGTTTTAATGTGCATTGTTCATTAACAGGCTACATGAACTAAGCGAAAAGACTGGTTTGCCAATGCTAATCCTATGCTTGAAGTTTGTACAGATATATCGGTTGCATTCCAATATTTTAAAATGATTTTTATTTTTGCGTTGAATAGCTGAGATCAATCTGTATGCAGGCCCTTTTTTACTTTTACTTTTTTCTATCTTTACGAGAAAAAAATATTGGATTCATGAAAATTTTAGAATTCTGGTTTTTGACAGATTTACATGTTTTAGGAGTCAGAGAGTCTAAGAAACATGTTTTTACATAGTATATGTCTGTGGTTTTGTGACTTTGTTTGTCTGTATGCAACACATTTTGTGGGAGTTTTCTACCTCTAGAACTAATGCATGGAATTTCACAAAAATTTATATTCAGGTAATTTCTGATACAAATTGATGCTGATTAGTTATTGATGCAAATCGCTCTACAGGTGGCGCTGCTATGCTGAATTTTCCCGATTCCTGCAATAGCTCTATCTCAAGAACTAGTGCCCAATTTTTTTCATCAAATTTCAGATTCATGAATAGCTTGATAAATATTATTGCTGTTTATGTTTGGTATAAATTGCCCAAGAAGTAATGCAATGGTGCATTTTTCCTGATATCCTCAATAATCCTATTTCTAGAACTAATGCATGGAATTTCATGCTTTTAGAATCTTCACCATGAGCATAGATTGTCATTTAATTTTGGCAACGAGGTTGAGATTTTTGAAATATCAACATACATGAGACACAAGAAATTTTTAGGATTGTCACATCCAACTAGTTTGATTTTAATTGCAAGTTTTTTTTTTTTTTTTTAACTGTTTCTGTAAGTGAAAGTGTCCTCATTAAAAATATCTGCAAACAAAATTGAAAAGGTAAAAAAAAAAAAAATAATAATAATAAAATAAAAAATAAAAACTTTTCTGCAGATTGCTTTTAGCTATCCATTGCAAAAATCGTTCAAAAGTATTGAAATTCAATCAAGCTATCTTTATAAATTTCTTCCATAGGATTAGCATTTTCGAACGGGTCTTTTTGCTTGACTAAAGTAGCCTTTTAAAATTTGAGTTAATGAAATCTCATCTTAAATAGGTAAATATTTAACCAGTCCTCCTGAAGGAATGCTATATAGTCATGACTTTTTAATCAGAAACATCTCCCAAACTGAATTTTGTTTAGTTTCCTAACGATCCTGCTTTCACAGATTTTACTGTTTAAGATTATTATGTTTAATTAGTAAAATAAGACATATTAAGAAGGAAACTTAAATGATCAGAGGAAAATTCTATTTTAAACAGGTGTCTGTCTTAGCAGGCGTATTTTAAATGTTATTTTTACTTTTTTCCATCTTAACATGAAGGAAGTGTTGGATTCGTGAAAAAATTTGATTTCCAGATTTAGATGGATCTATACGTTTTAGAAGGTCCTGAACACAATTTGATGGTTTTAAGAAAATGCCTGTCTTTGAGTCTGCGTGTGACATAAATTGTGTGGGTGCTCATTCTCTAGAACTAATGCACGGGGTTTCACAAAACTTTAGATTCAGTTAGATCTTGATATAAACTGGAGGCTGTTAGTTTTTGGTGCACATCGCTCAACAGGTGCTGCCTTATTTACAATTTCCACAATAGCTCTATCTCAAGAAATAATGAACGGATTTTCATAAAACTTTAGATTCTGATAGTTTTTGATATAATTTGATATTAACTTCTTTTTGGTGCAAATCGCTCAACAGGTGGCAGTTCCATGCCGCATTATTCATGATTATCGCATCAACTATACCTCAAGAACTAATGCACGAATTTTCACCAAACTTCAGATTTAGTTAGTCCATGATATACTGTATTAGTATTGTTTAGTTTTTTATGTAAATCCCCCCCCCCCCCTCTCACACACACAGATTGCTCTGCTATGCTGCATTTTTCACGATTTCGAAATACAGTGGACTTTCTCTATTCTGAACACTCACAGGACCGACCAAAAAATGTTCAGATTATGGAAGTGTTCATTATAGAGGGAGAATGGAAAAACATTACTACTATTACTATATAGGATGACCGAGCCAGTAGTTGATCAAGTAAGGTCAATGCTATGGGGTTTTCATTGTATTTTCTTTCTTTTAAGTTTTAGAAGTAAACTAACATGATTATTGAAAGCCCTACAGATTTTACTATCATCTGCAAAGATTAAATCTGCTAAAATTAAATAACAACAAATTTATAAGCAAACACTTTCGTTAATTGCCATTATCCCAGAAATTGATCATTCGAAGAAATTAGTCAAAAATTTTAAATTAATATTTAAAATATCATATTGATGTTGATTCCTCAGAGAGCCAGTATGAATGCAATCAAAAAATGCTTCTCACTTAATTTTTTTTATGGATTTTACTATGTTTCCAGTTCAAAGAGTATTTTACTAAGGGGGTCAAGATGACCCCCGCCCGCCATTCTTGGAATACATTCCAATATTGGGAAAACTAGCAAATCCAAAATGCTGACTTTTTTTTTTAGAAATATATGTTATCTATTTAGCAAAAGACAAAAAAATTCAAATGATTTTTTCCAGCCAATCAAAAGTAATCGATGGACGAAAGTACTCAGGTGTCAAAATGGACCCTACCGCTGCGCTGGTCTAATGTTAAGCTGTGATTAACAATAATTCATATAAAACTATTATTTGAAATAAGAAAGATGGAAGTCGATTATTTTAACTTGCCGCAATTGTCTCCATTGTTTACATTTTCTAATTAAAAAAAAAAAAAAAAAATACAAAAAATACAAAAAGAAAAAACGTCTTTTTTTACAGCAGGTAGCTGATAACAGTGTGACAACAGATGCTCCAAAATATTTAAATAAAGATTTTGTCTGAAGTACTCAAACAAATTACAACATGAAAAACATGCTTAAAAGCTAGCAGTTGTTTATTTTTTAATCTAGTTATGAACTTTTTTATTCTTCTGTAACAGTTTCCCCAAATTTTCATGATGGGAATTCGAATTCTGATTGCAAATTCATGTTCAGTTTACAGAAAGCTGGAGTACAAATAGGACCGAAAGTCGTGTTCATAATACCGTAGTATTCCGTGTTCAGAGTAGAGGGTGTTCAGAATACAGAGAGTTCATATTTTGTTAAGTCTATTGAATTTCGCCGGGACCGTCCGATTGTGTTAATAATACTGGGGTGTTCACATTAGAGAATATTCAGATAGAGAGAGCCCACTGTAGCTATATCTCAAATACTAATGCATGGATTTTCATCATACTTCAAATTCAGTTAGTACCTGATAAAATTGATCCTGATTAGTTTTTGATATACATCACCCAAGAGGTGGCGCTGTTATTCAGTACATTTCAAGATTTTGAAACAGCTCTATCTCAGAAACTAATACACGGATTATCATCAAACTTTATTCAGTTAGAAGTTGACTTAAGTGTTTGCTTATTAGATTTTGGTGTAAACCATCTAAAAGGTGGCGCTGCTATTCTGCAATTTTCAGGAATTACTAACATGTATAAGATAAAAAAAAAAAAAAAGTCTTGGAATTGTCACGTCTGAGTAGTTTTCCTTAAGGATTATGATTTTTTTTTCGCATTTGAATTAGAATTCCGCTATAGAAAGGTTCCGTTTTCATAGGATTTCACTGTATCTTTATGTTTCGATTTAGAAACTGCTGTTCAATAATTTCTCTCTTTCTTTCTTTCTTTTCTTTCTTTTTTTTTTTTTTTTTTTTTTTTTTTTGTCTTTTTTTTTTTTTAAGTTTTTTCTATTTTTTACAAAAAGTACTAGATTTGTGAAAATTTTCGATTTCTGGTTTTCGACGGTTTTACACGTTTTAGTCATTAGATATGCCAAAAAACATGTTTTTACAAAGTGTCTGTCTCTGAGTCTGTGACTCCGTCTGTTTGTATGTGACACAATTTTGTGGGCGCTCTATCTCAATAACTAATGCATAAAATTTAATAAATATTTATATTTAGTCAGTCCCTGATATAAATTAGTGCTGATTAGTTTTGTATGTAAATTGCTGAACAGGTGGCGCTGCTATGCAGCATTTTCTACGATTTCTGCAATAGTTCTATGTCAAGAACTAATGTACGGATTTTCATCAAACTTCATATTCAGTTAGCTATTTAAATGAATTGACGCTCTCTACATTTTGGTGTAAATCACACAACAAATGGCGCTTCTATGCAGCATTGTCCACGATTTCCGCAATAGTTTTTATCTCAAGAACTAATGCCCGTATTTTCACCAAACTTCGAATTCAGTTAGTGCTTGACATAAATTGATGTTTTCCACATTTTGGTGCAAATCGCTTAACAGATGGCGCTTTCAGAAGGCCCATCACAGTGTAACCAAGCCAAGAAAATGACAATCTGAAATTTTAAGTCTTTTAATTTCTTTATTTCTTTATTATTTATTTCTTTATTTTTTTTAAAACTTTTTTTGTGTGTTATTAGAAATGTAATGTCTCTTAAAAATACTTATAAGAATACTTTTTATTAGAATGTTAAAAAATATATGGTATTCCAACTGTCACATAATTTAAAAAATTCACCATTAAAATAGATTTTTTTAAAAAAAAAAAGGAAAAGAAAAAAAAAAACCCTTTTCAAGAAAATAACACAATTTGTTGATCTTTTTTAGGGTTTCGTTCATCTGACGAAACCCTTTTCGTCTCTGTCCTCTGACTGCTGTCTGTCAGTCCGTATACAAAAACTGTATAAGTCAGAGAATTCAAATTTTGTGTACTTACAACTGATCATTTCTTGTCATACAACAAATCATAAAATTTTGAAAAAGACTATTATTTTTAATTGAATAATAGTCTTTAGCAATATATATTTAATTAAGATATTATTTTAATAACATCACTTCATTTTTTAGTTGTTTTTTCTTCTAATTGTTTCACGGAAGTTTAAATAGATATAAAAAATATTTCTTTTTTTACCCTTTACATTTAAAAGAAACGGAGTCACAATTTCAAAATTAGTATTAAAAACTGAAAAAAAAAAAAAAAAAAAAAAAATCAACATTTTAAAAATAAATTGAGATACAGCTTTTAAACAAATTGCATTTAAAAGTACATTTTCCCCCTATATGATGGTATAAAAATTGTAAATGTGCGATATTTAGAAGTTTAAAAATTTGCAGTAGCGTAAATTTCAAAAATAAATTTTCATTTCTTCTAATTATTGCACGGAACTTTAAATAAAATTATTATGTATGTAACATAAATTAATGGATTAAATAAATCGCTTGAAAAACGTGTTTATTTGTTTTTATTTCATCATATTTCATCATTTTTATCATTTATTTTGGCACGATAAGGCAAATATATTTTTTTAATTTATTAAATTCCTATTCATTTAAATTACTAGCCGCCTCTTGGGACCAGTTTGGTCTCCCTTAGATTTATGCTAACCTTTGCAATAGTTTACTTTTATTCATACTTTTATTTACTTCGTACTTTTATTAAATCTGCAGATTCTGATAAAGAAATCAACAAATCTATGCGATCAAGGCAGGCCCGGACTGGCCAGGTCGGCTGGTCGGCGATCGCCGAGGGCCCCCGGCCCAAAGGGGCCCCGGAAGTGCAACTCAAAAAAGTAATATACCATTTTATAATTACTACTTACATAAGAGAAAATATTGAGTATTTTCCTATAATGATATGCGTTTACAATAAATTTTTAACACTTGATAATTTTTTCATGGTAACTTATATAGTTTTGTCGTGTTATGTCGTTGGACAGACGGAATAAGGCTGCTGATTGATACATCGCCCTCTCTGCAGTACTCATAGAATCAGATTCAGAGTGCATCGCGACGCTCACTTGCCAATCTCGTATAGTATGGTTGGAACGAGTGCAATGTCACAGTGTGGTTAACATGAAGCATTTTTACGAAAGAGACAGTGCAAAAAAAAAAAAAAAAAAAAAAAAAAAAAATTAGAAAATTTTCAAAATTGAAAAATCTTTAATACTTGGTTAAGTAGTAAGGACGATCCGATTCCACTCAATTTGCATAAAAAAAATTAGTTTTTCTTAACATACAATTAAGATCTTTTTAAAGAATACTACATACACATTTATGAATTATTTTATATTTTAAAATTATGCTTTAAAATCACGATAGTTTCTCAGCATAGAAAACACACGATAATAACATTAATGATTACTTAGAAGCCTAGATTTTTAAACATTCAAATAAAGATTTATTATAAAATTAATGTAAGTTTAGATTTAAAGAAAAAAAAAAAGACGGTAAAAACATGATTAACTGTTAAAGATATATTATAAAAAAATATTTGTGAAAATATTTCTCTGTCATTTATTAGAGCTTGTTTCAAATCCAAAGGAGTTAGTTCTTGATACATTTCTAAATTCATTTTCTTCGGAAATGGATAAGTTTTGTTGTTTTTTCTTATTCAGAACCTATGTAATCGAATGGTGTCTTCCACTTTTTGATAAAGACATTATATCTTTTAGAAGTATTGTCAAAGTTAGCATTTTGAATTGAATTTTCGGAAGCGGCTCATTGAAAAGGGGAAAAACCTGCATTCACGTGACAAAAATCTCTTACCATTTGATAATTTATTTACCAAAATGGAGAAATTATTTAAAGTTTCGCGTTATTCAGAAGTGGATTGAAAACCACCCGAAGTTATACATCTAAAGATTCCGTTAACAGAAGTTTATTATCGCTATTAATATTTTTAAAAAACATAGTAACTGCCCTACACATTCTGAGAACATTTAAGTTCAGTTCTGGTCAGACTCTACCACGTAGAAAAAAAGTGCACACCTGATCACCGCCTTAGGCATGAGTCTGCTGAAAAAATTAAACCCTGCCTCTGATACCACATAACTGTCCAATGCCCTCGTTTTTGTTTGGATGGTGTCAGATTAGCATCGGCTCGTGACACACATTTATACTCATTCTCGCGAAAGTCATTCACTAAAAGCGAATCATATTTTATCGTCTTCGTTTAAGTTTTTTTTCGGATTGGCAGGTTCCCTAATTTTTTTTATCGGTCCAGCACTCCTGCTGAATTTCTTTGCCTGACCGGCCCGCAGACCGGGGTTGATACGGGTCTCGGGCCCATGCAAACCTTTACAACTAATAGGTTTAATGTTCTGTAGTATTATTTTTAAAGACCCATATGATAGCCTAAAATTCAGCATGATGGTAGGTAGTACTCCAGATATAGCTGTTACGAGTTGGCAATTTGCGTTAGCTATGGCCCCACCAGTGGCCGAGAGGTTCTGACCTCCTAACTGATAGACGATGGGTGCTGAGTTCGAACCCAATCACGACCGTCAGCCTAACCGTTCAGAGTTTTCCGTGGTTTTCTTCAAATCTTGCATTTCCTTGTGTAAATACGGGTTAGGCTACCTTAGAAAGACCCCACGGAGGGCACCCCTCTCCTTAGGGCCTATATTCCACGTATAGATAATTGGCCACATAAAACACAAACAAACAAACAAAGCGTCAGCTATGTCCTTCAAGGAAAGGTATGTGAAAGACTTTTAGGAAAACATACTCGCTAATAAGCAGAAGATTCACAATTCGAACCGTGATGCTGGAATTTGAAGTTTTCATACTAACAAGGGAACTGCAAGAAGTGTACGTCACCGATTTTAACGAAAGTGGTATCATTGGAAAGATATCATTATGAGGAGTAAAAAACTCAATGGCGCTACCCGTCGGAAACGAGTCGTTTTTGGAGATATCGGACAATTTATGTAACGTAGTTAGTACATACTTAATGGGGAATCGCAAAAAAATTAGTTTAGATTTTGACGAAAGTGGTATTGTTGGAAAGATCTTATAGTGAAGAGTACAAAATTCAAAAGAACTACCCATCGGAAATGAGCCGTTTTCGAGATATCCGATAATTTAAGCCACGTAGCTAGTACATACTGGGCTAGTGCATACCTAACAGAGGACCGCAAAAAATTGTTGTCTCGATTTTGACGAAAATGATGTCGTTGGAAAGATATCATTTTGAGAAGTAAAAAACTCAATGGAGCTACCCTTCGGAAATGAGTCGTTTTCGAGATATCCGACAATTTATGTTACTTAATGCAGTTTCCCAGTAAGTTAGCTACGTGATACAAATTGTCGGATATCTTGAAAATGTTTCATTTCCGACGGATGATTCCATTGAGTTTTTTAGTCCTCCCGATAGTATTTTTTCAGCGATACCACTTTCGTCAAAATCGAGACCAAAATTTTTTGTGGTTTCCCAGTAAGTGCTCATTAGCTACGTGACATAAATTGTCGGATATCTCGAAAACGGCGCATTTCCCACGGTTACTTCCATTGAGTTTTTTTTACTCCTCACAACGAGATCTATCCAACGATACCACTTTCGTCAAAACAGGTGATTTAAACTTCTTGCAGTTCCCTAGGAAGATAGAATTTTTTTTTTTTTTTTAAATCGTACTTTTTGCCGAGTTAAGGGTTTATATTATTTTTTTTTTAATCACTAATATTCATATATATATTTTTTTTAATTACAATTTTCTTGCTATTTTGAAAACGAGCGGTTTATTAATGATTCAGCCTTTTAAATTTCGTTTAAATATTTTTTTTCGTTTTTAAAATATTTAAATTTTATTTATATCTCTGCTATTTTTCCTTTTATTTCGCATTTTTAAAGAATTTTGAATTTTATTTAAATAATTTAATTTGAACATTTTTAATTTAATTAAAATAAATAACTTCCTTTTACTTTAAATTTATTGATGCTACCATCTATGTAAGAATTGAATAATTATAAATCAACAATTTGGATTTATTAAATAAAGGACAAGTTGTTTTGAAAGATATATTAAAGAAAATACTCTGAGCGATCTGCGATCCACTTTTTTTTATTACTGTTATGTCACTTTAAATATTTACTTAGTATCACAGTAGGATTTAGATTATTATGACTTCGACACAGTCATTTGATTGCCGAAAACTAAAAATATACCTTACGCTCATTTTTAAGCAATAACCACACTTAAAATTAATAATTCTTATTTTTTTAGCATGGATTTAGTTTATGTATGGTGTATATTGTGAAAGTAAGTTAACAACATTACAAAAAGTTTACATTTTACTCAAATATTTTCCAAGTGACAAAATAGCCTAAATGTGGTTTTTTGCCATCTAAGCCTAAATTTTAAAATACAATATAATATTCTGTTTTCGCTAAAATTCCCGTAAGGGGCCCCTTTTCAGTCTCTAGCCGAGGGCCCCCAAAGGAGCCAGTCCGGGCCTGGATCAAGGCAGCATTTAGGGGAAGAATTCAGTATTCTGTGTTAGTTGGCACGATTGGCAAAAAAATCCGAAATAGCGCCGAAAAACCATTTTCGTTTGTTAATTTAATGATAAAGGTTTTGAAGGAGATATTAAACGAAACCCTCTGTGCGATCTGCGATCACACTTACCCACTTGTTTAAATTTTTACAGCAATTTTTTCAGCATTAAACAAACAAAAAAAAGCTATTTCAACAATCAACAATTTTGTTACAATGTAAAATAGTAAAATAAATAAATATGCGAAATTAAAGAAGAAAATGCCAGCGTTACTACAACTGGGAAATAATTGCAACTAGCTTTGATGAGAAGACTTTATACATCTCCTTTCTCATATAAAAATTAAAGCATTTGCTTTAGTAAAATCTAAAAATATCAGGAATAATCCCTTTGAAACTTTGTATATATAGATTATAAATGAAATCGGGACATAATAGGCTGCTATTTAAACATGTAGCTATTAATAAATTTAAAATCTCTATTCTTTGAATATATAATAGATATCTTTCATGTGAAATATTTTTGATGTAGTTGGTGTGCAGTTCAAAAATATACATAAAATGAAATAAAATAAATATATATATTGTAGCTTTTAGTGGAAAACGATTTTATTATATGTTGCTGAATTGTATACGCTGAATTGCACTCAGTTGGAACCAATGGAGATAATTAATTTAAAAGTTATTGTTAATGATTGATAATTGATCATCGGTGAGAAATACAGTAATCTACGAGTATAAAGGAAAATCAGATCGAATATTGTCAAATCTAATGAATATTATGAATGTTTTGATGATATAATCGATGATTGTAAAACATGCACATACATTCTTAATCGATTGGGTGCAATGACCTTAAAGAGTGCCTCTTATACGAAGCCCCCTTGTTCGCTCAAATGTATTCTGTACATCACAAGACAAAAAAAAAAAAAAAAAAAAAGTATATATAAAAAATAAAATAAAATCAACATATCTGTTTAATGTATAATTTATGCGTACGATGACCTTTCTAAATAGTCCGTGGGAATTAAACGTACAGTATTTTAAAAATCAGCCTTCTAATGTCTTTTTTTCTAGTCCGTTTGAAAAGGTCAAAAATAATGAAATCAGTTCATTATTTTTATAAAGAAAATAATAAAATAAATGCATATTATCTGGGGTAACGTGTACTTCAAAAAGTACGGAGACATGCGGACGAGAAATATCTTGTAAAAATTGAGAGGAGGATAGTTATTTAAGAAGTTATTATTCAAAATAAATGAGAATAAAACGAGAATAGGATAGCAATCAAGATAATTATTGGAGGAAGTAGCCAATAAAATGTAATATTTAGCAACGAAAGAGAGAAAAAAAATTACTGCAACCTTATACACCTCATCCATTTTCATAGACATAAGTAGTATAAGAGGATTAAAAAAAGAAAAACCTTCTCTGGGATCCAGTTTGGGGAAATATATTCTTTGTCTCAGATAGTTTTTTACCCCCTCTTCCTTTCCCTTTTTCTTTTCTTTCCTTATTATAAACAATATTGTACTTATGAAGCATTCGCATGAGGAGTAATTTTTAATGGAAATCATGGGAATCGGCAGAACGAAATCCAGGCTGGGGCAAGATATTGGAATAGATCTAGAATAAATTTTTGTTGTTTATTTTACATAAAATGATCTAGGAATCCCAGTTTCCTAGAAAACTTTTAATAACTTTACAGAATTTTTTATAGTGTTGATAAAAGAGATACTTTGTTTATGACACTATCATACTTAATGATAGTATTGTAAAGAAAAGTTTTGGATAAAAAAAAATTCATAAATCACTGTTAACATCTATTAATTCCCCGATTGCAGTTTATTTCAAAATTGGTCAGAAAATCTTTTTTTTTTCTTTTTTTTTTTTTAAATATTAAATGAAAACTTGTTTAATTGTATAATAGTCTGCGAACTAGGCCACGTTTTGTTAATTTAGAATATAAGCATGAAATAAGTTAAACTAAAAATTTTATATCAAAGAACTTTTTTTCAGATTTATTAAATGTATCGACATAAAAAGGAATACAGAAATGTAATTAATAAAAAATGTTAGTATTTACTATGTTTTCTTTTTCAAATTGGATTAAAATGTTTAGTTTACTCCAAGCATTTGATTACTTTAAGTTATTTGAAAAGAAAAAATTTCATTACTTTTTTTCAAAATCACCCGATATATAAATATTTATATATGTATATATTTCAAAAATATTAATTGCATTTGAACATTTATGTTGTTAATTATTAGGGATGCACCGGATACTGATTTTGCCGGATACCGGATATCCGATATCCGATTTGCCTGCCGGATTCGGATATCCGGTACTAAATATGTTTTTAGTTATGGTGAATGTTTGTTTATTTCTTTATCCAATGCCATCTCAAATAATAAATTGCAAACATGTTTCAAACACAATTATAACATTTTAAATGTATTGAAATATATTTTTCAGAAACTATATATCTTTGACTATTAGGGCTTGAAATTCAGGTTTTCCCAGGAGGAGAGAGTTTCCCTCATAGCATTTGTAAATGCAGGGGAGTTAAACTATATAAGAGGAAAAAAATATTTTTTTTAACCCTATTATTTTTACCTGCCACTTAAATATTTACAATTTATACCGACATGACAAATTTCCATTGAAATAATTTAAATCAACAACTCAAGATAATTATCCAAATTGTTTATTTTAATTAAAACAAAGGAAAAGAATCAAGCTTTATATATATATCATATCTGTTTTTCAATTTTTACTCAGTGTTATGGACAATTAATAACTGAATTGCTAAATGAATTTTTTAATTTAGATTTTGTTCGATTTTGTGTGGTTTAGAATCTTTTATAGGTTACACTTTTGACAAACAGAACAGAGCAACTTTTCTAATACATTAAATTATTGGAAATACTTGTTTTTGATTTCTTCTTCTTCTTTTTTTTTTTTTTTTTTTTTTCTTAATTTTGTAAAATCTGGTGTGCATTCATTTTTAATTTGCTTGCGAGAATAATGCATGTAGGTGATTGTATCGTAAATATCATTCTGTGATTGTACATCGCTTAGTGGAAGTTCTTCAATACCATAATCCCTGGCATTTTAGCTAATTGAATTATGTTCAACTATGCATTGGAATTTTAAACCCATAAGGAATTCTGAAAATGGCATTGTCAGTAGATTTCTTCTATTACATGAGAAATGGTTTATTTAAAAAAGTCATGCCCTAATTTCTGTGAACTACGCACATCAACTATTTAAATGGTTTCCTTGAAGTTCATCATTTTTTTTTTAATCATTTGGAAAACGGTTGTTGTTACCACTCGAGAATGGACCTTGTGGTGTGAGCATTTTATTTTGTTTATGATTCGTCCAGGGATATTAATTTTTAATCCATGACATACGTAATATTTGACTCTTATTACATAAATCATGTTTAACTCATTGGGAAACAATTAAACATCTTGCTTTGGGCAATGGATGTCCATATTTTATTTATTTATTTTATGTACTTATTTAAATTTAGAAGAATTTTTATTTGAATAGGAAATCAAAATTTCATTGTTAATAAAGAAGAGAGTAGAAAAGTTACAAAATATGCAGGTGCAAATTATAAGATATGGAAAAAAAAAACAAAAAAAAAAAAAAACCAAATACAAACAGAAACATTGTATGAAAGATCGTCTTTTAAATAAAAAAGAGGTATGATTATTGAGCCCACTGATGAGGAAATGTGTGATGATTTTGAAAAATGAAACATCTAATGTTGAACCATTGATTGTAAAAAAACATGTTTTCTTTTTTTCCAATGAGCAACACAAGATTAAATCTCATTTTCTTTAGTGCTAATTCTAGAAGCTCAGACTTTGGTGACCATTACTGTCCTTTTAGTTATTTCTTGCTTCGGCACAGGAAAAAAATCACAAAATATGTAAATCGGTCATAGAAAAAATATCGCTCATTTTGTAAAGGTAAATTTTTGCAAAGGTAAATTTTTAAAAATTGTTGACCTGTCTGAAAAAATTTGAACTTAGAGGGAACTTGAACAGTGGAAAATATAGCGGAATTCGTCAATCAATCACAGTAAAATATCGTGAAATTTGTTAATCTGTCACAAGGAAATATCATGAAATTCGTCAGCCAATAACAAAGACAAAACACAAATTTTTCAGCTGAACACAAGTAAATAATTGTTAATTTCATCAGAATGTCACAAAAACAAAAAGGGAAATTTGCTAATCAGTCGCAGAGTAAATAACTAAATTTGTCAATCTCTTGAGAGAAATAAATTGTGAAATTTGCCAGTTGATCCCCCCTCCCCCCCCCAAAAAAAAAGAAAATTTTGTGTGACGAGCAAACAAGAAAAATTTGTGAGAAAAATTACAGTCAGACGCAGAAAAACAATTTTGTATAATTGTCGTAAGAGCAAGTGGAGCAAGTCAATCGACAGTGGAAAATATCACGAAAATAGTCAGTCAGTCCTGAGACTTGATGACCACTTCACAGGGAAAAAAAAATTCGAAAAGTAATTTTTTTTAGAAACAGGAATGTCTTGCCCACAAGATTTTTTAAGGCATGAATCCTGCTATTCGCTCCTGAAATTCAAACATATAATACTCTGCCTATTTGTTAATGAACTGCTGATAATTGCTAATAATTTGTACAATGAAATGCTGATAATTTTTAGAACAAATTTTACATGTTTATTAATATGTCTATAATTGTAAAGTATTTTCATAAAGAAATACATAGCACCTTTTTATAATGCAAACATAAAATGTCTTGCTAATATACCAATGGTTGAAGAGTTATCTCCAAACATAGGTTTAATTTTTTTCATGTTTTAATTATTTAATCTTATCTATCATTATCTGTTTACCTTAAGCTACATTTAATTTTATTTTAAGTTAAATCAATTAAAAATTTATAAGAAAAAAAAAAACTTTTAAATTATTATAATGAAGTCACGAAAATAACTAGTTAGATGCACCAATCCCAAAACTCTCTTCTATTTCGTAGATCTCAATGTTTCAAAAAATATTACAAAATATTAATACTACTTCAATATTATACCAACTTTTATTTTAATCTAGAATTTTTGCTGCAGTCAATTAATTAGATTAAGAATGAGTTAATCTCGATCATGATATTTATTAAAATGTATTTTTGTTATTCTATTATACATCAGCTGTTTGCGAATAGCCAGTTTTAGCAAGATACAAAGTTCCTATTGCTGCACGAACCGTTAATTCACTGTATATAATGATTATGAAAAAAAATTACAATAAAAAGAATATTGCCCTCTTAAACTGATGGCATTGAGCTCACAGGCTACGCATACTAATTGTATATTACAGACTCATATTTTCAAGGGTTAATGATGTTCGAAAAACAAATTAAGAGGGGGAATAGCTCCCACCTATTTCCCCCTTTTATACTAAATCATTGGATTCCCTAAACTAATCAGAGATATGCTTTATCACATACAAAAACCTATATCCAAATTCATAGAAAATTGAATAATTCTTCATAAAAACCCATTTATATAATTTAAGAGGAGTTATCCCCCTTTATATTTAACCATTAAACTTCCAAAACTATTCTGAGATTCGTCTCATCAGAAAGAATGTACATCCAAAATTTAAAGCAAATCAGATAATTCTGCATAAAAACTCATTTACCAAATTAAAAAGGGGTTGGGGTAATCGCCTGTATCCCTTTTATACTTAACAAGAACTTCACAGCTAATTAGGGAAGCATATTATCCCTATGAACCTGTATTCAAAAATTAAAGCAAATCTGTTAATTTTGCAAGAAAAATCATTTACCTAAATTAAGAGAGGTAGTCCCATCAATCGCCCATTTATACATATCCAATGAACTCTGAAAAAAAAATCAAGGAAGTGCCTTATCACAATGAATCTATATCAAAATTTTGAAGCAAATCTGTAAATTCTGCATGAAAAACCCATTAAACTAGATTAAGGCGGGGGGGAGTCACTTCCCATTTCCCCCCTCTTAGACTTATCCAATGAACTCGCAAAGCTGATCATGGAGGTGTCCTCATCAGAATGATCCTATGTCTAAAATTTGAATGAAATGAGAATTTTGCATGAAAAACTCATTTATCTAAATTAAAGGCGGGGGATTAGCCCCGTCCCCCCTCTTTATACTTATCCAAGGAACTCCCAAAACTAATCGTGGCGTGCCCTCATCAGAATGATCCTATGTCTAAAATTTGAATGAAATCTGATAAATCTGTATGAAAAACCCATTTATCGAAATTAAGATTGGAGAATTAGCTCCCAATTCCGTCTCTTTACACTTATCCAGAGAACTCCCAAAACTAATCATGGTGGTGCCCTCATCAGAAAAATCCTACGTCTAAAATTTGAAGGAAATCTGATAAATCTGCATAAAAGACCCATTTATCGAAATAAGGGGTGAGGAATTAGCCCCCTGTTTCATCTCTTTATACTTATCAAATGAGTACCTAATACTAATCACAGAGGCGCCTCATCAGAATGCTTAAATTTTGGATGAAAATTGATAATTCTGGATGTAAAACCCATTGATATAAATTAAGGGGACAAGTATTAGCCCCCGTTCTCCCACTTATACTTGTCGAATGAATTCCCAAAATTAATCAGGGAAACACCTTATCAAAATATACCTATATTTAAAATTTCAAGTGAATCGGATATTTTTATCATGAGTTACTGCATTACGCATTTACATATATACATACAGAATGGGCGAGCACATAAGCTCACAGGTTTTGATAGCCTCTGAGCTAAAAATTATTATTACAGTACCATCTTCCGGCGAAATATTTTTGAATTGAAAGAAGACCTGACAGTCTTTCCCAGAAACGTATTCAAAGAAATTTGGTTCATTTCAATGCATAACTTCATACAGTGTTTGTTGGTAGAATAATGAAAATGGCGCAAAAATTGTGATGACAGCACTGCCTTACAGCGAAATGTTTCCATAATGAATATGGATGTGCTGGCTACAGCCAAAAACAGAATATTTGGTTCATTCTATGTATAACTTCATACACATTTGATGGTATGATCATATGATGGCGACACTCAGACAAACAGAGGTTTTGAATAAACATGTTTTTGGGATATTGGATCTCTAAAACATGTAAATTCGTTGTAAAAAATTGATAACATTACTTTCTTCTATCAAGGATGGAAGAAAGTAAAAATAGGTCTGTTTAGTTGTTTAACTTAAAAACCAATTAACCCATTGTTTAAATTGAAAGAAAGAAAGAAAATTAATAAAATCATAGTTTAATAAACAACTTCAAATTTTATAAAGACTAAGGACAGAAAACCAACATTTAGAAATGCATAAATAATGCATGTAAAGGTAGCAAACAGCCATTTTGAATCTATTATTCGCTCCCGTAATTTTGCCTGCGCTTCTCTGTCGCTTTGCTCAACTTATCTTTTTCTAGCATGCTGAGTTTTGTCCTGATGAAGAATCTCGATAGTAGATTCAAAACGGCTGTTTGCTATCTTTTCATGCATTATTTGTGCATTTCTAAATGTTGATTTTCTATCTTTATACATTTTTGCAAAAAAGGTTTATTTGCTATTTTGACTTCAAATTTTATTTTACAATCTGAAAGTAAAGATACAATTTTCTAAAAGACGTAAACGTAAATTCTTGAATTTATTACAGCGTTTAAATATAAATCGTATCTTATTTATTTTCAGTTTATCATAATGACGATAAAGTAAAAGATTAGCTGCTTTAGCAAATTAGGAAATAGATAAATTAGCAAGTTGATTGGCAAATAAATAAAGTAACTATTAAAAAAAAAAAAAAAAAAAAAAAAAAAAGAGGTTATTGTAAAGATTGATCTTAGGTATGCAATGATAGATAGGCTTCTGTTCCTTTGTTATTCATTTCATAAATTAAAATAATAATAACATTGAAAACTTACCTGACATAAAATTTTTATAAGTACAAACTGACGTACATTTTAATCTACTTCTTTCTTTAAAAAAAAAAACAAGTTGGAAATTGCACATGAACGTAGCAAATGAGGTGCGTTCGTACGATAACGAAGTTTAAAAAATATTCAGATCTTGCTGATATAGTAGAGCGTACTTCGGATATAGAATAGTAGTCGAAATCTTTGTGTTTCTGTAAATATGCAGAAAGTAATTTTTATTACACCTCAAAAACGTATATCTTATTCATAAAATGTGAAATAGTTGAATATAATTAAAACACGCCCCAAACAATGTTTCCCCATATAGCATTATGTAGTGGAATACTTTTGTGTGGCCCTGTAACTTAATAATAAAAATTCTTTGCATCACAGATTGTACAGAATGCATATTTTAGTATATATTTCATAGATTCATACCACTTATATTATGTTCGAATGAGTAAAACATCATTAAAATTCATTTGAAACTTTTTTCCCATTGATCGTAATGTAATGGAATACTTTTGATTGTCCCTGTAAATGATCTATGCATCCGACTTTCATAACATTTTAAATGACTCAATAAAATTACGTAATAATTATATGTTTTAAATTTCAAACGATTAAAATGCATGTGAAATTTTTTTCCCCATTGACCATAACGTAATGGAATCCTTTTGATTGTCCCTGTAATTGATCTTTGCATCCGATTTTCATTACATTTGAAATGACTCGACAAAATTACGCAATAATTATATGTTTTAAATTTCAAACGATTAAAATGCATTTGAAACTTTTTTCCCCATTGACCGTAATGTAACGGAATCCTTTTGATTGTCCCTGTAATTGATCTATCCTTCCGATTTTCATAAAATTTGAAATGACCCGACAAAATTATGTTATAATTATGTATTTTAAATTTCAAACGATTCGGTTGGGTAGTTTTTGCGTTGTTATATGCGGACGGACAGACAGACAGACAGACGGACAGACAGACAGACGGACAGACAGACAGACGGACGGACTGAGCGACAACAATAGGTGCTACGTATTTACATAATTACGAACGCACCTAAAAATAAAAATAAAAAAAAAAAAAAAAATCAGGTGCTTGATAAATTAGTTTTTGTTATTGAATTAACGGGAGCATGATTTTATGTATTTCAATACTGTAGCTCGAAAAGGAATTCATCCAAATAAACTCAATTTTATTAAAAACGTCTATTACTCTCCCGAATGCAGAAAATTTGTTTAGCAATTTTAAGATTCCAAAAAATAGATTGCAATTGCAAATTGAATTGAATGAAACAAACAAATACTAAATGCAACTTTGAAAATAATTTTATCCTAATGTAAGCCTATGGCACTGGGTAAGGCTCTTTTAACAGGAGCCTTAGGACTGGAGTAAATCAGGATTGCGAGTTTGTTCTTTCTTTTAAAATCCGAAATTTCGCTTTCATACGAGAAATTTCCTATAATTTTTTTTGTTTATTAAATAGCATACATTTCGTGATAATTTAAATTAAAAAGTCTTTTTTTTCAGAATTTTCGGTATGAATTCGAAATTTTTTAATAATAATATAAAAAGAAGAACAAACTGGGAACTCTGTAAGACCGGAATGATAAGTTTGAGAATGGTATCAGAATTAGTGGGAAAAAAAAAAAAAAAAATCCCTAGCAAATAACACCAAAAAAAAAAAAAAAAAAAAAAAAAAAAAAAAAAAAAAAAAAAAACTAATATGTGTGGGAAAAAAGAAGTGACTGATAGAAAATCCCTTTTTAGGAAACTTTATACTTTAACTTTAATAAACATAATGTTTTGATAAACAGCTTTTGGTAATTTTCAGAGGATTTTAAACTATGGCATGAAAATTTGTTTGTCAAAAAAAAAAAAAAAAAAAAAAATTAAATGGGAAAGGATAATCGAATATATCTCTTTTTTCTTTGTTATATGATATGAAGTGATTTTGATTCAAAATTTCTGACCATTTCATACAATAATTCAGATAATCATATTAAATTACAGTATTTACTGATAGATGGCAGCACCGAAAGAATTTAATGGAATTAAATTTTATGCTATTTTTTGGAATTTATTTTAGAGCAGAATGACAGTGAACGATAGCAAGAAAATATTAGTGCCATCAACGGACATCATAAATTAATGGTAACCTCTAAAATCTTTGTATAGTTAAAATCCGATAAAAAACCGGATTCAAGGACTGCAGTTATATTTTTTCACTGCCATATGTCTATTTATTATACAGAATTATTATTATATAAATATTAAAGAGATAATTTATACCTCAAAATTAATAAAAATTTTAATTTCTTTAATGTTACATGAAAGTCGTTTAATTGTGAATATTTTGACACCTCATACGGTAACTATGTCGCGAGAAATTGTAAATTTCGTTAATACAACCAGAGCAATTCCCCACACAAATGGAAACTTAAAACGGCTCGACTTCAAGGAGTAGGTTATGATTTCGATCTGTATGTATTTCTTGTTCACTCAAAAATTCTTTAAATATGAATCGATTTTGATCATTCTTGTTTTGTTTGAAAGTATAAGATGCCCATGTGGTCCCATTTTATTTTCATCAAATTATGATAATTACATTTTTTTTTTTTAGATAAAAAAATATAAATTTGATTTAAAAAATTATGATTTGGCGCAAATCATCTTACATTGTTGCAACCGTTTTCAAATCATAAGCATAGTAATAACATGCATTCATGTGCGTTAGCACCAAGTTGTCGCCAAGCTTGATTCTTTTTTTGAAGTCGGTTAGTATTTTTTTAAAGGATATTTTATTCACTTTCATGTTTTCAAAATGCTGTTTTTTTTTTTGTTTTTTTGTATTTAAGATAGAACTTTAAAATTTTTTGTACATGTTATATATGCAATAAATCTACGCATGGAATCAGCCTTTAGGTTATTTATTCAAAAATAAAAGCATCGGAAGATGTGTTGGATTTTTCATCATTTTTCATTACATATATTTCTCTGTTCACACACACACACACACACACACACACACACACACACACACAAAAAAAAAAAAAAAAAAAAAAAAATCTGTCATTGCCACTGACGATGAGTTTTTTGTGACCGGTGATTTTTATTCGTTAATATTAAGAAAGCTGTGGCATATAAAAATATTGGAAATTAGGGATGAAAAATGTTTGATAAATACGCTGATGCAGGTAGTTTTTAAATTGAATTTGTTATTTAAAGAGATATTTAGTGTTAAAGTTGGTCGAAATCGTTTCATTAAAAAAGTTTTATAGGAGCAAAAACTATACATAAGAATGTAATCATTTTTAGATCATTTTATGCATTAGAAGTTCCCTGTGTGCAGACTGCGTTTATTATTATTATTATTATTTTTAATTTGACTCATTTTTTGAGGATTTAAATTCAAATTTTCAGCATTCAAAGAGATATTTTTTACAAATCTTAGAAAAGAAAATTATTTTAAATTATTGCTAACTATTAAGGGGCTACTTCAGTCAAATGAAAAGACCCATTCACTAATGCTAATCCTATGGAAGAAATTTATACAGATATCTCAGTTGCATTTCAATATTTTTAAATGATTTTTTGGCTTTGGATATCTGAGATCGATCTGTATGCATGATGTTAGTTACTTTTTTCATTTTGTTTACAGTTATTTTTTACAGGGACGCTTTCATTTTTGGAACCGGTTTGGAAAGCGAAAGCAACCCCATAAAAAATATATGCAACTAAAATCGAAAAACTAAAAAAAGACCTCCATTCAGATCAATCTGAGTTATCCAATGCAAAAAGAATCATCTAAAAATATTGAAATGCAACCGAGATATTTTTATAAATTTCTCCCATAGGATTAGCATTAGCGAACGGGTCTTTTCATTCGAGTGAAGTAGCCTCTTAAAACAGAGCAAAGAATGAAAGTTTCTTCAAATTAAAGTTTCTTTTGCATGGCCCTGAAAATGAATAATAAATATTCTTTGCACCACAGTTTGTATAGAATGTATATTTTAGTACATATTTCATATATGCATATCAATTCTATTATGTTCGAAAAAGTGTAACACCATTAAAATGCACTTGAAACTATTATTCCTCATTGGTCGTAATGTAATGGAATACTTTTAATTACCCCTGTAATTACAATATACACTCGATTTTCATAAAATTTGAAATGATTTGATCAAATTATGTAATAATTATATATTTTATATTTCAAACGATTTGATTGGTTAGTTTTTGCTCTGTTATGTGCGGATGGACGGACATATAGACGAACAGACAGACGGACGGACTGAATGACGACTATAGATCCTATGAATTTACATAATTACAAGCGCACCTAAAAACATTAATTGCAGTTAAAAATAGTATTGATTTTCATGATTTGTGAATGTTTATAAAATATTGTTTTTTAGAAAACTTTTATTTATTTATTTTTTTCACGATATGACTAAATTAGAGAAAGAAAATAAATGATTAAAACGATTTGCATTTCTGTTTTTACAGATAAAAAAAGATTTTTTTCCCTTCTCCTTTCGATAATATAGAAGAGAAGAATCTAATTTCAGTAATGTGAATTTTATCATTGTAAATAAATTGCAATAGTAAATTTTATCTTTTAAAGTTAAACTCCCATCAATTATGTAATTAAGCTTTGGAAATTTAAACTGCATACTGAAATGTTCCGACAAAGAAAAATGTTTGAGAAACACCAGATTAGAGAGTATATTATCTGTTTATTTTTAATACAATAAAAAAAAGTTGTTTAATTTTTGCACTACTTTAAATTAATAGGGACTTAATCGTTATTTACGTTTTAAATTTTTGGTTTATTTTTTTATCTCGATGTAAATTTTGTTATTGTAAATCAATTTCGAAATTAAAAATAATAAAACAGAGGATATACGCTCTAAGCAGAGGGTATACGTTCAAGGCAAAGGATATGCCCTAGAATGTATATACAGTAGCTTTTTTAAGAAAATGTGTTCTTTTTGGCTTTGAGTACAGTCCCTCCCAGATCACCGAGCAAAAGAGAAAAAGCGTAATGTTGTTTTCTCTGTAATTCTTTTAAAATGCCTTAAAAAGGAGTATTTTCTAATATGATACAAAAGATTTTATTATGTATAAGCAGAGGTGGGGAATTTTTCAAAATCTTACCAGTCAAGGATTTATTTCACCAGCCCGCAAAATGAAACGCATACACAGTTGAAAATAGTTATGACAAAATCGCACGCGATTACAGACGAAATTACTATTACTATGATTATTTCGTAATCCTTTTTCCTATAATGTATTAAGAAATGCACACAACACAGGTAAGCTGAATGTAAGATGCAACTTAATACCACATTTATGCTGTAATAGTTTGGAAAATTAAAATATCTAGGTTAAAAAAGTGTTTCTGATAATGTCTCTATTGCCTACAGTTTTTCAAAAACTAAAAATTCACTCGCCTTGCCTGAAAATCTACTCGCCACTAGCCATCAAAATGTTGTATTTCCCCACCCCTGTGTATAGATATATAAGCCTTGGGAGTATTAATCATACATTAATTTAATAAAACTGGATAATACTTATATAATTATGTTTGTTTAACTAATGCTTCTGTTGCAGTGAAACATACAGCTTAGTGATCGGATATATCAGTTAGTGGTGAGAAGATTAAAAAAATCCAGAAGGGATAAGGCGTATACCTCCATATGTCCTCCATTATAGTCTTGCTTCTAGTGTAATAATGGATGTCTGCTGAGGAAATTTAATTGTACATTCATGTGCTCCGACAAACGAAAATGGCTGAAAAAGACCGAATAGGCGGTTATATTATCTATTTACTTTTAACATAAAATATATAATTTTTTCATTTTCTCTCCAATTTTAAGTTAATAGTCAGTATATTCAGTCAGTTTTCTTATAATTGCAACATAATGTAAGTTTACTGTGAAAATTTAACTGCAAATTCAGATGTTTTGACAAACCAAATTGGTTAAATAACACCCAACTGAAAGAATTATTGTGTATTTTTAAAGTGAAAAAAAATTGGTAGAACATAGCCAGCTTCAGCCAAGAGATTTGTGGCTCAAATCTTGGCATCGACATTTGTCATCCATTTAGAAAATTACATCTAATATGATTTATTTATCAATTATAATAATTATAATAAAATTAATATTGTGTAGTTACGTATCCAGTGTTTACTGGGTTTCTGTTTCTTTCTAACTGTTCTGTTGAGTTGGTTCATATATCAGACCAGATGCAGTGGTCATTAAATGTTAGCTGGATAAATTAGATCATTTTCATTTCGTCCTGAATAACTCAGTTGGCACTCCATTGGCTGTTTCAGCCAAGAAATTTCTGATTCGAACCCTGGCACAGACATTTTTTGCCCAGTTTTAAGAGTGCAACTCATATAATTTATTTGCCAGTTAGAGTAATTATGTTAAAATTAAACTAAAAATAGGTTAAGTGATTAATTTCTTTCAATGCTTTAAATTAATAAGTGGTTATAACAAAATACAGGGTGTCCAGCAAATAACACCTTGATTTCAAATTTAAATTTCTCAAAAACAAATATCGGTAGAATTATGCGGTAATCGGTTTGATTATCAAGAAAGCTGTAAAAATGTTATACAGAAGTTTCGAAGGGTGGATATTTTGAAAAGATTATGCTCTGATTGCAAAGAATGCTTGACTTAATATTTTTCTTGCTTTAAATTGCTTTGTTTGAATGAGATTTTGGGCGGACAACGTCATATTTTAAAGTTTTTTGGAACAAAATATTTGGAATTTCAGAAATTTCAAAAATTTAGTTCTAAAAATAATTCTAAGTACCCCGAAAAACTCGTTCTCTGCAAGCAATCTAAAGCAAGAAAAACGACAAGTCGAGCATTCTTTGCAATCAGAACATAACCTTTTCAAAATATTCTCCGTTCGAAACTTTAGTATAGCATTTTTACAGCTTACCTAATAAAGAAACCGTTTACCGCATAGTTCTATCGATTTTTGTTTTTGAGACATTTAAATTTGAAATCATGGTGTTATTTGCTGGACACCCTGTATATATGTATTAGATAAATTGTTTTTTTAATCATTAGATTGTGGTGGTAACTTTTGTTATTGTAAATAAAACTGCATTTCTCTTATTTTAACTCCATTTATAATGCATGTTTGTCGTGGAAATTTAATTACACATGTAAATGTTTCGACAAATAAAAAGAATTTGAAAAATACATGGTTAGAAATTTTATTTATTTCTAAATAGAAAAAACTCAAGTGAATAATGTTCTTCAATATATTTCAAATTAATAGGCTCTTAATCAATATTTATTATAGTCCAAGAGCCTACCGCTCAAAACCCTAAGTCATCGAGCACAAGATAAAATCCTTTATTTTATGGAAGATTAGTTATAGAGGAATTTAATGATTCATTTCTGCCGGAAGCGAAGTGGTGCATAAGCCAAAAATTGATACCACTAGTGGTTGACTCATAGCTTTAGCATTGTGTTTGCCGTACAATCAAAAGTATAAAAACATGGAAAACTGGGTGCAGGAAAACACAATGCTAATCCTACGAGTCAACCACTAATGTTATTCATTTTTGGTTTATGCACCACTTCGCTTCCGGCAGACATGGATCATTAGACTCCCCTATTACTACTCTTCCATAAAATAAAGGATTGTTTCTTGTGCTTGATGACTTAGGGTTTTGTGCGGTCGGCTTTTGGACTATTATGGTTAATTTATTTGTTTAATCTTTTGATCGGGATGTGAATTTTATTATGGTAAATAAATTGTAAAAGTAAATTCTATTTTTTTTTTTTTTTTTTTTTTTTTTTTTTTTTTTTTTTTTAATTTTAACACCCATTATAATGTATGTTTGCTGTGGAAATTTAATTGCACATTCAAGTGCTTCGGCAAACAAAAAAAAAAGGTTTGAAAACAAAAAGCAAGTTTTATTATTTATTTTTAAACAGAAAAAACGCATTGGAATTATTTTCTCCAATAGATTTAAAGTAATAGGCTCTGTCTTAATAAATATTTATAATGGGCAAATTGTTTGAATAATCTTTCGATCGTAATGTGAAATTTATTATTGTAAATAATTTGCAAAAGTAAATTCTATTCTTAATTTAACTCCCATCATAATATCGCGCCCTTGCTTTAAAAGTTTCACAATTCAAAAATTGTTTTTTTTTTAGTTACGGCTACCATTCTACATGATTTTTAAGCCTCTGTCAATCATCTAAAATACAAAATAGTACACTGAAAATCGAGCTACTCGGTAACAGTTGTGTTTGTAACATTTGTATAAACAGTGTTTCTTATTTCTGCAAAAATACCGCTTTCGAAGCAAATGTGCGATATATGTATATTGCGGAAATTTAATTGCACATTCCTGTGTTTCATGTGCACTATTTTTAATGGATAATAAACTTTTTTATAAAGATGTAAATTACGTTTTTGTAAATAAATTTCAAAATTAAATTCTATTCTTCTTATTTTAAATCCCCTCATAATATATGTATGCTGTGTAAATTTAATTGCACATTCAAGTGCTTCGTTCAAACAAACAAACAACAACAACAAAAAAAAAAAATGTTTGAAAAAACATGATTAGAGATTATATTATTTTTAAACAGAGAAAAGTTAAATGGTTAATTTTCTTTATTTTAAATTAATAGGCTCTCGATTAGTATTTATAATGGATAAATTGTTTGTTCGTGATATGAATTTTGTTATCATAAATAAATTGCAAAAATAAATGCTTTTCTTCTTATTTTAATTTTCATTATAATGCATGTTTGCTGAGGAAGTTTAGAAATTTAATTGCACATTTAAGTGCTTCAACATGCAATTCTTAGATTTTTTTTTTTTTTTTTTTTTTTTTTTTTTTTTTTTACATATGAGAAGTATGTTTATGAACATTTAATATTGCGATGTTTATTCAAAAAATAAAATAATCAGAAAATATTCGCCAATGTTTACAGCAGTTTTAAATGATTAACGATGTTTTACCTTCTTTAGTTGTGGCATAGAAAAGAATCTTGTTTCAAAATTAATTTCTCACAAGTAATTACACAATCTTACATAAAAAGCGTACTTTATTTACACAAAATATTTTATCACAAATGCAAGCGAGGAACATGATTTCTGCAGCCAGATGTGGTGCAGCAATTGTAAGTGTCTGACAAACACTTACAATATAACTCCAGGATTAGATGAGACGTAAAAGAAGGTTAGGAAAAAAAATAATAACATCAAATAAAGTTACTATCCAAAACAAGTATTATTGTTATTATTATTATTATTATTATTATTTTTGGTGATAGGTTTTAGGAAATAGATTTCATTTGTACTTGTGAAATGTATTTTCTTTATTAAATATGTTATTCTTACTGCATTATTTAAGGTTATTATACTCTTTTACATAGCTCAACTTGATTTCGGTGTATAAATGTGTAATTTTGTAATAGTTTTTTCACTTACTTCCTGATACTCTAGAATTACAAATTGTACACGCAGGTGTGTTTTCGATAAAAATATAAAATTTTAATATTTTTAATTAATTAAAATTAAATTATTAATTAAAAATAATAACTTAATTTAAAGCCTTTTTCCGTTAGCGCACCGCGAGTGATAAATCGCCAAATATTCTTTATGGTTACAATTGTATACAATTTATAACAATAATGGATTTAATTGTGCGCCACACTAGGTCGCCCATAAAAGGCCAATTGGCTGAGGAAATGCAGCAATAAAGTATTAAAAATACAAAATAAAATAAAATACAAAGAGTATAATAAATTTATTTAAAAATACACTTTAATATATTAATGGTTCCATTATTAATTAAATTATGATTATGTATCGAGAATTCAATTTAGAAATCTCAAGATGATAGTTTAAATATTTTTTTCCCTGACGCCACATTTTAAAAAGGAAAAGGGTAAAAAAATTAATAATTAAAAAAAAAAAAAAAATCGCTAGTTCTCGCTTTTTTTCGAGTGTTAAATTGTGACGAATTTTCCATAATCAGACTCGGTGATCAAGCTGAATTAATGCATTGTTGGTTGACGGTTACTCTGTTATTCACAATCCTGCTAGCATCGAAAAAATATTTGATGTTATGCACTTGTATTACCTTTTATTTGTATCTCATTTTAAACCAAAATTTTTATAAAAAAGAATGCAGAAAATTAAATAAAATTATATAACGCACTTCAGATGTTAGTTATATTTATTAACCAAATATTTTATGTCTCATCTATACCTGATAACAAAAATAATTTGTACTTTGATTTCACTGATATTTACAATTGGACGTCATATGGTTTTATCTCTAAATTAAAGCGATAATTATTAACCATGGTTATATGCAAACAGTTAAAATAAAACCTTTATTTTAAAAATATTTGGTATTTTTGTGCCACATTTTTGTTTCATTTATTAACATTGTTCAGTCAGACAGCAATCATAATTGATAACATGAACAACGGGACATAGTTCATATAGTTTAAAGGAACATTAAAAGAATGCATAAATTTTTGATTTTCATGCACACAAAATTGCCATATATACGCTTAAGTTTTAAAATTATACATAAATAATTTTTATATGATGTTTTTATATCAGAGGAAAACACCATAATACAGGTAATAAAAGATAATTTTAAAAAATATATAATCAATCACAATATCATAGATATAAAATAACAATATTAGACACAATACAGATACTATATTTGTTTGATTTAGATTGCATAAATTTATATGTATGTATGACAGAATCAAACAAGCAAATTATATACATATTGCATTTCATTCCAACATAAAAAAAGAAAATTAAAAAAAAAATCCTATAGGATTATAATAAAAAAAAATATTTTAAATTTACTTAAAAAAACTTTTTTTAAAGTATAAGAGTTATTTCACATTTTATTGCATCCGACAATAACTTCGCCTTTTCAAACTAAGACCAATTAATAATTAATTTATGAATTAATATTTATGCATGAAAAACTAAAACTCATGCAATAAACTTTTTGATAAACAAATAGTATCCAAAGTGATTTTGTGATAAAATGACACTGACATATATCATGTCGACAATGTATTTTTTAAATAGTTGTACTTTGCTCACAAATTAAATTGTTAATCATTAGATTAATCATTATCGTTAATTACATAAATAAAAAGCTATATAACAGTAATTTGTACAATATAACCCAATGAAAAAAAAAAAAAAAAAAAAAAAAAAAAAAAAAAAAAGAAAACACAAATTAATTTTAAATGAAGTAAAATAAAAGGAAACAGACCTTTTATATAATAAATTAATATTTTGCTCACGTATAAAAATATTTGGCAGTATTTTGCATTTGAATAACGAATTTTGATTAGCTTTAGCTCAAAAGAAGTGACTAACACATAATTATCGCTCTAATACTTTTTTTATTTTAATACTTAGAATTAGAGAGAAATACGCAGTGAAAGCTCGGTGTAATTTTTCTACAGCGAATACAAAATGGCATCCAATGTGCCATCCATCTTAAATATGTGATACAAAGGTGACAAAAATAATGTTGTGCGTTGAAGCAATTGATGTTACGGTGAGTGAAAGTTTTATACAGATATGTGGTCAATATGAATGATATGGTTTCATATACATGCATAAGAACGAATACAATGATGAATAGATTAATGATGAAATGAAGTAAAAATGAAAAAATAAAAGTATAAAATATGTTTTCCTAATTTATTTGAAAAAATATTTTTGTGTAAATAGCTTACTTGCAAATTAAAGCGAAAAAGCTATATGCTTCTTTTAAAGAGAAAAATAACCATTTTTAATCTCTTTTAATAGGTATGAAATATTAGAGAAAATCTTGAATGCACAAAAGCAAATGTCAATTTTTACCTTTTGTGATTCTTTTTTTAGTCAAAGTTTATAGGAAGAGGATACAGCAATATTAAGAAGAAATTAAAATACATTAACTGAAATTGCATATTTGATGATAGTAAAGCTCATTAAAATATGCATGTTAATTATTTGCATATTAATTAGAAAAAACATATTTTATAACATTCGACAAATGAATTTATCCTTCAAATTTAACATATTTTTGTCTAAAACAATAACTAGTTTTACATTTTATTACAATTAACACATTTTAATATTTTATTAAAACTGTGCGATATGTATAAAAGTATGAAAATATCTACGTGCTTGGTGACTTTTTAATATGAAAATACTTATAAAAGTGTAACATTTTCTTATAAATATTAAACAGAAGCGTTCGCAATGACGATGAAAGCACAAGGTAAATGGTACTGATGCAAAAGGTAAATTTGAACACAATTTAGCGTATTATATATGTACAATTATATTTGAACATGCTCAACACAAGTCCTTACAAATACAAATGAATATACATTTTATGCGCGAGTACTGTACACTGAATTCAAACATCGTGTTGATCCTGTTAGTAAAGGAGCCTTAAGAAGAAAATAAGCTCGCAGAAAACTTTATGTATTCGATACACATATTAGTCTCGAATTTAAATCAGAGTTCCAATTCATTGACTTCAGTATCGAGCTTTGAAAACTGGACTTTATCCTGTCTTGAAATTTTCAATCAATCTATACGGTTGAAGCACGGCATTTTTGTTCGATTATTTTTGTTCAAAGTGATTCATCGATTTCTTGGACGAATACATACTTTAAATGGAACGGGTTTTAGAGATAAGTAAGATATACCATCCACTGATGGAGGCTCTGTGTTATCTGGAACTCTTAGTTTAAAGTTTTGCACGATATTAGCCAAAAAGTGGAACAATTCTATGCGAGTAAGAGAATCCCCGATGCACATCCTGCGACCTAAAATAAACAATTTAGATGGATCAAAAACTACATATAATTTATTTCTAAAATAATAATAATAACAATAATTATAATAATAATAAGAAGAGGAAGATATAAAAATAATGCGCAAGTGTAGATTATGAAACACTTTCCAACGTTTCCAAAATAGTCTGACGAAATTTCATTGTCCAATATAAGGAAAGATGATACCCAAGGGGCTATGCATATGTAACTTATCATTTTAGAGGTGAGAAGGGGGGGGGGGTGTCTGGCATATGACATCGTAAAATATCTTTATGGGGAGAGATAGTTTGTCTTTTGATATCGATATTATTTTTAATTATATATTATTTTTAATCCAACATAATTGTTTTTCCAAGTGTAACATGGTCTTTGATTTAAAAAAGCATGGTATCTTTTTTTAACCGTGTTATCTATTTTTATGCAAATTTAAAGCTATTATTAAAATTACGAAATTTTCATAAAATTATTTAAATCTAAAATATGAAATACCTCAACGTGTGACATTCCAATTCTTCGTCATATGTATATGTGTATATAATCACGGTTCGAGAAACTATATGTGAAATATATTTGAAATAAAGTTTTCTTTATTAATAATTAAAAGAGAAAGAAGGTTGTCAACTAATTTTGTAGATAAAAATTTCTATTTGGTCCCACCCAAGACTGTATTACTGTTGAATGCATAAAGTAACAAAATACTATTATAGAGTAATTTTAAATAGTAACTATTTCTGTTAAGTGTTTTTAGTGATATCTTATTAATTTACCCTCATTTGACTCAATAAAGTATGCGAAAAATAAATATGACCAATTTTGTATACCACTCCAAACAAAAGAAATGAATTCTTAAAAACATTTTGACAACTATATCCTTAGGGGGGGAGGGTCAAAGGATGGTAATATAGGATATCGGGAGGGGTGAGGGCGTCCAAAACTACCAAAAAGTTGATAACGTTATATTTGCACAGCCCCTAAGTAAACAATTTGTTAAACGCATAATAGATTTGATAATAAATTTTCAGCGATTTAACACCTATAGTCCGGAAAGCATTCGAATTTGTTTTTGTAAAGCTCAGTATATGACGTACAGATTTACATATAAATTGCATAAAAATCTAACACTTAGTTCGTGAGAAAACTCATAACACAATTTAAAATGTCCCTTCAGCAATTCCCGCCAATAATAATAAAAACTAATTATTTTGTGCAGCTCTGTATATTATTTAATTAATTTATGTAAACCAAGTATTATATAAAAAAAGTTTAATTTAAAAATGCACCTATCGCAGCAGTCGATTATAAACGGAAACCTAAGAAATTTAACTGAATTCGTAAATACTCAATGCTGAATACCTAAGTACTGTAACTGAATTATTTGGTGTGCCCTGTAAATGAACAATAAATGCTATGCACACCATATTCTACAGTAAGCATCTTGTAGTGTTTACTGTAAAAAAATCCCAGATTTGAGTACATTTAAAAAATCTATCAAGATAAATGTTAGCAAGTATTCTGGTCTGTTTCTTGCCTGATCTTGTGTTAATAAAATTATAAAGTAATTATATCGATTTATTTTTAAGATTGCTAAGAATCTTTTAATGCTTGTGTTTTCAGTAAAAATATTAGATTAATAATAATAATAAAAAAAATAAGAACAGCGAAACACTAAAATTTTTTGGGAAGAATTTATCATTATTTTCTTAGTTTAAAGCTTTTCTAGTTCAATAAATAGTAACTACTTTAATCTCTGGCAATTTTTTCCATGGTAAATGTATATATATGCATAGATTAAAATTTATATTGAATTACACAAATAAATACTAAATTATGGCTTACCAACTGAAAAAGGCATAAAATAGGGCGGCTTTACAACTTTATCATCGACTATAAATCTGTCGGGATTGAAAGCTTCAGGATCATTCCACAATTTCGGATCCATGTGGACACCCCATAGATTTGGTACGATGTGAGTTCCTTTAGGAATGTAGTAACCTCCCAAAGTGGCGTCACTATTTTTAAGAGAAAGGAAAATGTATAAAATATAGGCATTCATACAGTTGTCTACATTAAATATATCGATACAAACAGGAAAAAAATACTTCTTAAATTCATCGTTATTCTTTAAATTTTAAATATATTGGTAGAACATTTTTCAATGAAAAATAGTGTTAACAATTTTTTTACTTATAGAAAAATTTAAAATTGTCATTTTTTTCAGTTTATATATTAGTTTAATATATATTATGCTTTTATTTGTGTTGAAGATTTTTAATTTTGCTTCTGAGATACTAATAAAGCAATTCAAAAGATATTTATAAAAAATTTAAGTTGAATACATTTTGGTTATTGAAAATTTCAACATGGTATTCACAAAGTCACTTGAAATTGTGAATTTAAAAACTAGAAATTTTTTTAAACGTTTTGTTTAAGTGTATAAAAAGCATGTTTTATTTATTAAAAAATATTATATTATTAATTTTCATAAAAAATTGCATATAAGTAATAAAGTATTTTTAAATAATAATTTTGACGTAGTAGTGATTAGAAATATTGATAGTAAAAAATATGAATAGTAAATGAATGGGTAAATTCAGTTTTTGTGCTATTTTATTATTTCATAAAAAAAAGTAAAAAAGGTAAAAAAAAAAAAAAAAAAAAAAAAAAAAAAAAAAAAAAAAAAAACCGAGTTAGCTTTTTTTCTGATATCTGCCTTTAAGATTTCATATTTAAAATTTTTATTACATTTTTTTGAAAATATACCTTTTTTGAAATTATCGGATGGTTTAAAATGCCTTTTTATCACATACACAGCCACCATACAACGAAATTTTTAATTTAAGATACTACTTTGCATTATCAGTTCTTGCCTGTACATTCACTTTCCCCACTCTTAGATTCATATGTATTAGAAACAAACATTAAAGTCGAGTAAATATAGACTTGTAGAAAACAAGTCTTGGAATTATACAAATAAATAACAACTGTGTTATTTCAAAATGGTTTTAAATTTTTTTCTGTACATTTTTCATTTTAGGATAAGTAAAAATACTGATTTTGCAACAAATAAGCATTTATTATCCCCCCCCCTCCCTTCACCTTAAAAAAAATCAATATGGATATGATATTTTTAAAGAGATGAATTTATCAACTCTATCCCCAACCCCCTGTGATAAATTTTCAGATTTTTTCTTTAGATAATTATAACCCCCCCCCCCCCCCAAAGAAAAAAAAAAGAAAAATGTGGGTAAATAATTTTTTTCTTTTTTCCCGTATCCTACGCAAAATATCAGATTAAATTTAAACTTAGAAATAAGTTTTATTATATAAATAAGGTCATAATCATTAAAAAGCAATGTGTCAAATTCGATTTATTCATAAATGTAAGAAATTCTATTAAATATGAAAAAAAAATTAAAAAAAAATCACTAAGCCAATTTATTATTAAGTTGCATTTTAGTATCAGCATTGAAATTTCTAATTTTAAATAATTGTTTTTAATTTGAAAAAATGAAATACCTAGAAAAAAGAGTGTCTATAACTTTAGCAAAAAATTTACACAGTCAGTTTAGAATTAGATTGATGTGTAGTTCATTTGTTAAAAGTATTAAAATTAAAAATATTTAACTTAAAAAAGAAAAAAACTTACTCTAAGGCAGCATGTGTATTTCCCATAGATATTACGTTTCCTCTTCTTTGTACTTCAAGTATGGTAGCTTCTAAATAAGGCATATTGTGAAGATCGGAAGATTCCGGTTGTCTTTCAGTTCCAACTACATGCTGAATTTCTTCGTATAGCTTTTCTTGGACATCTGGATTAAGCATTAGATAGACAAAAGCCCATTCCAGTGTAGAAGTAATTGTTTCTAAACCAGCACTGAATAGATCAGCCATGATCTGTACTAACTGACGTGCTGCAAGAAATACAAATATTGAATATTGTTTAGAGCATAAACTTTGAATATATGTACTGTACATAAATAATCATGAGGATAAGTAAACACACATGTAAGAAAATATATAAAGAGAATTTTAAATTAGCATACAAATAATAAATATATGAAAAGAGTTGAAATATACAAAGGAGCAGAAAAGTGATGGATAAAAAAGATGGGAAACAAATAAAATAATTTTGAAGAAAATTAGAAAGTTATATGTTCTGAATGTTATAAAAATATTTATAAATAGGTTTTTAATTTATTATTATTATTTTAATTGTGAAGATTATATGAATATGTGTGAGTAGCGTTAATTATGTTTTTTATTTTGCGTTTATTTATTTATTTATTCTTAAGAGTTAAAAAGTTATAATGGAATAATTTTAAAAAAGTGTACAAACAAAAAATATAAATGATTTATGTGGCTTGCATAATTTAATATTAACAATCACGAATCAACTTAATTTTATATATCATATTTTTTTTTTAATTTACTATTATTATTTTTAATTGTGACAGTTACATAAATATGTCTGAGTAATGTATATTTTCGCATTTATTTATATTTATGATTTAAAAAAAATATTTTATGATGAATAGTTTTTCAAAAGAGTGAATTTTAGGTATATATATTTTTTAAATAAATGTTTATAATACTTTTACGTTTTATAATTAAGATTCACATTCAACGAAACAAAGCAAATTATACGCCTAGCGTTAAAAAAATTTAAATTTAGTTTTTTCTTTTTTACTTTTGTTTAATAAAATGACATTCTTTACATTGTTTTTAATTTATAAACGCAATTCTTTTTTCTTTTATACATTTTAACTCCCGAAATATCGTACACACTGGAAAAAAAATCCCATCTTAATTCTACTATAAATACAGAAAAGAACGATGAGAATGCACATTGCAAATGTTAAAAAATCTTCATATATTTATCGCATTTTTTTGCAACAAGATCTCCCCTTCCTCCTTTAAAGCTCTAAGAAATATTTATTACTTTGTATTATAGTACTTACTATCAAAGTAGCACTTTCTATTTTCGGCCTTACACTTTTTCATCTGTACAAGGAAAGCATCTACAATATCTCTTATGTTGTTTTCATCGAAAGTTTTCTCGTGTTCTTTTACAATTCTTTCAAAATAAGATGAAGTTTCAGCATGATTTCTTTTAATCTTTCTGTAGGGTCTGTTCCAGTATGGAAGGTACTTTAAGGATTTGTAGACATTGCAATAAGTTGCACCCAATAGCAACGTGAAGCCTTCCTCAATGAGATTCAGAAGGCGAATAAATTCTGGATTTTCTTCATAGGTAGTCGACATTAACATGGTACCAATAATGTTGCTGATATTTCGAGCCAGGGCAACTCGAATACTCGCTGGCTCTCCATTGGTTTCTTGCAAATAGGAACAAAAATCTGCTGCTTGTTTCTGTAACAAAAGAAATAAATAGAATTAATATATATATTTCCCAATTTTTTGCCTCATTAAAACTTTTAATTAGCAAAGCAAAATAATAACGAATTTATGTACATTTTTATACATTTTTACGGAAAACTTTACAAATACTGTTCACTTATAATTCTCCTAATTTGATAACTGGATATTTATTTGAAATTCAACGAATTATGTTATCAATATCTATAATAGCATTGTTTTTTAATATCTTGAAGTACTGAAGCTGTAAATCTTGATTAAATACATGGAACCTGAATAATATAAATTCGGTTGAATCCAAGTATGGGATAAATTAATAATTGACTTCTGCGGTGGGTGGGTGGATGCGTATGGGGAGGGGAGTGTGTCAGAAATTCTTACCATTTAATAAAATTATGTCACTTGTGAAAAATAAATTTCACTATTTTTTCAAACCTTCAGGGAAGTGAAGATTTTTTTTTAAAATTACATTTCAAAATCCAGCAAGTGGTAATGACATTCTCCAACTCCTTTTGCCCCCCCCCCCCTCCCCTGCCATCTTTTCGGTGCCTAGGGTCCCTCTAAACTCTTTATTTTGATAGACTCGTACCAAATTTGAGCTCCTTTTGAACGCTTCTAAGTAATTTCCAGCAGTTACTTCTAATTGATGGGAGAAAAATGTCTTATCTGTCACCACAATGTGGGTCAATGAGAGGGATGGACAGAAACAAAGATATAGAAAGTGAGTCAGACATAAAAAGTTTTTCCTCTTTCTCTTTCATTCTTTTCTTTCCTTTTTAAGTCCAAGCAACTTTTTTCCCATCTGTATTTTTAAGAGACTAAGGTCACGTGACTGTCCTCTTTTCTCTTCCTTCCTTTCTTATATATATTTTTTAAATCGCCATAGATATTTATCTTAACAAAATAGGTCATATCGTATCATCATCTGAGAGCACTTTTAAGATTTCAAAACCAATCAATCAGTAAATAATGAGATTTTTTTTTTCAAATATAACTCAGTATGGTCGCCTACTTTTAATCGGGAGGGGGGGAGAGGGTGCCAAGAAACGGTCATTGTAACTTTCTGTATTTTGGAACTTAATTAAATATATATACATATTTAAGCTGTAGTGATTTTAAAAATAGTTAAATACATTCTTTTACAAGTGATGCAAAATAAATAAACATTAAGAAGGGAAAAATTGTCAGGGGTGGGAGCTCTGAAAACATTTTTTAGCTCTAGTCTCTCTATCTTGTCTTTGTTGTAAGTTCATACATTTGAAAATTATCTGAATCAGGCATAAAATTAAATTATCCCCGTTAAAAATAGTCTTAATCGGGAATTATTTCAAACGTAATTATTTTTTTAAATTTGAAAACTATTTATCTTAAAAATGATCTTAAGTGACCTTTATTATCGTAAATTTAAGAAAATCTTTGAAAATTATCTTTAACTTGAACCTTGCCTTTATGTGTTTGAAAATTACCTGAAACAATTATTTTAAGCCTTTGAAGAATATTTTGACCCTTATATTCGTTGATGGAAAGAAAACAACAACAACAACAACAAAAAAAAATCATGCGTCAAGCATAGTTTGTGAAACACTTTCCAACACATTTACACTTTCAGAATAAGATAACAAAATTGCGCCATTTAATAAATTAAAATATATATTATTCAACCATATGGAAACGCATTTTCTATTGCACAGGAAGTAACTTGTAGTAAACCTAAGCAACGTATATCAATTTTATTATATGTGACATAGTTTAACGTAATTAAAATATGCAGCAAGTAATGATCCTTCTATACAATGGAATTCTTTTGTGGTGCCATGTAAATGAATAATAAATAATTTTTGTGCGGTATATTCTACAAAATATATATTTTAGTGCTCTTCATAAATGCATATTAATTTTTTCTTTATATTTTGGAGGATGTAGCATTACTAAAAATCATGCAGCATTATTGAAACTATTTTATCATAGCGGCCGTAATATAACGGAATACTTTTGACTGTCCCTGTATTTGAGCTGTAGATCCGATTTTTCTAAAATTTGAAAAGACTCGACAAAATTCTGCGACAAATTTATATTTAAAATTTCAAACGATTTGATTAGGTAGTTTTTTTGGTGTTATATGCGGACAGACAGGCGGAAGAATCAGACAACTATGGGTGCGACTATATGTGCTATAGGTATTTATATAATTATGAACGTATCTGTAAAACAGTTAAATTTAAAAGCGCATGTCCAAATTAAAAACACATTTACTGCTATTATTGCTCAAGGACAGTATTTTAACCGATCTTTTTTTGTGTATGTGTGTACAAGTAAATGGATTAAAAATGCTATGAATGTCCTGTTCTAATGTAATCGTAGTGGAATTCAGTGATTTATATCAGTTCCATTATATTTGCAATTGCATAATACCATTAAAATACTCTAAAAAAGATTTACCTCATAAACCATAATTTAATTAAATTCTTTTGAGTACCTTTCTAAATGAACAATTAACCCCACTTTTTTCGTATGTAATACCAAACATTACTGGGGACCCTAAATAAGGTTTATTAATTGTCTAAAAATCTGAGTATATTTATGAAAGTTATACAGTAGACAGATGGCCAGAGAAACCGAATAAACCCTTTTCAACTTTGTTGGAAAGTGTTATAAAAGGCTCTCCCTGGAATTTTTTTAACAGCATCCATGCAACTTCGATTATTTGCATTTTCGGGACAGTATTTATTTGTAGTTTAATAAAAATATGCGCACTTTTATATATACAAGTGTAGTTTTAATTACCTAGCATCGATTAAACGCATTTGTGTTGGTTTCTGCGTACAAAGAGGTTCCCTAAAGTTCATTGGCCTTTTCTCATTTTCTACTACTCACCTTCTTCGTCTCCTGCTCTTTCAGTCGCAGCCGTCCTTGATCTAATTTGTTTTTTTCTGATTTGCTTTTTTCCCGTATAGCATAGTGAACCAGTGAAACACTTTCTCCTCTCTCTTAGCACTCTCCGGAAGCCTTTCTTTCTATTGTCGAACTATTCTATCGTTCACCCCGAGAGGACGATGAAATAAAAAAATGAAAAAATACGGAAATTCGTGGTTTGCCTTTTACGAGGGGGTAATAAACTCTCTGGTATGGCAGGTTTCCGCCTGATATTGCGTCACTGAGTCACGTGGACAAACCTAAGATATGTTACGGTTTCTGGCACCGGAGAAATTTTTTTTTTCTTGTTTACATCTAAGTAGATTCAATATACTTTTTTTCTCCATAATAATTTCCCCTCTTTTAAATATTTCTCTTTCTCCTTTACTTTTTTGAATAAAAGGAATGATTTTAAGGGTTTGTTATCCACCCAGTCCAATGGTATAAAAGACTGATTAGAGCGTTTTATTTATTAGATTATATATTTTCAAATTTTCAATGGAAATAATGTTTTTCAACAATTTTCCCTCTTCAACGACAATTAGTGATTCGGTTAGGCATTCATATTTTTCAAATTTCTGACCAGAATACTAAAAGTTGTACAATTACTTTTTCTGTATTCTCTTTTTAAATGGCAACTTCAATAAAATTTTAACATTTGATGATATAAAAGACTGATTAGGGCGTTTTATTTATTAGATTATATGTTTTCAAATGTTCAGTGGAAATAATGTTTTTCTGCAAATTCCCCTCTCCAATGTCAATTGTGAATGTATTCATATTTTTTAAATTTCTGACCAAAATTATCAAAAGTTTTGAAAATTTTCCCCCCATATACTCTTTTTAAATGATTATTCTTTGCTTGTCGCTTGGCAAAATATTTTAAAATGTATTATTTAATTATATTTTAATTATTAATATCTGACTCAGAGTTCGGCAATTTCACTAGGATTTTAAAATTTGACCCATAGAATTAAATAAGATTAAAAGTATTTTCTCAAATGAGAAAGGAAGAAACACGTTTTAGAAACAATGTGGATAATACAGTTAAAAATTTTAATTTTATGATGAAAAATTCGAATGTATTCTAAGCCCGTAGGATTAACATTTGTAAGTGGAATTTCGGAACTTTTTTATAAAGAATCTTAAGCCATGGTGCCATAATTAAAAAATTAAGCTCAAGTTATTATAGTTGCCATTTTAAAATAAATTGAGCAGTTCAGATTATAAGTAATTAATAAAATAATTATGAAAATAATTATTTTGATATTTTTTTTAATCTATCTTGATATAATTAATTATTAATCCTACTATAACGATAACAATACTTTAAGAATTTTAGGTATCGAACTTCAAATACCTAATTCAAAATAATTACGATTATCAAATTAAAAGAAAAAAAAAAGAAAACTTAAGGGGTCTTGTACCTTTTAAACTCGTTGAAAATCAACAAAAACCTTGAAGGTTTAAATTAGCGTATCTCCATTATTTTTTTATGTATAGACATGAAATTTTGGGTTTTGATTAAACAGATTATGCTTTTTAATATAATACCACTAGATAATGACAAGTCTTTTATAGAATTCGTGTATTGTTGAAATTAAAAAATCTCTTTTTTTCACTCTGTAAGTCATTGCGCGCACGATAACTTGAAAACCTATGTATGGATTATTATGAAATTAAGTGTAGATATTAAACAAATATGTGTGTTTAAAATGAACTACTTTTAAGTATTTAGAGTGGTAATAATTTTAGTTATGACTAGTTTTATTGATTAAAAAATGTAATTTTTTATTTTTTTCAACAAAAATAATGATTTTTTATAGTTAATGACATAATTTTGATCCAAGAGTAGTTCATTTTAAAAATATATAAATGCATATTATAAAAATTAAGTTAAAAAAAAAAAACATACATACGTTCTTAAGATATGATGCGCGCAATGACTTACGGAGTGAAATAAAGTGTTGTTTTAAATTTAACAATACACAAATTCTGCAAAAGACTAGTCAGTATCTAGGGCAGTGTATTAAAAAACATAATCTGTTTAATCAAAATCCAAAATTTTATGTCTATGCATAAAAAAAATAAAGGAGTTACACTAATTCAAACTTTCAATGTTTTAACAGATTTTCAACGAGTTTAAAAGGTACTAGACCCCTTAAGGAGAATGGTAATGACAATATAAAATGTAACTGCGACAGTAAAGGAAAAAAATATTCTTCGGAAAGAAAAAAAAATGTTTAAAAATATCATTGCATCTAATCGTATTTCACAAAGATTCCTGAGAATTACTCATACATTTTCTACAAATACTTGAAAATTTAAAGTAATACTAATATGAACACACACACACACAAAAAAAAGAAAGAAATTAGAGTTTGAAAATTTTAAATAGATAAATAAAATGAAATAAAAATTAAAAATGCGATTGCAAATCTTACGTTGAAGTTACTAATCTGCAGATTTATTAGTTAGAAATGTAGCAAACATTTTACTTCTTAATGCACAGAAAAAAAAAATCAAACATTTTAGACGGAAAATAAAAGTATTCAAAACAGCTCATGTAACTTAAAATAACTGCCTTGATTTGAATAAGGAGGATTTAAACTCCAACATCCTACCGGCCCCCTTTTCAGATGCTCCTGAATCAATCAATGTTGGGAATAAGTCATTGTCTTTCGGCATGAATATCTTACACATTTCATTAAATTCAACAACTTAAACTTTAGTGAATTTTTAAAAATTTAAATCTCTACAATATAACTATTTTTTTCCTTAACCTTTGTTATTTTTCTTTTTCTTAAGAATTTGTCAACATGCAAGTTGCAAGCGTACCAAATATTTCAAACGAAAGCATATTGTAATCATAAAATGAAGAGTGCTGAACACGATTCTAAATAATGCAGTTTATCTTATGTAACAGTGTGAAAATAATTGTATATATATTTATATACATACGTGTTCGAATAAATGTAACAGCTAAAAATGTTAAAAAAAAAAAAAAAATCTTTAGAGAGAAATTTGTATAATTGTTCTCACAAATAATTTCTCTAAACGTAACTTACTTTAATGTTTAAAACCAAGGGACTGTCGTTGACTGAAGCACAATTCCTGGCGCCAAATTCTCGTAAGGCATTGTGAAGAAATGCACGCTGTTCCCTCCATCTTGGACCGTCGGCATTTATAACTCCTGCAAAAATTATTTCAATGTTTACAAAGCTATTTTTCTGTTTCAATTGAATTTTAGCTAAAATTAATTCATGCGTAAACATTTATTTTGTTACTATTCTATGAATGATCTTGATGAAATGAAATCGGAATCAATTTATATGATTAAATAGAATTTAGTTAATTATAAAATTTTGAAAGGCATTCCAAACGTTTACTTTCCGCAGGATTTAGATGATTTTTTAAAATATTTTTTATAAAAAAAGTGAGTTAAGTTATTAAAAGCGATAGAATTTATCGAATTATAACCAAAAATAGACTATTTTAAGAAAGAAGCACTTACATTACAGACATTACTAACTCAACGATGTTAAAAGTAATACAAATATAATTTTTGCGAAGCATCAACAGCCTTCAGTCAAATCTTTATCCTTAAAAATGACAGGTACTTTTTTTTAGATATTTTTATTTTTGACAAAAGTAAAAATATATGTTTGTTATTTATATTTGTTATTAATTATTGAAAGAATGTGGGTGTAGAATAACTTTTTCACTTCTTACCATGCCAAGGAGGCGGGTTTTACATTCCATCTTCCATAAAAAAGAGGTTTCTCTCAATAGGGGTGATACTAAGTTTTTTGAAATCTATCTGGAGTTAGATGAGTGTATATTTTATTATCTAATATTAACAGTCTCATTTGTATGACTGAATAAACAATTTCAGGGATAAAAAATTTCTTAATTTGACAAAGTTTGAAATGTATTTTAATAACAATATTTTGTTTAGCTTCTGAAATCTTTTCTTGTTGCCTATGGCCCAGTAATAATTTGCAAACTTTGAAGTTAGGTATTCCTCAGTAAAGAATTATTTGATAATAATAATAATAATAATAATAACAATAATAGTAATAATAATAATGCAGATAAAATCCATAAATGAACGAAAATAAAAGGAAGTAAAATTCCCGAAGTTTGTTTTCATTTACAGCAAGTGTTAAATTTTGATTTTTTTCCATTTCAGAATACATGCTTATAAATAAATAGTATACATAAAGAAAAACAAACCAGAATAGCTTTAAGTTGTTAAAACATTAAATTGTTCAAAATATCTAAATTACTGTCCTAAAACAATAAGATAAAAAAGGTTGTAGCTTCTGTTTATTATTAATTAGTACAATTAAATTATCGATTTACTGCCATAAGAAATCAATTTGAAATTGTAAAAAAGAAAAAAAGACTAGATTTTCGGTTATGTTTTTGAAAATGAATTCTAATTTTATAGTAGAAATTATCTATTTTAATTCTACATATCTATCTATCTATCTATCTATCTATCTATCTATATATGTGTATATGCACAAATGCAATTGTCATATTATTAAAATGCAATTAAACTGAATTTCATCTGATTATAATTAAAACAACAAAATAATTATGAAATGATGGGTCAAATTAAGACATCTTTTGCATTGCATATTTATGACATTTCTTGGTAGAAGAATCGCAATATATATAAAGATAAAGAATTATAAAAATTTAAGCAACTGCAGTAGAATTTGATGTATATTTATTCTGCTAATACAAAATTAAGAAAAATATTGTTATATTCATACTTTGAATTAAATACGTTAATTGTTTAGATTTTTAATTAATTAATTTTAACATTATGAACATTGTTCATAATAGTATAACAATATTTTATAGAGCTAATCTGAAATAGGGAAATTTTCAAGTTATTTATATTTTTAGACAAATGCACGGCTATTTATTAAAATGTAGTAAAAAATAGTTCCAGTATTGATATCTGTATTAATATATGTAGATAAATGTTCATTTTAAAAACACGAGACAAAAGAGCAGTAATTTGCGTAATTTTTTTTAAAAATCATTTAAATGTAGTTAATCTGTATCCATATCTTATAAAACATATTTAAATTTAAACAAACATGTTTTAAACATAAAAAATATGTATTTACATTAGAACTTAAAAGTTTGTTTAAAAGTTTTGCGAATAGTCACTTATCAAGAAGATCTGTAACTGATTTTTTGATAGCCCAGTTTCTGAAGATGATTTTTCTAGGATCGATTCTTCCAGAATCACTTAAGATTATTCAATTCTGAAACATGCATGCACTTTCAGAAATCTTTTATTACTTTTTTGTTGATTAAAAGTTTCAAATAGTAACACAATAATATTTTTTATACATCTATACATCTTCTATTTATTATTTTATGTTTACTCAAAATTTTCTCTTTCGCTTCACAGTTCTATCATTTATCTGTTTTCTTATAATTTTTTTTTTTTTTTTTTTTTTTTTTTTAGGATTTAAAGTATTCTGATAAAGTTTTTAAAGAATATATAGTTTTCAAAATATAAAATGCATTTTTTTTAAATTAAAAATATTATTTTTGAATTATATTTTTAACAATTCATTAAAACTTTTAGCGAGTTTTTAATCAAATTATTAATGTATATGAGATTTAACATACATGAAAATATGAAAATCGTAATAAAAATAAAAATTTTAAGATATTATGTGCAAGTGGTATAAATAATGAAACAGGTATTAAATAATTTTAGCTATATTAAGGTTTTTCAAAGAAAGTTTCATAAATAAAAACTTTAAAATATATTTTGTACTTACCAAAACCTGCTACCAATTTCGTCAATTCAGTGTCTGGACGCCCAGAGAATACTGGTTGTTTAAATGCCTCTCGAATCAAGGCATAGTCGCTAATGACTACAGTTCTTTTTGGTCCCATAAAAATCTGGTATATAGGTCCATATTCTTGAGCTAGTTCAGTATACTTGAGATGAGGACTGTTACCCAGCCGTCCAAGATGTCCAAAAAATGCACAACTGCCATCAGGTTGTGGAGGGCAAGGATATGAAGAATATTTTGTACTTGATTGAAACAATTTACGCATTGCATGGAGTACAAACGTGAAAACAAATAATATCTTTTTAGTTAGAGACTCTAACATTGCGAAACTTGAAATGAGTATTCCAGTAAGAAGATTCATAATTTTTTAAGTGAGCTAAATTCTTAAAATTCAGGTTACAGGGAAAAAAAAATATTTTAAGTTAGCATATATATATGTATCAAAATCCCTAATTTACTAAATGTACAAAACTGGAATAAGCATTGAAAAAAGGAGCTACTCTCCTAAAGAGAGGGAGAGATACTCGGAAGAGACGCGAGATGCTGGAGAGGAAAGATAAGTCTGCTGAGAGAATAAAGCAGTGTGTTCAGTCTCCATGACTCGTTGGGATTTTATAGAGGCAGGGGGTTGGCCGGCTGCCCTACTATTGGACAGGGGGTGAGGCACCGCCTTCTTAGTTTTGACCTCATAAAGTTAAAGCAAGATTTTTTGTATTTTATTGTACGCCTACTAAATTTTTAAGTAGTTATTTGTATATTTGAATTTATGTGTACCTTTCTAACTTGTCTGTCGTGTATATAAAAAAAAGTTTTCCAATAAATGTCTTCATGCATTTACTTCTTTACCTAATAGCAGAGTGAAAACCTAAAACCCAGATTTTATTCGTTCTCGCAAGTATTTGTGTCTAACCTCTTCATTACTTCATCACCCAGTTGCGAACGTTACACGAAATATTTCTAAAACAACTTTTGTTTATAAAAATACCATTTGAATTTATGTGAACATTTCTAACTTACCGTTCTTGTTTTTTTTTTTTTTTTTCCTTTAAATTGTTTACCAGTAATACCACGAAGCATTTATACAGATTGAAACAGTTTCTTTTAATTTGAAAATTAATTCTTTACCTAATAATAGAGTGAAAATCTAAAACCGAGATTTTATTTGTTCTCACAAGTACTTGTATCTAACCTCTTCATTACTTCATCATCCTGTTGGGGACGTTATACGAAATACTTCTATCTACAACATTTTTTTTTTTTTTTTTTTATAAAAGTACTATTTGAATTAAAGTGAACTTTTCTAACTTACCTTTATTGTATTTAAAAAAAAAATGTTTTCTAATAAATATCATGAAACGTTTATCAAATCTGAAATAGATTTGTGCAATTTGAAAGATTACTTCTTTACTTAATAGCAGCATGAAAAACTTTACATAAAAAATACTTCTATCTGGAATTTTTAAAAATACTTTCACTCTTATTCAGTCAGATATATTATGATTCTGTAAGTTTTTTTTAATGATTTCACAATAAAAAACACTGTATAAATAAGAGAGACAAAGAATGTGGATGTTCATCGGTGTTGGAATATCACTAGAATAACACCGAAAGTTTGACTTACTTTTTACTACATGATCAATGTTTTTATACTTATTAGTGCATTTTGTTTATATGCCTACATGAAAAAAGAATTTGAACTAATCATCTTATTTTTAGTTATAATTCCTTTATTATAAGTTATTTTTAGTTATTATCATTAGATCTTGAATAAAAATTTAATATTACTTTTTAAAATCTTAATATTATTTATTTATAATACTATTTTGATTAAAAAGTAGTGAAAACTTTTGATTGATAAAATCATAAACTGAAAAAATGAGCACATTACCTATTTTGAATAACAGCCAGAGAAAAAAAAAATAAAATATAACTAACAAGAAAGGTATCCATACTGGGCATACTCAGATTTTTTTTTTTTTTGAAAAAAAAAAAATACTAATTAAACTACTCATGTTTGTAATAAAGGATCAGTAAAAATTAGCGGCGGAATTGCAGTAGAAAACATGTAAAAAAATACTTTCGAATATTGGGCGTGAAAAGACGAAAGTGTCACACGATTTGGCGAGCAGCACTTTTCTCCGCCAAAAGCAAACGATTTTAATACAACTGAAAACTTTTGGATTTTTAGAATCCAAGTAAACAAATTTAAACATAAATGAATTCAAACATAAACAGTGAGCGAGTTTAATATATATATATATATATATATATTATTTGTCGCTGTAGTTATTTAATTTAGCTCTGGAAAAATATATTTTCATATGTAAAAAATTCTTATTCGGTAAAATTAATTTCATACATTTAAGCGTATTCAAAAATAAAAGCCAGGTGTTCCCATAGCAACAAAATCGAATTGACAATGCTCAACTGGACTTTGAACTTGAAACAATTTTAATGGATTTAAATTTGAATTTCGTTTTAAATCTCAAATTTTGATGATTAAATTTGAATATAAATACATATAAATGTCAATATAACGAAATTATACTTAAAACAGACTAAAGCTGACAAAACAAAAGACATTTAATTTACCTAAACACGTTGAGCATGAAACTCTTTTTCTTTAAAATGCATTTGACATTTAAAAAAAAAAAAAAAAAAAAAAAAAAAATTGAATTTGTTTTTTATTGCTAACCGATGATAAATCGCCGAACGAAATTTTCATTTTTTTTTATGACATGGTACGGAAGTTCCGCCGAAATTTTTTTTATAAATGTATATATCCTCATAAAAAAAATATTCTGTAATTTTTTCAGATTTTTCGGAGTATGCCCGTAATGGAGACCTTCCTTGTAAGAAAAGATAAATGAAAATAAAAATAATTAAATAAAAATAATTTATTTATATTGGATTATCTGTGGAACTCTTGGAAGAAGCATACTTTACATTAATTATTATAATAAAAAGATATATACATATAAAACATCTTAACGAAATAATACCTACTCGGAAATCTAAATACAGTCGAACCCCGTTAATACGCGAATTAGGGTTCCGATCAAAATTCGCGTATTAAACGGGTTCGCGTATTAACCAAAGGTCGCTAATTTTCGTCGGATGGTCTATCTAATAACAATTTATGCGGAAAAAACACATTTTTTGTCAATTTTTAGCACTTTTAAGACATAAAATTACATTTCATTTATTTTAATCATTATGTGCTTATTAAACAGGAATGTTTCAAAGCTGTAAATTCAAATAATCATTATTTTCTGAAGTAAAAATCCTATGTGTTTTCAAATTTAGATTTATTATGTATGACACATTAAACTGAATAAGACGAACACAAAAATTTCTGCTAATCATATTTATTAAAACTAATGTTAACAAAATTTAAATCTTTGTTAGTTATACAGAGCAGACAGATGCGATAATAAATAGTGTTGATAATAATAACAAGCCAATTAAAAAAAATTTACTGAAATCAATAGTCATAAAAAATACTTTTTGAAAAGTAGCTGTCATTTTTGACCTGTTTTACATGCGGTCGCTCCATCACCATGATGTTTTCCGCCTTATTTAGTTAGTGGTAAAGTTCACTTGTTGAGGGTCCTTTATCCAGTGACGACGCATATTGTCTTAGGAAATTGAATGCCTCTGTAAATTTAGAGAGTGTGGATGGGGCCGGGAGCACAGGTTCATCATCTTCCTCCTCATCCAGATTGTCAGCTACAGTTACATCGGCGATGATATCGATATCATCCAGACTTCTAAGTTCGGAGGTAACTAGATCTTTGTCAATATTAATGAACGTGTCTAAATTGACAAAATTTCCTTCTACAGTTTCTTGTGCGGCTAGCCAATCTTCTTCAGCATTAGGGTGCGAGGTTGGCTCCATGTAAATGATGTCCTCGTTACTTTCGAAACCTGCTTTGTGAAAACAATTTTTAATTGTTGCTAGTGTAGCACTCTTCCATGCTGCAGTAAGCATGTGCATAGCGTCGAGGACTGTTATTGGACGACATTCGTAGCAAGAAGGATTGCTATCGTGTTTCATTTGGTGAAGGCATCACCGTATGAGTCTTGTAATTTACTTTGGCACTATTAATTGTTCATTGGTCTACTTGGACATTATTCAGATCTTTGTTACATTTTGGAAGCGCAGGACAGATGTCCACAAGCAATAACACATGGCGCGATTCTTTTCTCATACGCCGATAAAAATTACGAAACCATGTTGTAAAAATGTTGCCCGTCATCCATGCTCTACGCTGGCTTTCGTACAAGCAGGGTAAAATTCTTGACATTTTTAAAGCATCGCTGGTTGCTTGATTTCCAAGAGCTTTAATTTAAGTCATCCATCAGAGTTGGCACCCAGCAGAATATTAAGACGCTCTTTGCTCAGTTTGCCTCCATGATCTATTTCCCCGTTCATGACCATTGTTCGACTGGTTGTCAGATTGTAAAAAAGCCCAAATTCGTCCACGTTATAAATACACGTTGTTGAATAGTTTTATTCAAGCTGCGGAAGAACATTCATTTTCCAACAGTGAATATATCTTTAATGTTGACTGAAACTGACTCACCACACGCTTGCTTAAATTTTATGCCGTTCCGAGTTTTAAATCGATCCAGCCATCCATTTGAGGCATTGAAATCTGGCAATCCCATTTTTGCTGCGATTTCAAAAAAAATTTCTTGCATAGACAAGCCGTTTATTGGGATATTCGTTGAGTGTGCTTTAACAAACCACTCGTGAAGGGCCTTTTCCACGACGTCCTCAAATTTGGCGGTTTTTTATTTTCTTGTTCCTTGTTCCTCCAACCACAGCTTGGTTAACGATGGCATTCCTATTCTTTAACAAAATCCTTAAAGTTGACTCAGGTAATGCCTTTTTCATTGACGAACGCAGACTTATTTGAAACGGCTTGGGCACCGTATTGATTTATAATGTGTAACTTCTCAGTGATGGAGAGAGCCATTCGTTTAATATGTTTTGTTTCATCCACCATAGTTTAGACTAGATTATAAAAGTGTAGATGGATATCGTAGACTAGATAATACTGGGAGAGACAAGTGACTCTCTTCTTTTAAAAATATCACAGCACTTGTGAGACAGTGATTGGAAAGACTCACGTGATTAATCTTCGATAGTAACGCATGCTCCAATCTATCGGTTCTACCGCTCTAATTTAGGGGAGGGGGGTCACATCATTTCTTAATTATGGGTAAAAGTTCTTTTCACTTTTGCTTTTTATAAAACGAGCTGATGAATGAACTTTACATGAAATTCAAATTTGTAAGATTTTATAAATTTAACTCCTTGTTTTTCTCCACATTTTAATTTTTAAATTACAAAAATCGCAAGAAAAGTATTGAATTGAAGGTACATTCTACTTTTCATAATTTGATTTTTTTCAGCGTATGCATACAGAAAGTAAGCAAAACCACCACGACAAAACACTCAGGTTTTTACTGATTTCAAAAAGTTTTGCATCAATTATTTTTTTAATTCACATATTTTTAATTTGCGTCTCATGATAGAACGAAATGCATAAATTAAAAATCTCTAAATGCTAAATTTTTTTAAAAATTTGAATTTCCATTAAAATTTTACATTTTGATTTTATATATTTTCCAAATGAAAACATGCGTTTTTCAAAGCAGACATAATGTCTTAAACTTTTGCACAACGCTATAGCCTCATCTCGCCTATGAGATGTCATTGGGAGAGTTTTGATTGGGCAGTCTTATGCTAGCCTCGGATCGGGATCCGAATTTAATCAACATGTGGTTTTAAAGGAAAAAATATTCAGTTTAATTGGGGTTAAATAATTGTTGCATAAAGAATAAGTTAAATAATTGTTGCATAAAATGCTGAGGAAAATGCTTCTTCTAAAAACTCGTATGTTTAGAGCTAAGTTCATTCGCGTATTAAACGCAGGTTTTTCTTTCTAGGGACTGATAAAATTTCGCGTATTAAACGGGGGGTTTTCTATGCTTAAGATAGGAGTATTTCAAGGGACCAAAGAAAATTCGCGTATTAAGCGGTTTCGCGTATATATATATAAATTGAAAATTATCACACACATATATGTATATAAATAGTTATAAATGAAGATTTAAGACAACATCTAAACATTTATAATTGAAGTTTTAAATAAGATTCAAACAATACAAATTTAAAATTTTGATAAAGGAATAAAATGAACTCTACACAGTTCGGTACTGGAGACCAGAAAATTCTTCGATTCCAGACCAGAAAATTCTTCAGTACCGGCACTTTCTAATAGAAAATCTCTCCTAAAATAACGCAAAACTTCTAATGTTTGAACTAGATTTTTTTTTTTTTTTTTTTTTTTTTTTTACATTAAATAATTATGATATTTCAACTGGAAAATAACGAGACTTTTACGAACTCTGACAGGAAATTTAATGCATAAAAAACATGGGAACTTGAAGTATTTTAACATATGTAGTTAAACTTTGTATTTAAAACATTTTAATAAATAAACAAGTTGGAAATTGCACGTGAAGCGTAGCAAATTAGGTGCGTTCGTACGATAACGAAGTTTTAAAAATATTACTTTCATATATCAATCTCATAAAATTGTAAATAATGAATTAAGATTAAAACGCTCATCAAACAATGTTCTCCCTGTACCATTATGTAATGGAATACTTTCGTGTGGCCTTGTAAATCAATAACAAATGTTCTTTGCACCACAAATTATGTAAGATGTATATTATAATATGTACTTTATAGTTGCATATAAATTTTATTAAGTTCGCATGATTGTAACACGATTAAAATGCATTTGAAACATTTTTTCTCATTGACCGTAATGTAACGGAATACTTTTGATTGTCCCTGTAATTGATCTATGCATCTGATTTTCATAAAATTTGAAATAACTCGACAAAATTATGTAATAATTATGTATTTTAAATTTCAAACGTATAGAATATATTTGAAACTTTTCCCCCATTGACCATAATGTAATTGAATACTTTTGATTGCCCCTGTAATTGATCTATGCTCACGATTATCAAAATATTTGAAATAACTCGACAGAATTATGTAATAATTACGTATTTTAAATTTCAAATGATTAAAATGTATTTGAAACTTTTTTCCCCATTGACCGTAATGTAACGGAATACTTTTGATTGTCCCTGTAATTGATCTATGCATCCGAGTTTCATAAAATTTGAAATGACTCGACAAAATTATGTAATAATTATGTATTTTAAATTTCAAACGATTCGGTTGGGTAGTTTTTGCGTTGTTATATGCGGACAGACGGACGGACGGACAGACGGACGGACTGAACGACCACTATAGGTGCTACGTATTATATAATTACGAACGCACCTAAAAATAAACAGAAGAAAACGAAAACACTGATAGTACCATTAAACCGACAGTTCAAAATGCAGTAGATCAAAATGGAAAATATATGAATTCAGTAAGAAAAATTACGCATATTATTGACAGTTACTAACAATTTGTCTTTCAGAAGTTTTATTTAAAAAATTAACTTTTAATTAGAAATTAAATATTTATGTTAACCATGAGCAGACGATAAACCATAAGATATTGACAACAATTTTATTAAATAATAAGATTGAATATTCATAATCCAAGATCATTTTATTTCAACATCAAAACGTACCATTTTTATTTTCGATATATGAGTCATATTCGTCTATTTTCCGCATTTCCCTAAATTAACCCACCTTCTATTATTAAGAAATATTTGAGAATTTTCGTTTTATTTCCAATATGATGCCATATTAATCTTTTTGAATTTTTTTCTTTAATTATTCTTTTTCATGTGAAAATTTTTCAATTGAAAATTAATTATTTACAAGAAATTACTATCCCGAGTTTTGATTTTCTTGGCAACTATAAAGAGAGATTGTTAATTTTTTTAGGAAAATGTCTATTGATTCTCTATAAAAATAATGAACTTTTTGAATTATTAAGAAAAATATTTGAATAACATAAATAGATCAATTTCAACCACGTGATCACCAGTTCATCAAGTTTTATACAACCACTCATAATCGACAGTTTGAAGCCTGTAGTATGAGTCAACCAATCACAATCGCCTAAATTTGAGGGGCAAACAAAAAACACATCTGGCTAGTCTATGTTCATTTCTCTTCATTTGTTTCATTGTATGTGAATTTCTCCATTTAATAATGTACAAAGGCATTAATTCATCATCCATTTTGATGTTGACATACTCAAATATTCACACTCACTCTCACATTTATAATACTACTAGCGAATTCCGCGGCTTTGCTCACGTAATATTTGAAATATGCCAAGTGATATTTGTATGCCTAATAGGGCTGGGCGATATCAGAATTTTAATATCGTGATATATCGCTGACCAAATATCGATAATTTTCGATATATCGATATATTTCAATTCATATGTCACTCCATCATAAATGTAACTGTCCTCTGTATCAAATACTACAAACACATAATAGTATATATATATATATGTGTGTGTGTGTGTGTGTGTGAGTGTGTATGTTAATTATCAAGAAAAAACAAAAATATCAATATTTTAACATGTTCCAAGGAACATAAATTTTAATTTTTATGTATTGATTCAAAATATGCAAACCCTTTACCTGCAAATCTGATCTAAAATATGTGTTATTGAAAACTCTTAGAAAGTTAAACATTACAAATCATTAAAATGAAACAAGAAAATGTATATAAGACAACAAATAGACATTAGATATATTGAAAGAAAATACTTTAATTACCTATAAATTTAGAATTTTTTTATTACAATACAAAAAAAAAAAAAAAAAATTGCATTTCTGCAATTTTGGGCAGTAAGGAACACCTTCTTTTCGTTGTTATAATAAATAATTATATTATTAGTCAGAATACAAATGAAAGCATTAGAATAATCAAATAATTTTAAGAAAACACGAAATTTCTTTAATAGAGTACAAAGTCCCAAATCAGGACGTTTTGCTAACTACCGTTTTTTTTTTTTTTTTTTTTTTTTTTTCCTTCTTTTAATAATAATGCTGAATTAATCTCTATGATGATCTTTTACTTTTTCGATTTTGTTTACAGATATTTTTCTAGGATGCTTTTACTTTCGAAACCAGTTTCAAAAATGAAAGTATTCCAGTAAAGAAAAAAAAAACTTGAAAACAAATATTAAAAAACAGCTTTTATTGAAAGAGATCAACCTCAGATGTGCAATGCAAAAACAAAAAATAAATAAACAAAAATATGGAAATGCAAACGAGGTATAAAAAAAATAAGATTGATATTGAGCGGATGTTTTTGCATTAGTGAACTCTTGAAATAAAAAGGAGCCATGATATTCAAAATCAAAACTATCCTCATTCTTTTATAAAAAATAAACTGTTCGATTTTTTTTTTTTTTTTTAACTTATAAAAAGGGTTTTGTGAAAGTATCAACTAGTTTCAGTTGTTTAAGTGCGTGAAAAACACATTCAACGGCACATACAAACGAAAAAGGGGGGGGGGGAAGAAAAACAAAACCTTTTATTCTTTACCATTAAAAGGGAAAAAAATTCATAACTCCTAAATTAATTTACCGATTTTTTTTCAAATTTTCAGCAATTTGCAATAATAATAAATTAGGCTGTGTGACAAATTTTTATTAAAATATAATAAGTTATTACAAAATTTGAGCATCTTTTACAAGTGTCCAGTACAGAAGGACCTCAAAGAAAACGTAGGAAACTATCCATCGTTTGTTTTTGTTTATCGAACTCAGCGAAATCGAAACTTGAATGTTTATACAATAATCATATTGTAATCTGCTGTGGATGGGTAATATGTTTTGCCAAGCAGAAAGACACCATCCATAGAGTTTTAGTGATCTTTCAAAATGAAAAGTATTTTCCTTCCTAATTTGAAAAAGATTTTCATTTTTTTTTGGGGGGGGGTGGGGGGGGGAGGGGGGATTTTTTCAAAAACCCGTACGCGAAACGGGTAAAAATAAAATATTAGTATCCAATAAACTCTAAAACTAAGGTGAATCACAATGAAAAAAGAAAAAACTTCCGCTGTAAGTAAAATTTCTGCTTAAAATAAATGACATAATAGAATTACCATACATGTAAATTATTAATGTTATTAATAAAAAATGTAAAATAATATGTGATTTAATATAATTATTTATTAATGCTATTAATAAATGAAAAACAAACATACAAGAAATATCGATTAATTGTGCTCACATTCTTGAAAATATGTCAATCAATTCTACATTCCCGCAGCAATAACTGTACACAAGCTCACAAGAAAACAAGTCAGCCACCGATATGGAGTCAACAAGTGATTCTATCGGAAATGCCCTATCCTCGAACGAGTGTTTCAACTTTGATTCTCGAACGAACTCCGATAAATAAAATAAAGCGGTACATCAGAATAGTAGACTGTTCGCCCATACTCCGGTATGTGCGCGACACCAGCGCAAAAAGTAGACTGTTCGCCCATATTCCGGTGTGTGCGCGACACCGGCTCAAAACCGGAAGTATCACGCAAGTACCGATTACAGCGCGAACATTTGCAAAAGTAAACAACTTTTGCGCCGACAGAGGTAGATTCGAAATTCCGTAACTCCGTAATTCCGAAAGTAGGATGAAATACCGCTTGAAACGATATATCGGAAGGATTGAAATCTCAATATCGTTACCACGGTCTTAAAGAAATATCGATATATAACGATATTACGGTATATCGCCCAGCCCTAATGCCTAATTATTATTATGAGAAATATAAATCAAAAATTACCATTTAAGCCAAAATTTGATTAAGCTACATCATGGCACTGCATTAGACTGAAAAGAGATAAAAATAAATGAGAAGAACTTAATCTAATTTTAAACAAACGATAATTTAGAAAATATTTTGAAACTGTTATGCTCAATCCATCCGTTTATTTCAGTATTCATTTGAAGTTTTAATTTTTTTAGAAGCTATCATCTTAGTACGCATATACATCTTAAAATTAACAGTCCTGACGAATTCCAAGTTTCTTTTCTAACGTCTACCATTTCTCTAGGGATAGTGGCACCAGCCTAAAATGCTTATGTTGAAGCAGGGACTGCCAACATTAATTTGCTAACATTATTTTTGAAATCGATTAGGTGTTTCCTGTTATTCCATAGAAATGTAATAAAAAATTCCAAATACTTTATTAGAAAGTTTGTTGTTCCTGCTAACACCAAGTCGTAGTGGCACCGGCTTAAAATATAGCCTATACAGGGTCAAAGATTGTCACCACAGATACGCAACCATTACATTTTTAATCAGTTTGCTATATTAGGTAGCTTTCATTGCAAAAAGTAAAAAGCTACCTATTGTAGCCGCCCGGAGGAAAGCACTCCCGGAAAATTTTGGTATATTTTCACCGATCATGACCCCCAGACCCCAAAACCACCCTCCGTTCAAATGTTGACATATATATATATATATATATATATATATATATATCTGATTTTTGTCATGCTGTAACTATCGTACTTATGAACCGATTTGAATGAAGCTTGGTATGTATATAGTGAATACAAATATCTCGACCGAGTTTGTTGGCCAGCATCATCCGACATCTTGTTTCAAAATGGTGGCCATTTAATTTTTTTTTAATTTAAAACTTAAAATTGAATGCAAAAAATTTAAAAGTTGAAATTTTTTTTCTTTTATGTGTTAGAACTTAAAACAAAGATTGCAGAACACTTTTAGTTTCATCATATCTTAAAAAATGACTGAGTTATAGCACTTTGAATTTCTAGTGTGGCTGACATTTTGAAACGATCTGATTTTTATCAAGTGATAACACGCGTATATATGAACTGAATTGGGTTTAACTTAGTGTGTACATAGTACATACTGAGGCCTGGACCGAGTTCGTTAGCCAGCTCCATCCGCCATCCTGTTTCAAAATGGCGGCCACTTAATTTTTTTTTAAAAATTTGAAATTTAAAATTAAATACAAAAAAGTAAGAAATTGAAAAATATTTTTTTTTATGCACTTGACCTTGATGCAGAGATTCCAGAGCATTTTTTGTTTCGGCTGTATTTTAAAAAATGGCTGAGTTACAGCGCTTTTAAATTCTAGTGTTGATCACATTTTGAAATGATCTGATTTTCGTCACTTGATTACACGCGCATTTTTAAACCGATTTAGATGTAACTTGGTATGTACATAGTACATACCGATGCCTTAATCGCGTTCGTTGGCCAGTTCCATCCGCTATCTTATTTCAAAATAGCGAAATATAATTTTTTCTTTAATTTTAAAATTAGGTACAAATATAAAAAATTGAAAAAGATTTTTTTTGTGTGTTTGACCTTGATACAATGATTCCAGAACACTTTTTGCTTCATCTATATCTTTAAAAATGGCTGAGTTATAGCACTTTCAATTTCCAGTATGTGACTGTTTTAACACATTCTGAAACGGTCTGAAATTTGACACGCGATAATACATATATTTATAAACTGATTTGGATATAATTCTGTGTGTACATAGTACATACTTGACCGAGTTCACTGCTCAACTTCACTTCATCTGCCATCTTGTTTCAAAATGGTGACCAATTAAGTTTGTCAAAAATATTTTAAATGTATAATGATGTACAAACAAAAAATTATGAATTAAAAAAAATTCTTTCTGAATGTTTGATCTTAATATGTAAATTCCGGAGTATTTTTTGTTTTGTTTTTACCTTAATAAACGTCTGAGATATAGCAGTTTAAATTTCTCATGTGGGTGATATTTTTTAAAAAATCAATTTGTCCGCTACAGCACTCGTATATATTAATAGATTTCGATGTGAGTGTGCATGTGCACAAGAATTAAGATTTCGACCAAGCTTATTGGTTTGTTTTATCCATCATGTTGTTTTAAAATGGCATACACTTCATGATATCGTGGAATTTGACAAGCTTATAAATCGATTAAAATAAAACCAGCTTGAATAAAAGATGACTAATTTCTAAAAATTCCCATTAATATTCAGTATTGACAAAAACTAGTATTCAATCTTATAATCGGATTCCACTAACTTGAGCTTCGTATGTTTGAATAATGTAACTTAATTTAAAACAAATAAATAAATAAATTAGATATATGAAAGCTACCTCTTTCTCCCAGTACTGCCGGAAGGACTTTCTTGAAATTGCACAGAAATCATAATTTAGCAATTTTTTAGTGCACCTTTCACTCTTTGACATCGCTTTAATTTTATCACCTTTTTAAAATTCAAAATTTATTTTTAACTGTTCTCAGAAGATATTTATATTTTATAAGTAACTATCATGTCATATTTAAATTTTCTAGCCTCTTTAGTATCACATCAATTGCAATTTAGAATGTTTTTTGCTCTTGCAATACTCTGGTGGTCTTGGAACGCACATAAATTTATAGCTTTTGTTTGAGCAGGTTTTATCACCATCAATTTGCAATTATTATTATTATTATTATTATTATTATTTTTAAATCGGTTTGGTATTTCATAAAATGCATAAAAATCATAGTTTAGTATGATTTTTGAAGGCTTTTCGTTCACTTCATCCTTTTAATTTTGGAATTTTCTTTCGACAGTTCTTAGAAATTATTTGCATCTTTTAAATATTTATCCTGTTAAATTTCAAAATGTTGTACCTCTCAGTTGTACACAAAATACAACTTAGAATCTTTTACTTACCCATCATACGTAGTAAGGGTAAGTCTTGCAATCGTTTTGAAAATCGAAATTTTTTTTTGACGGATTTACACGTTTTAGATAGTGGAGATTCCGAAAAACATATTTTTAGAAAAAAAAATTGCCGTCCGTCTGTCTGTCTGTCTGTAAACACTCTATCTCCCGAACAAATTGAGATAGATACTTGAAATTTTGTATGTAGTTAGTATGTAAGAATGGAACGAACCCTATTTAATATCAGCAACCTCGATTATCCGGAACTATTTTTTTCGGACTCTCGAAAAATTCGTTCTGATGAAAGGTATATAAAAATTTTCGAATTTTTTTGTTCTAAGGAATGGACGTAAAAGACAATAAAATAACACACATTTTGCCTATAGAATGAAGTCGATCGGATTACTAGTTGCCGAGATATTTGTAATCTTGTTTTCCACATTCTTCGATTTTTCATGACCCTGTATTTCATTCAAATTTCAATTCAGAAGTATATTTTAATTGGAAATGAGACGCTTAATCCGACGCAGTTAATTGTTAGTTAATAGAGTTATTATTTTTGGAGTTATAAGGAATAGAGTTATTATTTTAATAGAGTTATTATTTTTCTTTTACGCAGTTCGGTACTACTTGAGTAGTTTGGCGTTTTATACAATTTGTCGAAATTGGTACATCAGCAGTTCTTTAATATAGCATTACTATGTATATTAACAATATTTAAATTTTGTTTATGAATTGCAATGCATTGTATAAATAGTTTCACATGTTTTATTTTCATATACATATCCATGATGGGTATTACGGTGGCCCCCAACGACTAGTTTTACTCTTGCAGTCCCTAGTTGGTAGTGACAACAACATAAAATATAGCCTATATTAAAACAGGGACTGTCATCATCAATTTTCAAACATTACTTTTGAAAGTGGTTTGATATTTCCTAAAAGTAGAAATCTCAATTTAGAATGCTTTTAAAACGCTTTCCACTATTTTTAAATTTCGATTTTTTATCGAAACTCTCCTTGGAGAGTACTTACTTCTCATAAGTAATTAAAATGCCAAATTTTAAATTGCTTTCTGAGATTGCTCACAAATCGGAATTTAGAATGTTTTTAGAACGCTTTTCGAGCATTTTCAACTGTTTTAAATTTCCATTAAAAAAAAATTATTAGATATCATTTATGTACAATAAATAACTGTCACGCCAACTCTCATGAATAAATTCCCTTCAATAAAATAAAAATCGTATTTTTAAAACATTTTGCTCTTACACCTTTTTGAGGTGTCGACCTTTTCCACCTGATGTCGACCGACATAAAATATAGTCTATCTTCCAGCAAAGACAGTCAATATCAATTTCACATCATTGTTTTAAAAATCAGTTTGGTCTTTTCGGATATTATAGAAGTCGCTATTTCGAACGTTTTTTTAGAATTATTTTCCCGCAGTTCACCTCCCATTTTTAAATTTTGATTTTTTAAACATGTTCTTAGAGATACTTTATATCTTATAATTACCGAGTCAAATTTCATGTTTCTAGATCCTCCCGTAAAAAAAAACTCGCAATCTAGAACCTTTTTGCTTTTTCAGCTCCGAAGTGGTAATGACATATTAAAAAGAGCCTATATAATAGCAAGGGCTGTCGCCATCATTCTGATACCATTATTTTAAAAATTGGTTTATTCTTCCGGAGATTGCATAGAAATCACCATTTAGAATGTTTTTTAGAATGCTTTTGTGCGCTATTTTCACCCCTTTTTAAGTTTCGTATTTTTAGGAAATGTTCTTAAAAATTCTTTATGTGTTATAAGTAATTAACATGCCAAATTTTATGTTTCTAGGCCGTTTAGTAACACAAACCATGTACTTTTAAACTTTTTTTTGCTCCTGCACCCTTTTTGTGGTAGTGACATCGATACAAGATGTAGCCTATGTTGAAGTAAGGACTGTCATACATTGAATAAAATTGTCAAAAATTTAGTACTTTTCAAATTGGTTCGGTAGTTCCGCAGATTACTAATTACAAGTAAACAAACTTTACCTCTTTATAATATAGGTATAGATTAGGATTTTACGACTCATCTGAATTTATGATCCAGATTAGTAAATGTTAATAGATACTTTTTCTTTCATTTCCCTTATTGAATAATAATTTTAAATACATTCGCCGATTCATTTAGATTAGACTGGATAATTTTTTTATATTTAATATGAACAAATTTCATCTCGTTTTTAATTCTATAATTTTAACTTTATAGCACTGAATGTTGGTAAATACCATCCAGATAAGATGATTTCTACAAACTTTTTTTTTCTTTTTTTTTTTTTACATTTCGATTTACACTGTAAAAAAAATCTGCAAACCTACGAAACTAGTTTTTGTAAAGCTACAGAAATCTTCAAATTTACTGAAATTTTATCAATAACTTGTTAAAAACTTTATAATGTAAACTCTAAATGAAGATTACAGAAAACAATAAACAAAAGACTTAAATTGATTTCATCCATCATCATATAACTTAAACAGCAACCAGGAAATGATTTTTGCAAGAACAATTTTCTTTTATCGAAAGTGAAAGTAATATGATCATACGCAAAATAACCTTCACTTGTTTATAAAAGACTGAAATCTGCAAATAATAAATTTGATTTATTATACATAAGTGATGAAGAACTGTCAAGAACATTTTTTTTGAGAAGCTTATTTGTATTAATAAACTTTAAATTACTTTTACATTATATAAACATTCAAATAATAAATTTTCATTTTTCAATGTAATATAATAATAATTTTTCTTGTATTTTCCACAGATATGTATATGTAGCAGTAGAAAAAGGAGCTGTTGTCAGAGCTCCATAAATATTAAATCTAGTTTAATACAATATTACTTTTTCTAAATGCTCCTGTGTTTTCTTATGTGTGATTATAACTTTATCTGATTAAAAGTGGATAAACCATACGGATACCACTATCTGGACGGCCTGCCCTGAGATGAAAACAAATTGAAGGTAAGTCAATCTTACCTGGTTTTTCTGTTACATAACTGTTTTTTAGTCAAACTGGTGAAGAAGTACACACGCAATTTTAAATGTTAAGCTAATTATCGCTAACATAACTTAGGTGTTAATTTACCACTCGCATAGTATAAATACATGAAATACAGTCAAACCCCGTTAATACGCGCCCTGCATAAGACGCGAAACCGCTTAATACGCGAATTTTCTTTGGTCCCTTGAAATACTCCTATCTTACGCATATAAAAAACCCTCTTTAATACGCGAGTGGTTAATACGCGAACCCGTTTAATACGCGAAATTTCATCAGTCCCTAGAAAGAAAAACCTGCGTTTAATACGCGAATGAGCTTAGTTCTCAACATACAAGATTTTAAATGAAGTATTTTCCCAAGCATTTTATACAACAATTATTTAACTTATTTTTTATACAACAATTATTTAAACTCAATTACTTTGAGCTTTTTCTCCCTCAAAAAAACACGCTGACTAGATTTTGACCCCGATCCGAGGCTAGCACGAGACTGACCAATCAAAACTCGCTCAATGAAATCTCATAAGCGAGACTAGCGCTGTGCAAAAGCTAAAGACATTATGTCTGCTTTGAAAAACCCTTTTTTTATTTGGAGAGTATATAAAACCACTTTTCTCGGTATTTTTGAAATTTAAATATATAAATGTAGATAAAAATGGAATTCAATTTATAAAATCATAGAAATTTGAAGTTGATGTAAGGTTCATTCATCGCGGGTGCGGGTTGCACAAACTGTGGCGTAAGGAGTAAAATATATTAAACAAAAGGCTTTCTCCATCACCGAGAAGTTACAAATTATAAATCAATACAATGCCCAAGCTGTCTCAAATATGTCTGCTTTCGCCAAAGAAAAAGGCATACCTGAGTCAACTTTAACGATATTGTTACAGAATGGGAATGCCATTTTTAGCCAAGCTGTGTTTGGAGGAACAAAGAACAAGAAAATAAAAACCGCCAAGTTTGAAGGCATGGAAAAGGCACTTCACGAGTGGTTTGTTGATTCGCGCTCTACGAATATCTCAACAAGTGCTTGTTAATACAGTTGGCTCTCGATTTAATGACCTTCACAGGACCTCAGCAAATAGGACGTTAAATCAAATGTTGTTAAAGAGCGTCTTACTATTCTACTCGGTGTCAACTCTGATGAATCAGAAAAATTAAAGCTGCTGGTCATAGGGAAATCACGCAGACCGCGATGCTTTAAAAATGTCAAGAATTTCCCCAGCCTGTACGAAAACCAGCTCAGAGCATGGATGACTGACAACATTTTTACAACATGGCCTCGTAATTTTGATCGGGGTATCAGATAACAATCGCGCCATGTGTTATTGCTTCTGGGCAATTGCTTTGCGCATCCAAAATATAACGAAGGCCTGAATTATGTCCAAGTAGAATTTCTACCTCCAAATTCGACTAGTGTCACCCAGCCAATGGACCACGGAATAATTAACAGCCCCAAAGTAAATTACAAGACTCGCGTCGTACGGCGATACCTTTACCAAATGGAACACGGCAGCGATCCTTCTTGCTACGAATGTCGTCCAATTACAGTTCTCGACGCTTTGCACATGCTTACTGCAGCAAAGGAGAGTGTCACACCAACAATTACAAATTGCTTTCAAAAAGCGGGTTTCGGAAGTAGCAAGGACACCATTTACACAGAGCCAGCCTCGCTTTCTAATGCTGAAGAAGATTGGCTGGCTGCACAAGAAATTGTTACCTCCGAACTTAGAAATCTGTATGATATATCATCGCTGGTGTAACTGCAACCGGCAAATCGGATGCAGAGGAAGAAGATGATAAACCTGTGCTATCGACTCCATCCCCATTCTCCAAAGTTACAGAGGTTTCAATTTCCTAAGACATATGCGTCGTCACTGAACGAAGGACCCTCAACAAGCGAACTTTATTAATACCTAAATAAGGCGGGAAACATCATGGTGATGGCGCGAACGCATGTCAAACAGACCAAAATTGTCAGCTACTTTTCCAAAAAAGTGATTTTTATGACATTATTGACTTCAATAATTTTTTAATTGACTTTTTATTATTATCAACGCTATTTAATCGCATCTATCAGTTCTGTATAGCTAACAAAGATTTCAATTTTGTTAACATTAGTTTTAGTTAATATGTTTAGCAGAAATTTTGTATCGTCTTATTCAATTTTATGTGTCATATATAATAAATCTAAATTTGAACAGACATAGGATTTTTACTTGAGGCAATAATGATTATTTGAATTTTCAGCTTTCAAACATTCCTGCTTAATAAGCACATAATGATTAAAATAAATAAAATGTTATTTTATGTCTTAAAAATGCCAAAAATTGCCAAAAAATGTGTTTTTTTCCGCATAGATTGTTTTTAGATAGACCACTCGGCAAAATTTCGCGACCTTCGGTTAATACGCGAATCCGTTTAATACGCGAATTTTGAGCGGGCCCCTGATTCGCGTATTAACGAGGTTCGACTGTATCCGAGGGCGTGTTCAGCACAACTTACCAAACTAACCAATGTTACCGACCGATTGTGGGGCAGTACGTAAACGAATTGTGGCACCAATGAAAACTATCCTGTTGAATTGTCGCTGACGTCACACTTAGCCTTGATTTTCATTTCGTTCTTGTCTACAATTGGTAAGTCACTGGTAAGTGACCGGTAAGTTGTGCTGCACACGCCCTTAGTTTCAACTGTCAGCCAATCAGAAAAGGCTTCAGTGGTGACGTAATGACTATTCACGCATCCACAGAGGCGAGAAACGCATCCATTTTGAATTTCGCACTGATAAAAATTTCTAGTTATTGAGTAAGTAAATTTTTTATTCTTTACCAGTTAAATTTTATTATACCCCCATTCTACTTGATTCGTACTAAATCAAAATCTAAACCTTATCTTTTCGATCAAATAATTATTCTTCACATCTGTATTTATTACAAGCACGCAATTTCTAATGTTTTATGTAATTAATCAAATTTACCTGTTCTTTTTTTGAAATTTCACTTTCTTTTTTTCCATAATACCAAGATTTAAAGTATTTAAAAATTACTTTTTTAAGAATTTTTATTACTCTGTTTGTTTCTTTACAGTGAATAAATTTCATTAACCATTCATTACAACACATTCATTTCATTAAAAATTCATATGGATTTCACTCTTAAAATTTTGATTCAGAATTTTCTTCATACTGTAACATTACTCAAAATTTAAAAAAAAAAAAAAAAAAAAAAACCTTTAAAAATGCTTAATTTAAAATAACATAAAATAAAATACAATCTGTGCTCTATGTGTTATTTTATAGTCATAACATATTATGAATTAAGACTTTTCTTGCCACCCAAAAATGTCATTCTCCCGTCCCCCACCTCTCCCCATTCTCAACTTAAAGAACATGTAGAATTACACATAGAAAGTCTTTAAAACTATCTACAGCCCAGTGGTAGGGGCGGGAGAAAAGCCGAAATCGGAATTAGAGGGAAACTAGAAATTTACTTAAATTCATTTAGTTTAGGTATACAATGGATGTATAAAGTTTTCCCCCTCTTACTAGGTGAGCGTTTAAAAATTGGTGCAAATTTATAATTGAAACGCACGTTTTTATTAACTACCATAAAAATATCTAATAAAAAATCATCAAAAACATTGTCAATGCAAATGTTTTAGAACTTAAAATTCTGAATAAAATAATCGATATTTAGAATTTTTGTTGAATTTACACAATTCTATTTCAAAGTATTGTTTAAATCGCTAAACAAGAGCTTGAAGCACGAACAGACTAGTTTATCAATTTAAGGTGCTTGTTATTATCATGTACATTTTTTTTGATGCATTATTTAGGGTGGATATTTTAAGAATTACGGCTTAACCTCTTGAATACGGTTTATAGCTCAGTGGTGGGGAATGAAAAAAAAAAGCCGAAGTCCGGTTTAATTACGGGAAATCTGATATTGTTTTAATCCTATCGACATAGATTAAAAATGAATATACTAGTTTTCACATGAATGAAGTTTCCACCTTTTGCTAGGTCATCTTTAGCCGCTACGTATAAATTAACTTAAAAAATCGCACCTTTTCATAATTTTTAGCAAATTTAAAAAATGACTCTAAATGATGGGAAATATTATTTATTATTTCTAATATGAAATGTGTGTAACATTTAATATGATGTGTATAGAGTGAATAACAATTCATACCTATTAGAATTAAGAAAATTGAAAATAAAGTGCAAGCATGGGGGGGGGGGGAGGGGGAAGTAGAGCATACAAGTGAGTGTGCATAAGATTTTTATCTATGGGAATTCAAAGTCAACCTATAGCACGATTTTAAACTTCGATATTTTGCTTAAAAGAAATAAAACTATGCTCTAATAAAATGATTTTTGACTAGTGTGCAAGAATCTTCAATTAAATTCATAAAAGTTTAAAACCTTAAGAATATTGGAAAAAAAAGTGATGATTCATGCACCACTTTCTCGTTAACTACTGATTTATTATTCTCAAAATATACAAAATAAAACCCTAACATAATTACAAAAACATCGTGAAAGCCTCAACAATTTAAAAAATATACACGTATGTAACAAATAAAGACAGGGTGGGATAAGTTGGTCTCTCCTAATTCTAAGCTTTGGATTAGTGATTAAGGCAAAATTTTGAAATATAATTGAGACAAAACGATATTCATTTTATTGCGATATTCAAAGTCTAAGACATTTGTATTGACAATGGTTTATATAGAGTTAGTTGTTTTGAGATATTATGATAATTAAAAAAAAAGTATATTTCCATTATATGAATGTTTCCTAACGCTCATCTAGTACGTGGGGGTAAAACTCGGTACGTTAATTCTAGACCCAAACCTAACTATTAAAACAATGTCCAGTTTCCCCCTAATTAATTTTGAGTTAAACCTCTTACCACTGTGGTTAAACTTTGAAATATAATTGTGGCATTAAAGTTCAGCAAAAATATTAAATACAGATTTTAAGCTTTAGAGCATCTGTATTGACAATATTTTTTAGAAGTTAGTTGTTTTAAGATGTTATGGCATTTAAAAAAAAAATAAATAAATAAATACTGTTCATCTATATATTTTTCTAACATTCACCTAGTACCAGGGAGAAAACTTAATATATTCATTGTACATCTAAGCTGAAGGGATTCAACCAATTTCCTACTTTCCCCTAATAACGAATTCTACTTACTAATCAATGGGTATTACTTTATTTATTACTTTCCTTATTCGTAAATTTTCACTAATGTAAATAAGTCATATAATACTCCCCCTTTCTAAAAATAAAAATAAATAGCTTATTTTCCCCCTTCAACATATAAATTGTAAGATCTTAAAATTCATTCCTAATAATAGTAATAATAAACTTTAATATGTTATTTTATTGTATCAATAAATAAAAAATCCCTGTCGGCTGGGCTTATGGTTGGGTAGATTTCGAAAAGTGTTCATAAAAAAAAAAAAAAAAAAAAAAAAAAAAAAAATATATATATGATTAGAGATAAATTCAGTTTAATAACTTCATTTAGCCGTTTATGAAAAATTTTTAATTTCATTTTTCTGCAAAAACTGGTTTTATCAGAATCATCTTAAGAAAAATTCAGCTCAAATGCCCATTTTGACAACATATTTTGAAATAAATTCTGAATTTATTAAAAAATCGACCAAAACAGTACATTATACAGTTCCTAAATAACAAAAAACTGTCAGTTGAATGCATTTGAGAAAAAAATTGAATTTAAAAATGAGTCATAAAATAACCGATTTGTTGTTTGAATACATCCTTAATTCTTTAATCATGATTGTTTTGGAAAATTTTGTTCGAAATACTCCTTTGACAGCATTTTTAAAGATATATTCCATCTTTATCAAAAAACTGGCCAATGCGACACAGTATATAGTTCCTAAATAAGAGGATCTGTAAATTGGATGCGTTTGAGAGCGAAAATGGATTTTAAAACGAGTTATAAAAAACGCATTTTGCTATGTGAAAACTTCCTTACATTTTCAAATCACGAAGACTTCGGGAAATTCTGTTCAAAATACTCTTTTTGGTAGCCTTTTTTGAAATATATTCTGTCTTTATCAAAAAACCGATCAATGCATCACATTATATAGTTCCTAAATCAGAGGATCTGTAAATCGGATGCGTTTGAGAGCAAAAATGGATTTAAAAACGAGTCAGAAAAAAACGCAATTTCTTATTTGAACACTTCCTTAAATTTTTGAGTCGCGATGATTTCGGAAAATTCTGTTCAAAACACCCTTTTTGGTAGCCTTTTTTGAAAAATATTCCGTCTTTATCAAAAACTGTCCAATGCATCACATTATATAGTTCCTAAATAACAGGATCTATAAATTGGATGCGCTTGAGAACAAAAATGGATTTAAAAACGAGTCAGAAAAAAACGCAATTTCTTATTTGAATACTTCCTTAAATTTTCCGTCCCGATGACTTTGGGAAATTCTGTTCAAAATACCCTTTTTGGTGGCCTTTTTTGAAATATATTCTGCCTTTATCAGAAAATTGACCAATGCGTCACTTTATAGAGTTTCTAAATAAGAGGATCTACCATTTGGATGCGTTTAAAATCAAAAATGAATTTAAAAATGAGTCATAATATAAGCATTTTGGATTTGAGGTTTTTTTCTCCAACTCCTATTTTTGTTTAATTTCTTTTTGCTATACGAATTGGTCCTATGAAAAACTTGTCAATATAAAAGTTGTAGATATTTTTGAGAAGATGTAAAATAAATTTAATCAGATTTGATATCTTAAAAATTGACGGAGTTATGGATTTTTTTCTTTTTTCACCGCCCTTTTTTTTTTCGTTTTTAATTTTTTTCATCGGTAAAAGTTGGTCCTATCAAAAACTTGTAAATACAAAAGTTTTAAATAATTTTAGGAACATTTACAAAAAATTTAGTTGGACTTGATATCTTGAAAATTGACGAAGTTATGAATTTTTTTCTCTCAAAACCCCTGTTTTTTTCGCCCCTTGAGCCCATTTCTAAATTTATCAAAAATGTGTCATGCATAAACTTTTGGCCCATTTTTAAGAAGTAATATAAACTTTAAACCGATTTGATATCTACTTTAATTAAAATGTTATGGCGTTTTTTCGGTTTTCACAAAAACGCCCCCTATTCCGACCCCCTTGGTCCGATTTTGCCCATTAACGAACTTAGCCGAGATTTTATCCCCTTTGATTTTATGTACCAGTTTGGTGGAGATTGGTGAAGAATTATAGAAGTTATCGTGTCCATAAAAAAGTGATATATATATATATATATATATATATATAAAGATACATATATATAAAAGATCATATGGTCTTATTCTTCCTCCCACCGAAAATGACGTTACCCTTTCCAACTCTCCTTACAACCATGCAAAATTTAGTCTTTTACGTTGTTTAATTTTCATTTAATTTTTTTGTGCTATTCTGTGTAACTCTTCATTAAATTTTACTATCAATCGTTTAGAAATCTCCCCCATCCTCTCTTTCAATAATAAAAGAAAATAGGGTTATATTTGTCTCTATCCTTACTCGTAAAATTAAAAAAATTAAATGTCTATATTTTTTCCCTCCTGTATTTTCTACTTTATTATGACAGCAGTTAACCACATGAAATCTTCCCTAAATCTCTTAACACAAGATTTTGTTACTTAGCAAGGGAGAGGGGGTAGAATGGGACAGTAGATTTTTCTCTATGTATTCCATTTCTAAACATTATATCAGTCACATAAAGTAAAAGCATTCCCAATTATCATTTGAATAAAGTAGCTGATTTGAATAAGCTTGCAATTGTAAAAAGCAAAAGATTATTTCAAGAACCAAAAGTAAATTTGCTTTATATATTTTTATGCTTTCTGTATGTTAATGACTTGTTTGTGTATATATGTAATTGTTTCCCTATTTATAGAACATTATACTATATATCACCCATAATTTAAACTATGTCTAAAAGCAGCATTTTTGTCTATACAAGAAGTTTAAGGGTAAAAGGGAGGAATGGGATAATTTTTTTTATCCTTCTTTTACAATTTTGTTTATTATAAAGCTGTTTCTGAAAATTGTTTCTATACTGTTCAAGAACATTAGAAAATGTTTAATTTTGTATTGTATAAATCGAAATATTTTATTGTTGTGTGTATTTGGATTTTTTCACTTTTGAAAATTGTCTCATCCCCCTCCCTATTCTCCTTTAATTTCATTTACATTCTGACAATTTCAGAGCTTTACGCGTATATTTCAATTGCATGTCTGTTAAATTTGTGCTTTATTTATAATATTTCAGTTTTTCATAGAGGAAGTATTTATTTTTATGTAAAAATAGCAATAAGAATGAATTCTTTATGTTGTTTTAAGAGCGAACAAATTAATCTTTGGGGATGTGCAAATATAACGTTATCATTTCAGAGAGGAAGAGGGTCGGGTGTCTTCTGATATAATTTCTTATCATCAATTTTTTCTCTTTTTATTTGTAACATAGTTTTTGGTACAAAATAGCACATTATCTTTTTTTTTTTTTTTTTTTTTTTTTTTTTTTTTTTTTTAGCCTGTTATCTATTTTTATTAAAATACAAAATTATTAAAATCACTAAATTATTATAAAATTATTCAATTCTAAAATATAGTATACTCCAACGTTTAACATTTATATTTTTCTTCATATGTGTATGCATATATAATCAGAATTCGAAAAACCATATGTGAAGTGTACTTGAAATGAAGCTTGTGTTTTCTAATAAAGAAAAAAAGAAAGAATGTTGTCCTTGTTTTATTGATATGAAATGAATTATCTGCCTCCCACCCTTCTCCGTTCGGTGCCAGTACAATAGTTCTTCATTGCAGTTAAATGCATTATGGAACAAAATGCTACTATAAAATTCTTTTAAATAGTAACTATTTCTTATAATTATTATGCAGTATTAAGTTTTTTTCCTATGCAAAGTGATATTTTGTCTACTTCTCTTTATTTGAATCATAAAAATAAGCGAAAAATAAATTTAACCAGTTTTGTATATCTTTTCGAATAAAATAAATAAATTATATAAATAAAAAAATACACTTTGATAACGACATCATTAACGAGGGGGTTAAGGGATGATAATGTATGATATTGGAAAGAGGGGTCAAAAATTAACAAAAAGTTGATTGCTAATACATACAGATTACTAATGTATTTCCTCAAGAAATAATGCTCTTTTAAATTGAACAAGTTCCTTTTTGGGGAACTCTCAACTCGTTCCTCTTTTTTTCTAGAATGAATACTAAATTATTAATTAGTTTAGTAATTAAATCTTAAAAATATGTATTTCTTTCTTATTTCGTTGTTTAGTATTTATTACTTTTAAGCACTGTTCACAATTTAATGATGAATGAAACTAATAATTTTAATATATGTAATTATTAGTGGTGTTTAATATGGTTTTACATAATTATCATAAAATATTAATATATAGAGGAGAGTGGTGTGGGACAGTGGGAAGAATGGAACAGTAGGTTTTTCTCTTTATGTATCATTCTAAATATTTCATCAGTTGAATACATCCCGTACTATGAAGAAAAGAATCAATATGAACTCTCTGCCATGGAGCTGCAGGCCATTCCCAATGATATGCATGTGTCTAAGAAAGATTATTTTCAAATTTACACAAATCGCGCAATTTTGTGCAAGATCTTAAATATCTTGCTCCTGGTCACCATACAAAAGTATGAGATAACAACTTCCTTTTTACTTTACGAAATTGCCGAAAACGTAAATCCTTTAATATTTCTTTCCTATGAATTTCTGGGATTTACTCTACATTCTTTTAAAGTACATACAAGTGTGCTGAAAAGTAAATTCTTCTTGTTACAGCAAACACTTAGGAATTCCAGAACTAGAAATAAGGTGATGAAAAATTTGATGTAATGAGTGTTAAAGGCAAAGTATTAGTGCGTAAGAGCTCTTTCGGATATTTTTTTATTTTCTTTAATGCTTGTTAACACAGAGTAGACCGTATAACTTTTTCATTTTTCTGAGTAATTGACATAAAAGATGTGCAGTTGTAGATAAGTTCTGTACAAACTTAGAATAATATGTAACTAAGCCAAAAAAAGTTTTAATCTGTGATACATTTATTTTTCTCGGAGCATTTAAAATAGCATCGATTTTATGTTTGATTTTACGAATATTTTTTTAATCAATTTTATGACCAAGATATGTAATTTTATCAGTCATCAAGAATGATTTATCTTTGTTTACCTCAGTGTTATATTCAATTCAATATTTTCAATATTTGTTTTAGGCGTTTTAAATGTATTTCTTCTGTTTTACCGCTGTCACAAATATCACCTATAAAAATTGTATCATCCTCAATTCCACTTAAAATATGTTTTTCTTCGCCAAATAGTAGAAAGAACTAGTAAGACCTATGGGTAATAAAAACCAAAGTAATCCAATTTTTACTTTTATTGTTTTTGATTGCAGATCTTTTTTATGAAAATGTGTTTACTTTCGAAACTGGTTCTTAAAAATAAAACTGTTTCCATAAAAAAAAAAAAAAAAAAAAATTGTAAATAAAACGAAAAGTTAAAAAACGAACTTTCTATAAATTAATCTCAATAACAACAATAATAATAATAAAAAGGTTGAAATGCAACCGATATAAATCTCTTCTTTATAAATCTCTTCTTTAGGATTAGCATTAACTAACATGTCTTTTCCTTCAACTGAAGTAGCCCCTTAATACAACGTTAGAAAATGCATAAAAAATTGTTATTTTTTTTTTTTTTAATGACTTCAATTCTCATCATCCCAGTTGGTGTCCCAATAGCAATATGGACCATTTAGGGGAAACCCTACATAATTACTGTATCAACAATGGTATTGAAATTGCAGCCCCCTCTTCCCCCACCCGTTGTGGCCCTAGGGGAAATGGTACGACTATTGATCTGGCTCTGCTCAATAACATTTCCTTTCCCTACACCATTACCCCTATTTCGGCTCTCGCATCGGATCACCTCCCTATCCAAATTAACATTGATTGTAATCCCGTTCTCCCTTCCCTTCTTACCCCCTTTGTTTATGATTGGCATTACTATATCAATAAAATCAACGATGCCCCCCCTCCTTTCGACGAACTCAATTCTGTCGAGGATATAAATTTGGCTGTCACTAACCTTACTAAATTAATTCAAAATTCTCTGGAGGCATCCAAATGTCACCAGGCACAACAAAATTATCAATCTCTCCCTAGAGATATTAAAATCAAAATTAGGCAGCGTAATAGCCTCCGACGCACTTGGCAAGCCAACAGGGACCCCAGCGTCCGTGCAGATATGAACCACCTTAATGCTATTATTAAAAGAGATATCAAAATTTTTAAATCCAATAAATGGACTGACTTTATTACCTCCCTGACTCCGACGGATAATTCTATTTGGAATTATTTGAAAAGAGTTAGAAAACCCTTTACCCCTATCCCCCCACTCCATACGGATGCTGGACACAAATGCCTCGACAGTGAAAAAGTGGAGGTGCTTGCTGATCAGTATGAAGGTCAATTTCAACCGCATAGTGATGTCTTTAATGCAGACACTATAGATCGGGTTGACCATGTTATTGGCAGATTTTTGGCCCGTGAGCCTGTCAGATCAATTGAACCGACCAACCCTGAAGAAGTCATAGCGGTGATTAAAAATCTACCCAACAAAAAGGCCCCTGGGCATGATGGGATTACTAATGCGGCCATCAAAAATCTCCCTCTTCAGTATGCTGGTTATCTAGCCACTCTGATCAATGCTTGCTTTAATTTTCATTATTTCCCAGATGAATGGAAAAAGGCTGTTATTGTTCCGATTAAGAAACCTGGAGAAGACCCTTCTATGGCTAGGAGTTACAGACCCATTAGCTTGCTTCCTGTCCTTGGTAAACTTACTGAGCATATTTTTCTTACTCGCCTTCAAAATTTTTTACCTGACATACCTGAACAATTTGGCTTCAGGCCCAAACACTCCACTGCACACCAACTGCTTAGGGTGGTTGAATTCATTCATGATGGATTTGACAATTCTGAGTATGTTGGCTCTCTTTTTATTGATGTCGCGAAGGCTTTTGACACAGTTTGGCTATCTGGCCTTATTTACAAGCTCTTAAAGTTAAAAGTTCCCACTGCGCATGTGCGCTTTACCCTTAAATACCTTCGTGGCAGAACATTCTGCGTTCGCTATGCCAACATCCTTTCCACTCCTCGTCCAATTAATGCGGGCGTGCCACAAGGCTCCAAATTGGGCCCCTGGCTTTACAAAGCTTATATCTATGACATTCCCACTTCTCCACACACGTTGTTGGCTATTTATGCGGACGATACAACTGTGATGGCTCGTGATAAAAATCTTTTTATTATGCACGAGTATCTACAACAACACATACGTAAACTTGAATGCTTCTCCACCAAATGGCGAATTAAAATTAACTCTAATAAATCGCAAGCAGTTATTTTTACTCGTAACCGCTCCACTCCTCCTCCTCTCTTTCTTGATGGCGCCTTCATTACCTTCGGATGGGAGGTAAAATATCTGGGCATATTCCTGGACAGCACTCTCACTTGGTGCAAGCAAATCGACTATACCGTCCAGAAATTCTACAAAGCAAAAAAAGACCTCGCCCATCTCCTGTACAGTCATGAGATGAGTATGAGCAATAAGGTACTGTTATACAAAACAGTACTTCGTCCCATTCTTCTTTATTGCGCTCAGATCTGGGGTTCAGCGGCTAAAACCAATCTGCAAAAAATTCAAGTGGTTCAAAACAAGACTCTCCGTGGTATTGTTCACTCTCCTTGGTATCGCAGAAATACTGTTATCCATTCAGACCTTAATATTCCTCCTATTCGTTCTGTTATCAAAAATCAAGCCATAAAGTTTTTTGACAACATTCCTTCTATCCCAAATCCTGCTTTGCATAACATTTCTAATTATGATGCAAATGCTCGTTGGAGACGACCACGAGCAACGCTACGTCTCCCTGAAAACATCGACCCAGGATAATTTTTCCTAGTTTTTATCTCATTGATAGGGTTTTCCTTCCTGAACGTTCACCATCTCCTAGTCTTTATTTTGTAAATACTTTTGTAAATATTTGTAAATATTTTTATTTCTCTTATACTCTTATCTATTTTATTTTATTTATTTATTTATTTTTTGTATGGTGCCCTTAAAGTGCCTTTGTTTTTTGGGACCCGGCTTCTCCCCCCCCCCCCCCCCTTGTTTCTGACGTTATGTTTGTCAGACTTTGGCTATGACTTGAATTGTTCCATGCATCATTTCTCTACTAGAGGTAAGGAGTTGATCTCTCCAGGCACTCTGACAATTATCTCGTCCAAGTATTTTTTTTAATCTAGCAGAAAATTTTTGAATAAACTCTTTATCAATTTGAAAATGTTTGCGAAGCATAATTATTTCGCTGGTCCCATATATTACGTAGATTTCGTAGGAAATACTATTACATTCTCTCCTAAGTTGGATTCTGAAACTTTTTTGAAGATCTACGCCGATCATGATCCCAGAACCCCAAAACAGCCCCCCCCCCCGAATTCAAAACTTATATATACTGTATACTTACACAATGTATATATATATATAAAGCCAATATATACGTACTATACAGGGTGATTCAGCTCGTCGGTGACAAACTTTAAGGATCGATAGAGCACACCTAGACGAACATTTTTGAATAGGGAATGTAGGGTCCCTGACGCGATGGTAAGGCGCTAGGCGCTTTCGAAAATTTGGGTGCCGAAATTCGAAACGTCATAAAAACTAGGGAAATGGTTAGATTTTCTTGCTTGTTGCGTCGAAATGATTCTGTTTGTTTAGACTTTCTTCAGTACCAATTTGATAAGCGTATCTCTTAAAACATGGATAGGGGGCGCTGCAGACTTTGGAGAGCTAGACAACAACTTTAAGCCCGTTATTTTGATAATTTAACACATGCTCGCCAAAGTTTATACTCTAACTTAAAGTTTGAACCCAAAAGTAGAGCCCTGCAAAAAGCGTAAGAGCCGGAATAAAATGTCAAAGTACAGGGTGGTCGAAACTCGAAGGCTCCTAAGAGATAAACAAACAGATTTCTTGACTTATGGCATGCATTTTCATGATTCTGTTTGCTGGGGCTCTCTGAAACTCAGTTGAACGGTACAAAAAGAAACATCGATAGGGGGCGCTTTGGGCAAAAAACATAATTCGTTGACATTTCGGACGCTAACTGGAAACGGGGCGCTACGATCAGTTAGAAACAAAACAAGAGAGTAATTTACTTATCATAAGAAGCTATTAAAACTGCAGTTTGTTTGTTTTTTTTAACAAACATAGCTGGTTTCAATCATGCACAATGCGCGCAATAAAATTTACATAAGGTGCTTTTTGCTGATTTATGCAAAAGATATCGTACCATATCGATATGCAAAAGATACGTAATGCGTAGACGACAACGCGAGATGACGTAGTTGTATGCGCAGACACGTCTTTTGAACGTGCAGTACCTACTTAAGCTTCGGGTTACTTGTCTGCAGATCGGTAGTAGGATGGAACGGTACACAAACTCTGAATTGGCTGACATGCATTTGGCGTATGGCGCTGCTGGTTGTAATGGACGAGCCGCTCAGCGGTTGTACGCCGAGCGTTACCCCAACAGGCAAATCCCCTGCCATGCCTTCTTCGCTCAAGTACACCAGAGGTTGTCCACAACGGGATCTTTCGACGGAGGCAGGCCTGAACGGGAGCGATCAGTGAGCACCCCCGACAACGAAGAGGCTGTACTTAACCTGGTTGAGGACAACCCAGGTCTTAGCACGAGAGATATCGCCAGACATATTGGCATTTCGCAAGCAACTGCGTGGCGCATCTTACGTTCCCGGAATCTGCACCCCTACCACATCCAGCGGGTGCAGTTGCTCAGAGAGCAGGATTTTGGCCCTCGAGTGGAATTCTGAAGATGGTAGTTGGCGATGAGATCCAGGGATCCCCGTTTTGTAAACAGCATTTTGTTTACGGACGAGTCCACCTTCAGCCGGGAGGGAATGTGGAACGCCCACAACAGTCATGTGTGGTGTGATAAAAATCCACATGAAACCAGAAGCCGAGCAGCCCAGGAGCGTTTCTCAGTAAATGTGTGGGCCGGCATTCTGGGGGATTGCCTCATTGGCCCTTATTTGTTACCTGAACGGCTGACAGGTGGAAATTACCTGATTTTCCTGGATCAAGTGCTGCCGCAGATTCTGGAGGAGGCGCACGTACCCGAAGGTTCGCGTCGCCAGATGTGGTTCCAGCACGATGGAGCTCCGGCCCATTACACGAACGACGTGCGTCTCCATCTAAACGCAAGGTATGGCCAGCGGTGGATCGGGCGTGGGGTCCAGTTCTCTGGCCTGCCCGATCACCAGACCTCACCTGCTTGGATTTCTTCCTTTGGGGTTACCTGAAGGCCGAGGTATACCATACACCTGTCAGCAGTGCTGAAGAACTTGTGGCGCGCATTGTGGCAGCTGCAGGGCAGATCAGAGATACTCCTGGCATTGTTGGAAACACACACTCCTCAATGCGACGGAGGTGCGAAGCCTGCATCATGGCCCAAGGTCGAAATTTCGAGCATCTTCTGTAGTGTTATTTTTTGTAAATAAATTTCCAGTATCATTGATGTTTTTGGTCTAAATTTATTCAGAAGTGTTGAGCAGCGGTAGAAAATGTGTTTTCATTATTACTAACTGATCGTAGCGCCCCGTTTCCAGTTAGCGTCCGAAATGTCAACGAATTATGTTTTTTGCCCAAAGCGCCCCCTATCGATGTTTCTTTTTGTACCGTTCAACTGAGTTTCAGAGAGCCCCAGCAAACAGAATCATGAAAATGCATGCCATAAGTCAAGAAATCTGTTTGTTTATCTCTTAGGAGCCTTCGAGTTTCGACCACCCTGTACTTTGACATTTTATTCCGGCTCTTACGCTTTTTGCAGGGCTCTACTTTTGGGTTCAAACTTTAAGTTAGAGTATAAACTTTGGCGAGCATGTGTTAAATTATCAAAATAACGGGCTTAAAGTTGTTGTCTAGCTCTCCAAAGTCTGCAGCGCCCCCTATCCATGTTTTAAGAGATACGCTTATCAAATTGGTACTGAAGAAAGTCTAAACAAACAGAATCATTTCGACGCAACAAGCAAGAAAATCTAACCATTTCCCTAGTTTTTATGACGTTTCGAATTTCGGCACCCAAATTTTCGAAAGCGCCTAGCGCCTTACCATCGCGTCAGGGACCCTACATTCCCTATTCAAAAATGTTCGTCTAGGTGTGCTCTATCGATCCTTAAAGTTTGTCACCGACGAGCTGAATCACCCTGTATATGCTATATACACGTTATACACTATATGGCCAAAGATGACCGTCCATTTTATTACAATTTCATTAATTGCCGAAACGTCAGTGAAGGCTTACTTTGGAGACACGAAATTTTTTGGTTTCCGTCTGTCAGTCAGTCTGTCAATCTGTCTGTTCCGCGATAACTAACGCAAAAAACATCCGATTGGCTTGAAATTAAGTGGGTATGTTAGTGAGGCACTGGGATTAAGCTGTATAGTTTTTTGTTAGATTTGATTCATTCGTTCCGAAAATATAGAATGTTTTATTTTGCGCAATAATGCTTTTCTATGGCAAATCCAATGATTTTCAATTTTTTTCCTTGAGAGAAAATGACACATTTCATTAATGGAATTCAATGATAAATGGATACTGAAATTTACCAGTTAAATTATTCAAATTGTTTTGAAATTTCGCCTATGCATTTGTCAGATTTTTAAAGTTATTACTGCAAATTTTGGAGATTTTTTTATAAATGTGTTCCAATAATATAAACTAATTTGGTTTAGAGATTTACTTATTTAAAATGTATTTATTTCATTTTCTTTATTTTCTCTTAATGGTTGCTAAGCAACCATTCATCCTAATCCTTATTATATTTTAATGCTATAAATTTGAAAGCGTGGACGAAAATTTAAATGAAGTCAACGTCAAAACTGATGAATTAATTAATATCTTTTTATCTTTGCGGATAAATATAACAGAAAAGAATATAGGCTACATTTTATTAATTTTATTCAAATATTTTCCTTAATATTTCAAAATTTCCTTCTTTTTCATACAGAATCAACAGCGATTTTTTAGATAAGACTTAACCAATTTCCTTTATCGTTGCCAAAAGAAAAAAAAAAAAAATCTGGAATAATTTTTCAACGGCAATAAGTTTCAATTGAGCAATTTCCATTCGAAAAACCAAACTAAGAAAAAATAAATATGACGTCAGAATTAAAATAAAATAAAAATAGTACTTTGTTAAATATTAAACACGGAAATTTGTTTTGTTAATAAGAATTTTTCTGACAAAAATGGGGGCATAATTAGTAGTAAAAGAAATAAAAAATAATTATATTTTTAACAAATATTTCAATTGGTAAAATTTGACGTCATAATTGATCAAAAACAGGTATTTTATAGTAGTCGTTAAAAATACAAGAAACATGGATATCAATAACTCATGAAAAATAACGCCATTGCCGAAACTTCAGTGAAGGCTTACTTTGAAGACACGAAATTTATTGTTTTTCATCTGTTAGTCTGTGCTTCTGTATGTTTGTCTGTCCCGCTATAACTGCTACAAAATGCAATCAAAACTTTTTTTTTTTCTGAAACAAAATTGTAAAACTCTAGATTACTGAGTTTACACTTACAAAAGTTCCTGATACATCAGATTTAGGTGTTTGTGGTTGGCAGGTATGTAGAAGTATGAAGATAATGAAAAATATTTGTCCAAACTGTTACTTATCCTTATAAATCAAAATGTATAAGGAAATGCAAGATATACAATAACCATTAGCACAATTATTAGAAAGTGGCAAATTTAAATCAAGTGATGCTACGGGGGGTTCAGGGGGGCGGAGCCCCCCTGAAGAAATCTACTATGTTATAATAAAAAAACAAAAATAATAGATCATGAAAATTTCAGAATATCCTAACATAACTAAATTTTTAATTTACCGCTTTTGAAGGCTGAAAATGTCTAATTCTTATTTTATTCTTATAAATAATTAAGTACTATGAAAATTTTAAATTAAAGTTTCCAAGAAGTTGAATATTACCCAAAGTGTGTTTAAATATATATATATATGTGCAAAGCTGACGTTGAGGCTCCTGATCTGCAGATTTACTAGTATCATTAATCATTTATCATTAATTTATTTATTACAATTTCATTAATATCTAGAAAAATACATGAGGAATTATCCTGAAACTCTAAGCGTGTTAATATAATAGTACAGGTTATCCGTTTCCGTGAAGATTTTTTCCCGGTCCTCTATAGGAGACCGTCAACAAACTAAAAAAGTATGAATATCTTTTGGATAACCATGTCAAAAGTAATGTAGCAAAAGCGATCAAATTGTAGATTATGATTAAGTGGCTTATTTTAATAAACTGTGTTTTTTTTTTATGTCGATAGCACGTATACTCGTAGAAAAATTAAGATTTTTTAAAAGACAGTCCCAAATTTTCCCAAGATTTTTGCTTATAATTTGCAGAGTTCTTAATATAAAATAATGTTCTTTTTCACAAGTATAACAAACAAAATTGTACACAATACCCTGTAATCAGAATTAAAAATTAATAAAAATTGTATGAAAAATGAGTAGGTTTACTAAATAATTTTTCATTGCGCATGCGTCAACGATATCAAAATTTCATTTGCATATTGTGTTAGCTAAATGTATAGAGTAACTTCTGTAAAAGTTCCAAAAATATAGCTTGGAAATTCTGAAAGTGATCGTCTATAGAATCAGCTCAAAATCCGTTATTCCCAAAGTGAGGCAAAAATATGAGGGGTTGTATCCATATATCCATTGATTAATGGCTATAAAGAATGTACAATATGGCGCTTAATACTATATTTAGATAAAACCCCTGCTTTATTTTGTGAATAATGGAATTTGAGTTGATTCTATAGACGATCACTTTCAGAATTTTCAAGTTATGTCTTTGAAAGTTTTACAGTAGTTGCTCTATACATTTAGCTAACACAATATGCAAATGAAATTTTGATATCGTTGACGCATGAGCAATGAAAAATTATTTACTAAACCTGCTCATTTTTCACAGAATTTTTATTATTTTTTAATTCTGATGACAGAATATTTTGTACAATGTTGTTTGTCATATTTTCAGAAAAGAACTCTGCCAATTATAAGCAAAAAACTTGGAAAAATTTGGGACTGTTTTTATAAAAACCTTAATTTCTCTACGAGTATACATGCTACCTACATAAAAATGAACACAGTATATTGCAATAAGCCATTTAATCATAATCTACAGTTATAGCGCTTTTGCTACATTAGTTTTGACAGTGTTATCCAAAAGTTATTTGTTTTTTTTTCAATTTTTTGACGGTTCCCTATAGAGTTTCGGAGAAAAATTTTCACGGAAACTATCACCTGTACTATTATATTTACATGCTTAGAATTTCAAGAGAATTCCTCATGTATTTTTCTAGATATTTAACAAAATGTCTAAAATCGCAAGTGGACGGTCATCCATCTTTGGCCATATAGTGTATATACTATATACTATAACTTATACATATTAGATCTACATATCATAAAAAATGCATTATTTAAAACTAGGGATGCACCGAATAGTGATTTTGGCCAAATACCGAATGCCGCATATTCGGCCGACAGCTGAACCGAATATCAAATATTCGGAAAGGCGAATAGTAATTGTTGGGCCGAATACCGAATATTCGGCTTTCCAAATACTTTTTATGTTTCAAAGTTTAAAGGTATTAAAATGTTACTTTTTAAAACAATTTTACATAATATTTAATAAGAGAAACTTATATTTTGATAAACAAGAGCTTTTTATAAGAACATTTAGTACTGAAAAAATTCTACAATTAATTATTTAAGAAGCACAATTATGAGACTTTTTTAACTAATAAAATTTTAAATTTTATGATTTCTTCTACGAATTGAAACAAACATTTTAAAATCATAGAGAAATAATGAAAAAATGGTTGAAGAAAAACTGTAGTGTCTCATAATTGTTCTTTTTAAATAACTTATGGCAAATTTTTTATTAATATAAAGCATAAGTAATTCCGAAAAAAGGAATGTCTAGATCATAGTTCTTTTCTTACGAATGGTGGCATTTTCCATCCTTCCCATCATATCATATTTTACAAAAATCAAAGCATGCGAGTTGAAAATGTAGTTATGGTATCTTATTTATTGTTAATGCAACAAACGAAAACACAGGTTTAACCTATAGTGAGATGAAATACAATGTACTTATGACTCAGTAGGTTGATTATGGTTTCATTAACACTGTGACGGCGATGCGTATTAACGCAATTAATAAACTCACATGCTTTAGTGGACTGTAACATACTTTATTTTCCAAGACATTGCGAAGCGTTGCTAGCTCTTCTAGCAAAACAAAACAACAACTAAGAAAAAAAAAGACAATTTGCGTTTCTATAGTTACATACATTAGCGAACTAGTATGATGCCACATTTCAAAGATAAATTACAAATAACTCTAACATACACCCCGAAATTGAAGGGTCAACTTCAATAAATTATACAATACAAAATATTAACATTACAAATGCTTAAGCAATATGATACAGTGCAACAATTTTCTTTTAACAATGAAAAATTCAATTATGAACATACAGCAATAGAAAAGCTAAAAGAAAAAATACGTAACAAAACCTCTTTTTACATTTTGTAATTAATTTTTGAGAATTGTTGTGGAGGTAACGCAATTTTTTAAATACTTCTTTTAAGTATTCCCCTAGCGGTTTTAACTTCTACAACCCTAATCTTACCATCTGCACCTGGGAAAATATTTATAATGCGTCTTACTAGGGAAGTGCACGAAGTGTGAGTCACCGATTTTGACAAAAGTGGTATCGTTGGAAAGATCTCATCGAGAGCAGAAAAAAACTCAATAGAACTACTCATCGCAAATGAGTCGTTATCGAGATATCCGACAATATATGTGACGCAACTAGCGCATACTTAAAGGGGCGCCGTAAAAAATTTTAGTCTCGATTTTAACTAAAGTGGTATTGTTGAAAAGATATCATCGTGAGGATTAAAAAACTCAATGGAATCACCCTTCGGAAATGAATTGTTTTCGAGATATCCTACAATGTGTCACATTTTTAATACACACTTCTAGGAGACTGCATTCACTAGGGAAGAGCAAAAAGTGTAAGGCACCAATTTTGACAAAAGTAATATCGTTGGAAAGACCTCATCGAGAGCAGTAAAAAACTCAATGGAACTACACGTCGCAAATAAGCCGTTATCGAGATATCCGTCAATTTATGTCGCTTAACTAGTGTAAACTTAATGGGAGACCGCAAAAAAATGTTTTCTCGATTATAATGAAAATGGTGTCTTTGCAAAGATATCATTGTGAGAAGTAAATAAAAAGAATATTGCCCAGTTAAACTGATGGCATTGAGCTCACAGGCTACGCATACTAATTGTACATTACAGCCTTGTATTTTCGTTAATTCTGTTCGAAAAAAAAATTAAGAAGGGGAAACAGCTCTCCCCTTTCTCCTTTTCATACTTAATCATTGAACCTCCTAAACTATCAAGTACATGCTTTATCATATTAAAAAATCTATATCCAAAATTCAGAGCAAATCGGATAATTCTTAATAAAAACCCATTTAGCATTTATGTAATTTAAGAGGAGTTATTCCCCTCTTTTATACTTAACCATTAAACTTCCAAAACTATTCAGAGATTTGAACGAAATCTGACAATTCTGATTGAAAAATCCATTTATACAAGTTAAGGGGAGGGGCATTAGAACCCCCGTTCCCCCTGTTTATATTTATTCAATGAACACCTAATAACAGCCACGGACTCGCCTCATCAGAATGATCCTATATCTAAATGTTGAACGAAAACTGTTAATTCTGCATGAAAATCCCGTTTATATCAATTAAGGAGGGGGCATGAGCCCCCTGTTTCCCCTGTTTATACTTATTCAATGAGCACCTAATAACAGTCACGGAATCGCCTCATTAGAATGATCCCATATTTAAATTTTGAACGAAAACTGTTAATTCTGCATTAAAATCTCGTTTATATCAATTATGGGGAGAGGCATGAGCCCCCCGTTCCCCCTCTTATACTTATCGAATGAACTCCAAAAACTAATCAGGGAAGCGCCTTATCAGGATATACCTATATACAAAATTTCAAGTGGATCCGATATTTTTATCATGAGTTATCGCGTTGCGCACGAACGCACGTACATACAGAACGGACGGGCACATAAGCTCTCAGGCTATGATAGCCTGTGAGCTAATAAAGAATACTTCCCAGTTAAACCGATGGCATTGAGCTCACAGGCTACAAATACTAATTGTACATTGAAGCCTTATATTTTCAAGGGTTAATTCCGTTCGAAAAAAATTAAGAAGAGGAAACAGCTCTCCCCTTTCCCCCTTTTTTATACTTAATCATTGAACCTCCTATGCTATCAAAGACATGCTTTATCATATAAAAAATCTTTATCCAAAATTCAGAGCAAATGAGATAATTCTTAATAAAAACCCATTTAGCATTTATATAATTTAAAAGGAGTTATCCCCCTCTTTTATACTTAACCATTAAACTTCCAAAACTATTCAGAGATTTGAATGAAATCTGAAAATTCTGCTTGAAAAACCCATTTATATAAATTAAGGGGGGGGCATTAGAACCCCTGTTCCCCCTGTTTATACTTATTCAATGAACACCTAATAACAGTCACGGAATCGCCTCATCAGAATGATCCTAATCTAAATTTTGAACGAAAACTTAATTCTGCATGAAAATCCCATTTATATCAACTAAGGGGAGGGGCATGAGCCCCCCCGTTCCCCCTCTTATACATATCGAATGAACTCCAAAAACTAATCAGGGAAGCGCCTTGTCAGGATATACCTACGTACAAAATTTCAAGTGGATCGGATATTTTTATCACGAGTTATCGCGTTACGCACGAACATACAGGACAGACGGGCACATAAGCTCTCAGGCTATGATAGCCTGTGAGCTAAAAACTCAAAGGAACAAACCATCTGAAATGAGCGATTTTCGTAACATCCGACAGTTTCTGTCACTTAATGCAGTTTCCTAGAAGTGTGTATTAAAAATGTGACACAAATTGTCGGATATCTCGAAAACAATTCATTTCCGACGGGTGATTCCATTGAGATTTTTAATCCTCACGATGATATCTTTTCAACGATACCACTTTAGTTAAAATCGAGACTAATTTTTTTTACGGTGCCCCATTAAGTATGCGCTAGTTGCGTCACATATATTGTCGGATATCTCGATAACGACTCATTTGCGACGAGTAGTTCCATTGAGTTTTTTGCTGCTCTCAATGAGATCTTTCCAACGATACACCTTCTGTCAAAATCAGTGACTCACACTTCGTGCACTTCCCTAATTAGTAAGTATTTATTTGTAGAAATATCTTCTTCCTTTATCAACACTAGGGTTCCTATGTTTACATTATTTTTTTTCAAATCGCCACTTAGAGCGTTGTTGGAGCGTATTTAAATACTCTTTATTCCAACGATTCCATATCAATTGAATGTATTTTGAAATTCTATGCCATCTAGATAGTCTATTTTCCTTTACATTAATTAATTCTTGTTCAACGATGGCTGTCATAGGCCTTCCGATTAAGAAATGGCCTGGTGTTAAGGCCTCCAAGTCATTCACGTCTGAAGACAATGGAGTGATTGGCCGTGAATTTAATATAGCCTCTATTTGAGCAATTACAGTTAATAACTCTTCGAACGTTAGCCTTGCATCGCCTATCGTTTGCTTTAGATGATATTTTACCGATTTTATTCCTGCCTCCCACAACCCGCCAAAATTAGGTGCTCTGGGTGGAATAAATTTCCAAATAACATTCTCTTCTGACAAATAATTCGCTAACTTCTCCTCAGGATGTCTTAGTAAATTATGGAGTCTCTGTAACTCGGCGTTAGCACCAACGAAGTTTTTTGCATTATCTGAAAAGATTACTGCGCACCCAATGAACCTTTTTAAGGTGTCAATGAATGCATCTGTAGTCAATTCTGACACTAGTTCGAGATGCACTGCTTTAGTTACAAAGCAAACAAAGATTGCCAAATACACCTTATTAAGAATTCCCTTTCTCTGTCCCTTATATTTTATGAAAAAGGGGCCACCAAAATCTGTTCCCACGTAATTAAACGGTGCGCTAGGGCGTACTCTTCTCTCTGGGTAGGGAACCCATGATTTGTTTGATAGTTATGGGGTTGCTTTTACTACAAGTTACACACTCATGCGTTATTTTTCTAGCTAAATTTCTTTCCCGTAGCGGCCAGTATTTTTGCCTCAAGTAGCATAATAATGCTTGTGCACCTATATGAAGATATTTTTTATGATAGTCAATTGCAATTAGGCTACACAATTTACCCTTAGCTGGCAGAATATATTGATGTTTTTCAGAAAACTTTAGGTCTGTATTATCTAAACGCCCTCCTTACTCTTAGCACATTATCTGCATCTAAAAAGGGATTTAACAATCGCAATTTACTTTTCTTAGAAATTTGCTTACCTTCTAGAAATGCAGTATATTCTGCCTTAAATTCAACTTTTTGAATTTCCCGAATTAAAAATATTTCTGATCGTGATAATTCTTCTATACTTACTTGTCCCTTTCTTTTTTCAGCTAATTTTCTTGTGTTATCTAAGAACCTGAAAATATAACTTAAACACGTAATATTTTAGTATAATTGTTACTGATACTTAAAATTTCATTTACAAATTCACTAGAATTTAAACTGATTAGTGCTGTACTGTTTTTCAATTTTAATTCTGCTGAAAAGCCACTATTGTTTTTGACTTGTTCTAAATCAATGTTCTGATCTGATTCAATGTCACTTTTTCTTAAGAAGAGAGGGCCATGCCACCAAAGTTCACAATCAATTAATTTGTCGAAGGTTAGTCCTCGAGACACAAGGTCTGCTGGATTGTCCTCTGAGCATACATGTCTCCATTAAAAAGTCTGGGTCAACTCTTCAATTTTGTAAACTCTATTGGCCACAAATGTTTTATGTAGATGAGGGGGAGTCTGAATCCACGCTAAGACGATGGTTGAATCACACCATAATATTATTTTATTGATGTTCAACTTTAGCACATTCACTATCTTAGATACGAGTTGAGACAATAAGGCAGCTGCGGACAATTCCAATCGTGGGATTGTCAAAGATTTCAATGGTGAAAATCTAGAGTTGCTGTACAGTAAATTTAAAGACGCATTAAATTTTGTGAAACAGCGTAGATAAATGGCTGCTCCATATGCGAGCTCGGATGCGTCGGAGAAGCCGTGCAGTTCAACTTCCGAATGTCCTTCGTTTAAAACAAAACGATTGATTTTTAAATTGTTTATATTCTGAAGCGTTCTGATAAAGCGTCGCCATTCATCGTTAATGTCATCTGGAAGTGGATCGCTCCAATCTAGCTTTAACAGCCAGAGTCTTTGTATGAAAATTCTAGCCATCTATTCCTTCCTATATAGTCTATTCCAGGACCGAGTAATCCCAATGGATCGTAAATACGCGCTATGTCGGATAAAACTGTTCTTTTTAAATATACGTTTAATTTCCTTAACTGAGGAATTAAACGAAAAGCAGTCACGAACTGGATTCCATAACAATCCTAGAGTTTTAGTTCTCTGGTCCTCATTGCGATCATTGAATGCATACTCTTGTTTGCTAGTTGCGATTTTCAAGAGTTCGGGGTGATTAGCACACCATCGGTGCAACTTCATGCCACCACGTTCAAGCAATGCGATTAATTGTACTTGCACTTGTTGAGCCTTATTTAAAGTGTTAGCTCCTGTTAATACGTCGTCCACGTAGAAATTTTGAAGAACTACACGTGATGCTAGCGGAAAATTGTCCTTTTCATCAATTGCAAGCTGATTCAAAGTCCGCGTAGCAAGATAAGGCGCATTCAATGTACCGTATGTAATCGTCTTTAACTTAAATATTTTGACTGGTTCTTTTTCATCAGTTTTCCACAAAATTCGAAGCAAATCTCTCCGGTTTTCCGAAATTAATATTTGGCGATACATCTTTATGATGTCAGCAGTAAAGACGTATTTATGAGTTCGAAATCGACAAATGATATCGAAGAGCTCATCTTGGACTAATCCTCCGTTTAATAAAATATCATTTAAACAAACACCACTGGTAGCAGCTGCACTAGCATCGAAGACAACCCTTAATTTCGTGCTTGGTTTCTCGGGTTTGTATACCCCATGATGCGGCAAATAATATGAAAATTCGGGCTTATTTTCCTACAAGATTTCTTCTAAGTGTCCCAAATTGTTATATTCGTTAATAAATTCTTCGTATAACAATTTCATGGCTGGATTGTGCGCAAATAGCTTAAGTGATTTAATCGCTAAAGTGCGTTTTTCTTTGATTCTCCTAAACATGCAAGTCCACCAGTTTTAATTGGCATTTCCACAATATACCTACCATCTTCTCTTCTAGTATGTGTACGCAAGAAATGTTCCTCACAATACTGCTCTTCTTTACTTTTTATTAGGTTTTTATCATGAATCGCTTCAATTTCCCAAAATTTTTGCATCGCGTTGGATAAATCATCCACAGATTGAACAAGACCACAATAATTATAAAAATTTTGTTGCGGAATAGACATAGAACCACTGGCAACATAGCCAAAAACAGTTTCTTGAAAAACCAAATTTTGCATATTTATTTTATTTTGTCCAATTAATTAAAAAAAATACTTCGTTTGATAATAAAACATGTATTGGGCCTGGTTTATCAAATTGTGGATCAGCTAACTGAAAAGTTTGTAAATGCGTAATAGGCATGATGTTTAGATATGTAGCTTGTGTTATGCGCGTAATTTTAGGAACAACAAAAAATTGCAATGTTTCATTAAAACTCCTGTTTTTATTTGTTATGGTTGTTATAATACGTTCCTTTATATTCATAACTGAACCATTTAGCCCTGAAACTGATGCGTTTATTTTCCTTCCTTTCAAGAACAGTAGCTCAGAATATTCCTTTGTTATAAAGTTATTTTGCGATCCTGAATCTAACAATGCTCTAAGAGGAACAAATTCTCGTCTATCGCATTTTGTCGCATTTTGTACATATATTATCGCAGTTGAAAGCAGTACTTGTTTACTAGAAGAAGACGTCATACTCATTACAGTATTGTTAATAGTTAAATGCGTGTTATCAAATGAATGTGTATTTTCACTCAAAGCGGTAACAGACATTTGATTATTTGTGTAACTATGAGGAGTAAATGCGTTTGCGGTTGGCGATAAATTACTACTAATATTATTTTAATCTTGGATTGCTATAGTCTGATTAGTGTCAATATTTTCCTCACCGCGTTCCAGGTGGATCAATGTGTGATGATGTTTGTTGCATTTTCTGCACGTGCTTGAACTTTTGCACTGGCTAATGTTATGAACTGTTGTTAAACAGTTGAAGCATATTTTTTTTCATTTTAACAATATTAAACTTTTTTTTTCAGGTAAATTTAAGAATTGGGAACATCTCATTAAAATGTGATCGGCTTTAAACATTGAATAAATGTGTGGACCTTCTGCTAACAAAGTCAATGACATAGAATTAAATGAACGTTTCTGATCCTTACTGAAAGGTTTAACAGACGTGACTTTATGGATATTTTCCAAAAATTGAGATCGTTTTTCTAAAAATAAAAGTAATTCATCTAACTTCGGAACTTCTTTTGAACTTATCGTCACTTCATAATTTTTAGAAAGATTATATAATTCAAAATCTTCAAGGCGCGAATGCTTTTTTTTACATTATCGACTAGATTTCGAAGATCTTCAGCGGAAGGCTGTGTAAGTTTATCTGCGTTTAAGAGTGAATTGATGTGTATTCATTTTCGTATGTCTTTTAATGCTTGAAATAAAGATGAAAAAGTGTCTTCTGTGCTAATCAAAGCTCTTGCATCACTTATTAATGCTGCTGATAAATAATTCAACTTTTGCGCATCTGATAGTTGCTCATTTGAAGTTATTAAGTTGTTAAATTGTAATTTAAATAGACCCCATTCATCTGGTTTTCCGGAGAATTTCGGAAGAGATATATCGGGTAATTTAATATTTACCGCGTTGTTTATTTGAGTAGAATTTGGTTAAATTTCATTGGAAACTTTACTTTGTTCTAAATGTTTAAGTTTCTTTTTAATTTGAAATTTGGCCTTTATAATTTTTCCCTGGTATTCTTAGCTAGCGTTAATGTCAATTTCATATTCTTTTTCTAAACTAATACCAGATTCTATTTCTTTATTTAGGTTTTTTAGAGTTTGTTCTCTGTCATTTAATTGTTCTGAAATTTCTAAATAACTATCAATATCAATATTTTTATAATTTATTAAAGCTTCTAATTTACTAATTAATTTCTTAATTGAAGTGCGTAATGTTGCACGCTTCTTTTTTAATTTTTCAATATTTTCCATGTTCAAAAACTTATAATAACAGCAAAAAGAATAATAAATTATTCATACCTTGATTGCTGCGGGCAGACGATTTTTTTTCTTTCTTCATCAGGCCATCTTGCGGAATAATGTTCTGATAAATTCAATGACGAAAACAGTTCATTATTATCGAACTTTTCTTTTCGAAGTGAAGAAAAAAGATATATAGACTCCGGGAGATGTAACCAGGATAATATGTGGTGGCGATGCGTATTAACGTAATTAATAAACTCACATGCTTTAGTGGACTGTAACATACTTTATTTTTCAAGACACTGGGAAGCGTTGCTAGCTCTTCTAGCAAAACAAAACAACAACTAAGAAAAAAAAAAGATAATTTGCGTTTCTATCGTTACATACATTAGCGAACTAGTATGATGCCACATTTCAAAGATAAATTACAAATAACTCTAACAAACACAAATTGCCTGCCTTGATAGCTATTACTAATCTCAAAAGTTTTTCTTTCTTGTTTAAGGACTTTTATTTGGGAAAAGCAAAAAACAGATTTTTTACTAAATAAAACTTAGGAACTTGCATCTGCACTCGCATCACTTATTCCTAAGGAGAATCCTAATAAATCACCATTTTAATCCTCCTCATGGTTAAATTTCTTAAGTTATACTTTACAAATAGCAAATAAATAATGTAAAAACATTCTATTTTATTTAAATATGATTTTCTTTCATATTATCTATAATAATAAAGAGACAATTATGTTTGTGTGTCAGCGCTGTTCTGAAGAGACTGCTGTAAGTAGAATTACAAAATCTGGAGGGAAGGTACTTTTATACATGTAGTTTTGAATCTCGAAGCCCGATTTTCGATTTTTTGATTTAATTTTTTTATTTAATTTTTTTAGGCGATTTTTAGCGCTCTTTTCGCGGTTTTATCCCAATAGTGAAAAAAGGTTTCATTCTTTTAACCCAATATAGCAATTTTTTTTCGTTTCAACAAAGTTTATTCGGAATTCCTACATCGATTTTTAAATTTTTAATGAATTTTTTATGCGATTTTTAGTGTTTTTTCACATTTTGCGGCTGTTTTTTTATATTGATAAAAGGAAAATTGTTTCGAACTTTTATTGTAATGCACAAAATTTTATCTGCTATGATTTTTAGATTTTTAGATTTCAATGATTTTTAATTCGATTTTGAATGCAATTTTTAACGATTTTTCGAGATTTTTCGCTTTTAGTATCTATTTTTTTCCTTAGTTTTTCTATCAAAAACTTGAACCGTTGAGAATGAAACAGGTAGAATTTTTTTGCAAAATTTTCCCAAAATGTTAAAAGTTAAAGTACCACTATTTTTTAATAGAAGTTTCATGAAATATCTTAAATTCTTGCTTAAGACCGCCAACCCCTCGAGTAATATATCTCCTGATAGGTTTTTTTTAACAGAGTTTCGTTTAGATATAGTTTTGATAAGAATAGAGTGCGCTTCTTGGTGGTGGAATATGGAACCAACAGACAGCGATTGTGTTAGAATTCGGAAATCTTACAATATGATTTGTTTTAAACTGTAAGATTGTTTATAGTACATGATAAATTTTTTTTAAAAGATGGTTTAACATATTTCAGGGTGCGAAAGGAGAGGGGAGCGAACAAAATTAGGAAATGTAACAAGAAAGCCTGTTTGAAACTTTAAGATAGCTTATAATACAAACTAAAAATTTTTAAATGCCGACGCACTGTGGGATATTTGAAGAATCTGGCTGGCCAAAAGTCGATTTCATAAAGTACATCGCACGATCGAATGGAGGGATACAGTTTGAAGCTGAATCTTTGGGAATCCTGTGATACCATTTTTATCTTGTTTAAGCAAACGATGACTTCCTGTTATCAGTTGAAATTAGAGTGTCCCGTTAAACGCATCGGCGACAGATCGTTGTGCATTGTGACTTTCTATTTTCGAAAGTGAATAACTTTATTTTTGAAAGTATTTAAAATCTAATCGTTATGGATAGTGACGAGGCATGTATCTATTATTATATTTTTGATTTTTAAATTAATTAGTTTAATTAGTTTTCGTATTTGCAAAATTAATTGAAAACAACATATATTTTTCTATTATTTTTGTCTCTTATTTCTGACTTCACGAAGGGTTTTGTTATATTTCCAAGCTTTTCCAAGCAGAGTTACTTGTTTTAGCAATAAGTATTCTCCCTTCTTTTTTTCTTTTCGTTAAAAGTAGTTCTGCATTCGTCTGCTTTTGAAATTGAAGGCAATATAAATATTCTCTTACAAACTTCTGAGTAAGCATCTGAAATCACTATATATAGATATTTAACTCATATTTATGATATAAATTTTAAAATGAAAAATATTGTTATGATTTATTATAAAGTGATCATATTTGTTTACTTTTCAGTCAATCTTATTGAAATTAATTTATATTAATTTGAAAGAAAAAAATGCTTTAAAATAATGTATTCATTCCCTTTTATCTTTTTAAAGCACTTTTCAGAAAATGAAAGGAATTTACTGCTTATTGTTAACTATTTTTGTCTAAAAAATAAGTCGCATCAATTTTGCATAAGTGTTTGTTAAAAATTAGTTAAAGATTGCAAGATTAAAAAAAAAAAAATGTAAGAGATAAAATAATGTTATCCATCTAACTTGTATATATTTATTATGCATTCTGTTATCTACTTTTCTTATTTATTTTAATTTAGGGTCTTCGAATGTCAAAGTAATGACTAGAAATGAATTTTTTAACATTATGTAAAAGCAAAACCATCAAATGTAAATGATAGACTGACTTTTCTTGAAAATTACCTTCTTAATAATACTTTTGATGATGATGAATTAAAAAACTTCAAGCACAATTTTTCCCAATTTAAGGGTAAATTCAAGAGCAAATGGATCGTAGCCCTTCACAAATTAGATATTTTTATGAAAAATAATAAGGACTGACTTGAAGCTACAGTAGAAATTTCAATTAAAATAAATGGATCAGGGATGACAGCAAAAATTTTCACTGAATCAAATGATAGGACAAAGCGGAAAATGTTTGAAAGTTTGAGGAGATTAACAGATGTAGAAGTACTTACACATGCTGTTCAGTTAAAATTAGAAATTTCAGAGAAGATAGATGCTGACCATGTGTTAAAAGAATTAACATAATTACCAAAGCAAGCATCCAAATATAAAAAAGCATATTTGAGAACTCAGCAAACATAAAAGAAAACACAAATATCCCCCTTTTTTAAACATTATCATTATTTGTCGAAACTAATCTTTCCAGGAACCAATATGAAATTATAAGAAATGATAAATAAAATGTATACCCGGGCTACAGTTTTCCACAACAAGCTGAAATTCATTACTATCCAGAAAAGCAGTCTTTTAAAATTACCGAAACTTGCGCATAAATCAATACTTAAGAATAACTTAATTTAACAGTGACACGATTATTCATTTATTTGAAAGAATTTTTGGTAAATTTAAATGAAGAGGAAACATGTGCATTAATTCTTATATGTAAATGGGGCAGTGATGAATCGCAACAATAACAATAAAAACAAAAATTTGAGAGTGATTCCTCTTCCTCTTTCTATATTTTAGTGCTTATTATTTCCTATTCAATTACTTTGCAACATAAACAACAAAACTATTTGGCAAAACCTATTACATGCTTCACTACTACTACACCAATAATACTCCAATAATACATCTCCTTACAACACTAATAATGCTATTTATCATAATTATCATTTATTTTATAATACTAATTTTGTTCAATAAAACCAGCACAGAGTTGTAAAACATCAATGATTTTTAAAATAGTAAACAATATTTATTAAATAAACGTTTTTGAACCTTTTAAATTAGTTTAAAACAAAAAATAATTTTGGCCGCCCAGATTTGTCAAATACCCCTCTGTGCGACGATGTCCTGGAGAGACTGCTGCAGGAAGAGCTACAAAATTTTGGTGGGAAGTTTCTCTATATATGAAGTTTAGCACCTCGAAGGCCGATTTTTGATTTTTTAATATAATTTTCATGCGATTTTTAGCAGGTTTTTTTTATAATGTTTCGAGACTGCTTTTCCCCTTTAGCGGAAAGAATGCGGTTTCATCCTTTTAATCTATTGTAATGAATTTTGTTCTCTTTTCAATATAATTTATTTGGATGTCGCCTAATGACTTTTGAATTTTTAGTGAATTTTTTAGTGCAATTTTTAATGTTTTTCTTCGTATTTTGCACTGTATTTTGATATTAGTAAAAGGAATTTTGACTCAAACTTTTAGTTTAATGTACTAAATTTTTGACTGCTAGCATATGCATGCGAAGATAAAACTTCACCCGACCCAAAGTTTCAATTTGGCGTCCCCCCCCTCTCCCCCGCGAACTTTTTTGGTGATAGACCAAAAATGACGTGGGTAATATACATTTGGCGCCAGCTAAATTTCCGTGCCGGGGCAATCGCCCCTTTCACCCCCTTCCCCTTTCGCACGGTGCTGTCTGATAAGATTCATGAATTTCAACGATTCTTAATGAGATTTTTCGAGATTTTTTGCGCTTGATGTCGAATTTTCGTCATTTATGAAATATTTCTAATTACAATGTTTTACAATGTTTTATTAGAATAAATTTTTAACCCTGCTATTTTTTAATATTAGTGATTTCTTATGCATTTTTCAAAGATTTTTTTTTTTTCGAGTTCTATGGTAATTTTTGATATTCGAAAATAAAAATTGATCATTAAACTTTTAATCGTATGTAATTTTAGAGATTTTTAATGCATTTTTTAAAAGATTTTTCGCATGCCGCGTCGCTTTTTATCATCCATAAAATATTTCCGTGTAATACTTGATTATGCAGTCGATCAATTTCGCCAAATTATAAATAAATAATATAATAATAATATAATAATAATAATGTTAAATAATGAAAGGACAAATAAATTAGAAAAACATTAATAAAATACAAAGAAAACAACGAAGTAAAAAAAAACTTGATGACGTAACAAACATGTGTAACGCGTTTAATCTCAAGTGAATGTGACATTTACGATCAGCCATTATTGGCGTTTAATCTTATAGTTTGGCAATTACTTTCTTGACCGACCGGATAATCAAATAGTATTGATTTCTGATTAGAATGTTTTATCCATTTGGGAAAATTCTGATTACTGCAATTTAAAAATTAACTAGAGATTTTTAGTGTATTTTTCAGTGCGTTTTTAATGCAGTTTTCAATGCTATTTTTAATTAACTTTTTAATGCGATCAGTACCATTTTTTTCGATTTCCACAGTGATGTTTAAACAATTAAAAAAGGAATTTGGTTTCAAATTTTTAGACTAATTTAGTAAATTTCACCATCTACATTTTTTAAATGTTGTCTATTTTCAATGCGATTTTTGAATACATTTTGTGTTCTGTCGACTTTTTTGTAATTCATGAAAAATGTGATTGCTATGTTTTACCCAACTACAATAAATTTTTATTTTCGGGATGCATTTACATTTAGCGAATTTTAATGATTTTTTCAATAACGTTTTTCGTGGTTTTTAGAATTTCATCGCTATTTTTTGAAATTTGTAAAAGGAATTTAATTTCATATTTTTATCCTAACTCCTTTAAAAAAATTTGCCATTTACGAATTTTGAAATTTAGTAATTTTTAATGCAATTTTTAGCTTTTTTTTTTTTTATACATTTTGCGTCAATATTTTGCCATTCATGAAAGTTTTCCACTTGCATTGTTTTACCCTTATATACCCTAGCCTAATGTAGCTGATTTTTCCATATATCTATATTTAATGCGATTTTTCGAGATTTTCTACGCTTTGCTCCAATTTTTTATCATTCGAAAGTGATTTCCGATTACAATGTTTTACCCAAATACAGTAAACTAGCCGCCTTGGCGATCAGATTGGTTTCCCTTGAATGTAAACTAACCATTAAATCATATTTCTTTTATTCATAATTTATTTTAATTGCTTAATTTTTTGCTAAATTAGAACATTCTGCCAGATAAATAGACACAAGATGTCATATACGCACCACATTGGTGCGATTGCAACAAAATGCAATTATATGCGCTTCACAGGGTAACCCGGCTATTGTTACTTATTTATTAATAAACTGTTTATTTTCATTTTCTTTTTTAAAATGATATAAATTGTTTTACTCTATAATTATTAACTAAGCTTTTTTTATCTATGATTATTTCCTTTTAAAATAATAGAAATTAGTTAAAAAATATGCACGTAACTGGTTTTCGCCGAATTGGCGCCAGAAATATAGCGCGCCAATGTAGTGCATATATGACATCTGTGACATTTAGCCATTTGTTTAGTTCCTTGGCGATTTTTTGCCATTCGGAAACCTATTTCGATTTCAAACATTTTTCCTAATATAGTTATTTTTCGATTGCACTGTCTTGGCATTTAATAGGATTTTCGGCGTTCCATATCAACTTTTTGTTATTCATGAATAATTTCTGATTACAGCCCCTTTCCCCCACCCTTCATATTAGTTTTTTAGGCATTGACTTCGAAATATTTAGCGATTTTTAATGCAATTTTCAATGTTATTTTTAGACATTCTTCAAGTTTCGTAGCGATTCTTTGACATTCGGAAATTGATTTCGGTTTCAAACATTTTGTTTAATATAGTTAATTTTTTGATTGCAGTATTTTATCTTTTAACAGTAAATTTTTACCCTAGCGATTTTTTAATATTTTGCGATTTTTAATACTATTTTCAGTGCAATTTTCGGGCTTTCACAGTCATTTTTTGACATTTTTCAAAGGAATTCGATTTTAAAATTCTAGCCTAACAGGAATTTGGCTTCAAACTTTTAGTCTTTATGGTAATTGTTTTGCTCTCCTATTTTGATTTCCAGCAATTTTTAATGCAATGTTTTAGCTCTTTTTTGTTTGTTTGAGTTCACGGGGATTTTTTTTATACGGAAAAGGAATTCGGTTTTAAGCTTCTTTCTAATATGAAAAATTTTCTCTTGTGCGATTTTTGCTACATTGAAGGTTTTTATTGCGATTTTTAATTTTTTTATTCGCATTTCACTGCTTGGCATTTTATTAGACTAAATAGATTGAAAACTTTTATCCAAATAGAATAAATTTTTAGTTCCGCGATTTTTGAAAATTTTGCCATTTTTAGCACGTTCCAACAAAGTTGAAAAGTGCTTATGCATTCGGTTTGTCTGTCCGTCTGTCCGTCTGTCCGCGCTCTAACTCCCGTAAATATACTCGGATTGCTATGAAATTTTTATACGTTATTGAGGTTTACCCTAGCACGAAGCCTATTGAAAATTAAGTATCTACCATGATTAGTTTATCTACAGAGAGAATCAAAAGTTTCCCATTACATTACGGCCTATGGGGAAAAATCGTTAATATACTCGGATTGCCATGAAATTTTAGGACGTTATTGACGTTTACCCTAGCACAAGTCCTATGGAAAATGAAGTTTCTACCATGATCAGTTCATCTACAGGGCGAATCAAAAGTTTCCCATTGCATTACGGCCTATGGGGAAAAATCGTTAATATACACGGATTGCCATGAAATTTTAGGACGTTATTGAAGTTTACCCTAGCACGAACCCTACTGAAAATGAAGTTTCTATTATGATTAGTTTATCTACAGGGCAAATCAAAAGTTTTCCATTACATTACGGCCCATGGGGAAAAATCGTTTCAAAGGAATTTTAAAGATGTTATACCGTGTCAAACATTAAAATATGCATTCTATAAAATATAAGGTGAAAATGTAGCACAAAAGAATTCCATTAGATAATGGTAAAAGGGGAATTGTGTGTGACATATTTTAAATATATTAAGCTTTTTCATGTATAATAAAATTGATATATGCCACTGAAGCTTAATATAAATTATACGCTACTGTCTTGCATAATATGAAGTACATAGCATTTACAGGGCCATACAAAAGATTTCAAATAGTATATTCTTTCCGAAGTACCGTATATGTGTCCGATGATGGCTGATGGAGGGATGAAATGCATTTTAATTATGATATTCGCGTTTATATTTCGCTAAATATATGCACATCATATGGTGTGTATAAATGTTATAGTTGATATACAGGGCTACCCAAAAGAGCTCACCAACGTTACTGAATATGAGCGCAAATTATTTAAACGTGGCTCTTAAATAAGCTATGCATTTTTACGCTGAGCTGCATTCAATTTACTGAGAAATGTTTGCAGAATATAGATAAAGGAATATACAGGGCCACGCAAAGAATTCGGTACATGGACGCCTATGAATGATGATTTATGAGAATGTGGTTTCAGTTGTTTAAAAGTGTTTTAGTTTACAATAAATTTTAGCCTAATGCTGACGTGTAATAAAGGTACAATGTAAACTACAGGTCTGAACAAAAGTATTCAAATATGTTTCCAACTAATAGTATGAATTGCTGAAAAAGAAATTTCAAGCTACTGGGTATTTTCTTGCTAAGCTAAATTTTCCCATTATATGAACTGACATATGAAATACAGGGCTGTTCTAATGTACTGGAATACATATTTGGGTATATTTGGCTATACGCAATTATTTACCTAAATAACAAAGTTTTGTTAAAGATTTCATTAAGTGTTGGAAAGTGCTTCATAATCTATGCTTAACGCATGATTTTTCTTGCTTGTTAATACAATGTTTACGTTTCTTCGAAGTCCGCTTCGATTTTTTAGACGTTCAATTTTCGACCGAATGTAGTAAATTCTGTCCTCTTTTCCTCTAAGTTTATTCAAATTTCGAAATACAATTTTTGAATTTTGTTTTATATTTTTATAAACTTTTTAATGCTTTCGCAATTTCGTAAGATATTTCCTCAATAGTAAAAAGCATCCAGTTTCAATTTTCTAGCCCTTCTCTTTTCGATAAACGTTAAACGAAATTCGTGCAACAATTTTAAATATTTCGAGATTTTTATTTTGATTTTAAAGCTTTTTTTTCACAATTCTTGCTGTTTTTTGATGAACCCGAGCAACGCCGGGTAGATTAGCTAGTTTTAAATATATTTATAAATTAACAGTTAAAAGTAGAAACTGTGAAAAGTTTTTAAAAATGTGTTTTAAAAGGCTTTATTAAGTATTGGATTTGGCCGAATACTTTAATATTCGGCCAAATCGAATATTCGGCAGGCCGAATAGTTTCATATTCGGCCAAGCCGAATATTCAGCTTAACCGAATAGTTTGATATTCGGCCTAACCGAATATTCGATAACATGGCCGAATAGGCCGAATACCGAATAGATACCGAATATTTGGTGTATCCCTATTTAAAAAGCATCATCATAAATTGAATTTATCATCGAATATCGATAGAGATTATTTTCATAAATTAAAAAATTTCAGTATCTATAATAATTTTATATTGCAAGATAATACAATATATCAACAGAAAGTTGGTATACCACATGGTGGATGTAGTTTGAGTTTATTCCCAGACTTATAATGATTTCATTATGGACGTAAATATATTAATGATAAAATGTATTTATATCGATATATTGATGATATAATTTTAATTGCTACTGAACATACCCATATTTATCAATTTCCAGCAGATTATCTAGCTATTTAAGAATTTACGGAAAACCTGCTTTCTAACAATTCCTTTAACTTCTTAGATCTTAAAATTATACAAAAAGGAAGCAAATTAATAACAGATATATATGACAAACGTAATGAATTTAAATTCAAAGTTAATACATTTATTAATTTTAAATCTTGTCTTCATAATTCTGTATATCATGATGTACTCTTCAATCATTTATATAGAATAAAATGTTTATGTTCTTCTCATCGAATTAACAGCATTATTAAAAAGCTAGTTTATGACACATTAAATAATGGTCCCCCCCCCAAAAAAATCTATAATTTAATATACAATTAGTAGTTACAAGATTTAAAAAATAATTAACATATTGCGACAAAAATGTATAAAAAATATATAACATAAAATATTAATAAATAATAAATGAAAAATGAAAAATAAAAATAAAAAATATTAATAGGATGGATGACTGGGTAGATGTTAGAGTATGGAGGAGATTGACGTTGTCTGGATAATACGCAATAGTTAATTTATCAATGGTCAATTTATTAATGGTTACAATAATAAAAAAAGAAAGAGGGGCTTTTGATAAATTGTAAAAATATATTTTATACCGGATGATATGATGAATGGACACACATGCATGAATAATTCTATAATTATATTTATTAAATCCTTAATATAATTTAATAATAATTAATGTTAATGGTTCGAATTAACAACTTCTGCCATTTCATTCTCTAAATAATTATCTATAATTTTGGCATAGTTTTCATAAAATTCTGGACATTTCTTAAATTTCTTATTTAAATTGTATAACCTTTTCTTCGCTAACGTATAATTATCTGTTAATTCAACAATTATTTCATTCCAGGGCAACCGAACTTCATATACATTATTCTTAAATTTAAAAGTTTTGTTATAACTGTCTAATACTGTATTCTCTATATCAGATTGCTCCTTTTCTGGTTTTATTCCTATAGCTTCTAATTTCCAGAAAGCCTTTAAAATACCATTTACATCTCTGTTTCTCTCCAACTGAACATGCCTCGAAACAGTTTTCATAACACTAATCGAAGTTTGTAAAATATTAACATCTTTAGACGCTGTAGAACCATTGAGAGTCCATTCTAAAATTGCTTCTGAAACTACAAGATCATCCGAAGGTCTACGAATCTTCCCTGTTATCATTTTCCAATAATAATCACTTCCGATTAAAATTAATAATCGAAAATATTTTGAATCGCCATATGTTCTATCAGCTAATTGCAATTTATTTCTGCATACAAATTCTCGAATTCTCTTCTCGATTACGGCAAGTAAAACTTCGCTAATTTTTGGTGTCTCTAACATTTCAATTGTAATACCTTTATTTTTCACTTCGGGATATTTTAAAAGAATCCTGTATCGCTTGCACTTCTGTCTTACCACGTCTTTAGAACCAAAAGCGAGAATTATAACATCTTCTTCACTAACTTCTTTTAAGCCTAATTTTTCAGCAACGTTACTCAATATAAATGATCTTTGCCACTCTAAGTCATATAATAAACATAATTTCGACTTATGTTGTTTTCCAATAGCTAATGCAGTAGCGGTTTGCAAATAAATATCTTGTGTTAAATTTGCATTTTGAATTGATGAAAATAATGCATCGGTTATTTCTCCCTTATCCTTCCTTTTTTCACAAATCACTGAATTATGTCTTCGAAAACAAAATTTACATCTATTTTTCGACTTACAGTGTTTAATTAGGTGAAATTTTTACATACACAAGAAACATTTTGCTTGATTCTTTATAATGTTTTTCTTCTCTATAGTTTAAGAACAAGTTTCTATATCATGGCATTCTGGACAGAATTATGCATTTATTTTCAACGTTTGCATTCAAAGTAACTGTCGTGGGGGTTCTGTGCTTAAATGATTTACTGTTAACAAAATCGCTATCTGAAAATTCTTCTTTTACGACTATTTTGTTTTCAAATCTTTTTTTTCCATCTGATTGTGTCTTGCGAAGCAAAAATGTGCGTTCTCGTGTTTCGATTTCCGCCTTTAAATAACCTAATAATAGCTTTAAAACATTCCACGATTCTTTTTCATTTTTATTTTCTCTTATATAACTCAACATTAAATTACTCGGTATTAACTTTGTTATTAAAGGAATAATAAACTTCCATAATTTTCTAACTTGATTCCCAATGATTTTAAACTGCGAATATATGTTTCACAAGTATCATACAAATTGCGCAATTATTTCAAATTAGACGAATTACGGACAGGTGGCAAATTTAATAACTTGTTAATGTGAGATCTGATCAATATCTCCCTTTTCCGTAACTGCTCTTTAAAATATTAACAGCCAAATCACAATTTTCTTCAGAAATTGACAATTCTTGAATTTCAGTTTGCGCTGATAATTTTAGGAGACTTTTTAAATATGTGAATTTATTTATTTTACTTATTTCATCGTTGTTATGAATAGACGATTTAAGTTGACTATAAAATTCTTGCCAGTTTTCTAAATTACCATCGAATTTCTCAATGTTCAGCTTAAGCATGTTAATACGAATTCTTATTTCAGCCATCAGACGCAAATTGGTGTTCATATTACTAGAAACAGCAGCCAAATTCGAAACCATATTACTTTCTCCTTTCTGTAAATCTTTCATTTTGCGATTCAATTATATTTTTACGGAAATAAACTTCTCCCTATACTCTTGGTTTGATTCAAAATCGGACTCTAAACTTTTTAAATCTTTTATTTCTGCTTCAAAACATTTACACAATTCAAGCAATTGATTTTTTTTATCATTAATTTGCGCAGAGATTCTTCTAACTGAAGCATATCAATTGTACTGTCATGATTTTCAAATACGTCAATGATATTATTCATAAGCTTCGGTGCACTAGTTTTAATACTTTTCCGTTTTAATTTTAAAACATCTAACCTTTCCATTTTAATATTCTGAAAGTAAAAAAGTACTTATCAAACAATAATATTTAAACCAAATAAAAGCGCAACGTACGGGCACCAAAAATGTTTTGTAAAAAATACAAATATCCCTATTATTCTAAACCTCTTACCTCGGATGCAAGTTCTTTTGCTTTTATTTGGTGTATCTCAACTTCAATGTAAGTATTTTCGTCAGAAAACATCCATATTGTACAAAATAAAATATTTAATAAACGAAAACAGACATTAAAATCCACATGAACTCTTTTTTTTCAACATTTCAATTCAAAATGCGTACATTCGTACATCTCGCCTCAAAAGAAATTATGGAAAAAAAAAAAAAAAAAAAACATAAGTCAGAATAGAATACAAAAAAAAAGTCTTATCAGTTCACACAGCTTGAAGTTTTTTGTGTCCCAAGGAGTTTAAAAGTTCAGAGTCGGAAACCACAACATTGTTAAAGTATCACGTATTAATTGTGCTCCTTTTGCGTTTAATAATTTCAATACAGCGTTATATCATAAAGTAAACAAGGTTTCGAACTTGTCAAAGCCACAAAATAAGCCATCTTTCACAAATGAATTTTTATTCTTCCGACTTATGCTGGGCCATTTTGACCATTTTTTCGATAGATAGTGCGCCCTATAACAATCCAAAGATTCTTCATCGGATTTAGGTCTGGCCGGTCACTCAAGTGTAAGAATCTAATAGTTTTCAAACCACTTCTTTGTATCTTTTGCAGAGGGAAGTGACGCAATGTCTTGTTGAAAAATCTAGTCACGATCAGAATTTTTAAAATTCTGATTTAATAAGCGACGTCATAAGATGTAAATATAGTTTCCTCTACTTTGTTGTTTTTCTAGAAACACAGTTAAAACCTTAAGTACCAATTAAAGTATTACGTATCAATTGTGCTCCTTTTGCGTTTAATAATTTCAATAGAGCGTTATATCATAAAGTGTACAAGGTTTCGAACTTATGGAAGCCGCAAAATAAGCAATCTTTCACAAACGATTTTTTATTCTTCCGACTTATTCTGGACCATTTGACCAATTTTTCGATTGATAGTGCGCCCTATAACAATCTAAACATTCTTCATGGGATTTAGGTCTAGGATCAACATCTTTGTATCTTTTGCAGAGTACAGTGAGGCAGTGTCTTGTTGAAGAATCTAGTCACGATCAGAATTTTTTAAATTCTGATTTAATAAGTGACGTCATAAGATGCAAGTATAGTTTTGTATATTTTTTCGTCCTTCTAAAAACACAATTGTGACCTTAAATACCAATTACAGTATTAAGTGCTGTATAATTGTGCTGCTTTTGCGTTTAATAATTTCAATACAGCGTTATATCATAAAGTGTACAAGGTTTCGAACTTATCGAAGCCACAAAATAAGCCATCTTTCACAAATGATTTTTTATTCTTCCGAAATATTCTGGGTCATTTGACCATTTTTTCGATAGATAGTGCGCCCTATAGTAAACCAAACATTCTTCATGAGATTTAGGTCTAGAATATTGGCCGGTTAGTCAAGTCTAAGAATCTAATAGTTTTCAAACCACTTCTTTGTATCTTTTGCAGAGTGAAGTGAGTCAGTGTCTTGTTGAAAAATCTAGCCACGATGAGAATTTTTTAAATTCTGATTTAATAAGTGACGTCATAAGATGTAAATATAGCTTTGTCTATTTTGTCGTCCTTCTAGAAACACAATTCTAACCTTAAATACAAAGGTAAAAGCGGCCTACACCATTAGTGAGCCTCCATCTCGCAGATGGGTGGAAAATACACGCTTTTTCTTTTGAAGGTCAAGCCAACATGAATGAATATCATTCTAAATATAAAAATTAAACTTTTTTCATCACTGAAAATAATTTTAGATCATTTCGTTTGTTGCTTCAGATATTTCTCTGCAAACTGAATGCTGTCTTTTTTATGGTCAGATATTAAACGGGGGAACGACGTGATTTAACAAATTTAATCATTTTTTATTTTATAATTACTCTTCTTCTACTTCATACCGATACTGGCACCTTTATCTCACTTTCAATTTTCTTTGCTGTCATTCTTTTGTTTACTATAGTCTTTTCGAATGTACCTCTTGTATGAAAATAAATGTACCTCCTGTATGACATTCATGTGCTTTTGCAATTAAGTTCTGTTAGAAATTAAAAATCACAGTCTTTGAACATTTAAACTTATCATCACTTCTTTAAAAAGACATTCGGAAAACTAGAAAATCTGAGTCGGAGTTGGAAAACATTTTTTCTCTTTATTATCAAAAAGTTTTTCGAATAAAACGAATATGCTCATTATCGCTTTTAAATGATAATGTTATATGATATGAGAAAATATCCACCAATCACGAAGCGCGGTTTCGAAATGTTTACTCATTCTTATCATTTTGCTTCAGTGTAAAAATAACAAAATGCATACTTTCAAAAATATTAAAATTTAAAATATATATTTATTTATTCATGTTTTTAAGGCATTGCATTATTATTAATTGTATCATGATGCATTTAATTTTAACATAAAGATTTGCATATCAAACGAGAGCTAGTTTCTTTGTTTTTGTGTTATTACTAACATTTTGCCCTTCGCTGTATTAATAGAATTTCTGTATAGGTTTATAAAACAACTTTTTACATTTAATAAGCGACATAAAATGTCCCTTACATGTAAATGTGTTCGTTGATTTTGTTAGATTTAAAGGGACGGTGAATATTAAAAATGGTTTTTCATTTTTCAGGCATTCGAAAAACAAATTGAATCTAAAAACGTGTGAATGTGAATTCAGTAAGTATATATATATATATATATATATATATATATATATATATATATATATATATATATATATAAATTATTGAAAATGTACTATTTTTTAAAGCTATTAATTACTTAAAATAATAACAATAATGTTCTATAAGTTCCAATTATCAAACTATTTCTTTCAATTTTCGATTTATTGTGTAAGGAACTTCATTTAAATTAAAAAAACATATATAGGGTGTCCGAAAAGTCTGGAAACGGTCGAATAACTCGAAAAATACATATGAGATTAAAAAAACGTAAATATACGTGTTAAATATTTTTAAATAAGCTACTCAGTGATACCAAATTTGACCTTCATAACCGACCCCCTGGGGGTCAGAGGGGGTCCAACTTTGAAATCTTAAATTATAACCCCCATTTTTTATTGCAGATTCGGATTCTACGGACAAAAATACGTAACTTTTGTATTTGATGTTTATTTCGAATCCTCGTTTATCACGATGTAATTGAGCATATTAAATCGATACATATTTCGGCTTTTCCAACGGGATTTTCCCTAATCGAAACTAATTGGGGAGAATTTATGACATCAAATTTCTCGTCTTTTGCAATAATAGCGTTTCCTAAAAATCACCCGTGCCGATTATTTCGGTAGTGCTACACAGTTAAAAATTTGATCCATTTGTTGTAGCGTCACTCCACAGCTTTTATAGAATATCTCTTTCATGACCAATGACAATGTTCCATAACACAGTAAAGTACACTGTAAAAAAATTGACCCTTTTGCTGCATCGTCACTCCACCGCTTTTATAGAAAACGATTACTTTACTGTGTTATGGAGCATTCTCATTGGTCACAAAAGATATATTTTATAATAGCTGTGGAGTGACGCTGCAGCAAATGGGTCAAATTTTTAACAGTGTAGCACTATTGAAATAATCACCACGGGTGATTTTCAGGAAACGCTATTCCTACAAAAGACGAGGAATTTGACGTCAAAAATTCTGCCCAATCTGTTTCGATTAGGGAAAATCCCGTTGGAAAAGCGGGAATATGTATCGATTTAATATGCTCGATTACACCGTGATAAACGAAGATTTGAAATAAACATCAAATACAAAAGTTACGTATTTTTGTCCGTAGAATCCGAATCTGCAATAAAAAATGGGGGTTATAACTTAAGATTTCAAAGTTGGACCCCCTCTGACCCCCAGGGGGTCGGTTTCGAAGGTCAAATTTGGTATCACAGAGTAGCTTATTTAAAAATATTTAACACGTATATTTACGTTTTTCAATCTCATGTGTATTTCTCGAGTTATTCGACCGTTTCCAGACTTTTCGGACACCCTGTATATGCATTCATTTTTAAATACGTAACTAAAAAAAAAAAAAAAAAAAGAGAGAGAGAGAGAGAGAGAGAGAGACAGAGAAAAGAGAGAGTCAGAGAGAGTGAAAATTAATTTTTATTAAATATTCACTTATTAATAACTAATATACTTTGTTACTAATTTGCGTCTTAATAAGCATTTTAAAGTAGTAAGTAGCACTCTCTTAAAATGGCAGCCAAAAAATAACTCATGTTGAGCCAAAATCCGCTCATCTCACGTTTTGAAAGGCAGCTTCACATAAAGAGTTGAAACAACTCAAGTGAGTGAGTTGTTTCTAAACAATTTAAATCAAGATGAGTTATTTAAATAAGCAATCTAACTCAAGATGTGCAAAGCATTTAAAAAACAACTCCTTCACGCTTCAATAAATTACAACTCTTTCCTGAGAAGCCAAATCGACTCTTCCGTTTCAAGAGTGCAGCTATAAGCATTAAGCATCAAGCCTTATATAATATTTATTTAAAAAAAATATTCTCATTAAATTATGAAAATTATAAGAGTAAGAAATTTATGTTTAGGTTTTTAAATAGCATGTTAATTAAAAAAAATCAGCGTGATATGATTATGATTTAAAAAATACATATAAAGTAGTTTAAAAAGGTTCTCAAAAGGTTTTTTATTTTCACAATAATTCGGGAAATTTTCTGCCACATTTTCTGACTCAATTTCAAACACAAAAGTACTAAATTTGTATCATGTTTATCCAGTAAAAGAAATGTATCTTGAGTTTAAGTTATTATTTATCAAGAAGATAGCTTTTTTTTCTTCCTGCGTTGTCACGGGTATGGATTTCATTCAAAACGCCTATAGATTTGATTCATAACTTTGGCAGCATTTTATGAAATTAAACAAAAATGTCAGTTTGATTACACAGTTTCTACAAAAGTGCACATGCCATTTTCATACGGTTGAATACAAAAGTGAATTTAAAAATGCGTTAGAAAGTTTCCAATTCGGATTTGAGAATATACTTAACATTAGAGAAGTAAAGTGTTAAGTACAATTTTAATTTCAAACCTTCTTAGTCAAAGTGCTTCTTATCGCCTGGAGTAAGAATTACTTTTAATGAAGAAGTGAATTTGGAGACTGTGCTTAATTTTAGCAGTATAGATTAAAAGGATTTTGTTAAATTGGATGTCGAAATAAATTTTAAAATGTAGTTTATACATAATTTACGGATTTCACATGATTTACAGATAATATTTAACAGAACTCAATATTCATAACTAACTGATATCGGTACCACTTTTATACAATAGTCCGCGTAGAATTAGTTTGAGTTGATTACATTCTGTTATTTTACAAGACATGTACTACCATGAATTTCCCTTTGAAGTTATAAGTGTCTGATTTGCATTCTAAGAATTTTTATTTCAGTCTATAAAATCTATGGCTACCTGTCCTGTTATCCTGTGCTCACTTGTAAGTATTTATTATGTACATTCGAAAATGTTTTTAAACATTTTTTAAAGTTTGCAAAACTTATAAATTTTGTATAAAACTTTTTTTGTTACTTTTTAAATTTTTGTAAAACTTTTTTATAACTTTTAATTTTTTTTTCTTTTTAAATTTTGTTGAATTTTTATTTATTAAATTTTATAAAGCTTTTTTTTTTACTGTTTTAATTTTTGATTTTTTTTTAATAACTTACATTTTTTTCCTTTTAAAAAACCTTTATGCATGAACACATATACCAGGTGTCCCAAAAATGACTGATGGATTTTAAAATTCAATAACTTGAAAACGGTGACAGCTATTTAAAAAATTTTTGCAGGAGGGTTATGCTTAATGTTAGGAGTTTTTTACCGTATTTTTTTATTTTAGTTCGCATCTCAAACAACAGGTGGTGCTGACGGCGATTGAAGGCCAGGTGATCAGTGTTGAGTGAAGCGTCGACCTGGCCTTCAATCGCCGTCAGCGACATCTATTGTTCAAGATGCGAACTAAAATAAAAAATAACGGTAAAAAAGCTCCTGACATTATACATAACCATCCTGCAAAATTTTTTTAAATAGCTGTCACCGTTTGGAAGTTATTGAATTTTAAAACCCATCAGTCATTTTTGGACACCCGGTATAAACACTTAACTTATATATATATAGATATGTGTAGACATGCATGTATACATTTATATCTAAATATATAATGCATTTGTATCTAAATACAAAACATTTATATGTATTTCTAGATACATATAAACATAAATACAGAGCCAGAGCCATATGAGCACTGACTTACTGACACACGCAATTATGCAAACAATCATTTTAAATATAATGGCAAACATGCATATTTACCAGTAGTGTAGTCGTAAAAAGTACAGAGGGTATTCGCTCTAAACAGAAGGTATACGCTCATGGCAGAGAGTACACCCTAGATTGTATATACTGTAGCTTTCTTGAGAAACAGATGGTATGCGGTGTTTCTTTAAAAAATCTAGATAATATACGGCGTATAACCGCGTATAACTTCTACTACATCCCTGATACTTATTAGAAACTTGTTTGTATATATACATCTTTCTAAGAAAATATTGGAGAAAACAACCAGTTAAGATAAAATAAAAAAAGTGTTTTTTAAAGAAAGCATTTTTACGTCATTATTCTAGATATATATATTACAAATTTTAAATTTTTTTCGCCTAAACTAACCTTTATACTATTTTAATTTTCTTATAATAATATTCCGTACTTACTTCAAATTATTAAATTAAAATCTTGTTTCTAGATCTAATCTGTTAATCTTTATGTAGACGATATAAATTCTTAATTTGCCTTAAAGAACATTATTCCAGTATGCGAAAATTTAAAAAGATGGCTCTAAATTTAAAATATTCTTAATTAAACTTTATTTCTTAATATTACACATAAAACTCATTTCTTCTATGTTTTTATCAACCCTTTTTAAGAAAGTCTTATTAAATTTATTCCAAAACCATACCTTTCAAAAAAATATCATTATTTTATTTTATCTATTTATTTATTTTCCTTCCGTCAACCTTTGATAGTGTGCATATCAATAAATTCATTTCTTTTCTTTTTTTCTTAAAATTAATCATCTATAAAAATCGTCTGTCTAAGAAATTCCGAGTCGATTATAAATTGGTTAAATAATATTTTTTTAAAATAAAATTATCGTCTGTGGAAAATAGTCTCGTAGCTGGACAAGAATTCTGTTTACATAAAAGAATGATGATTTGAGGTTAGAGAATGTTCTAGAATTTTCTTTTTAGATTTAAAAGAGGAAGCTCGAGAGGTGGTAAGGGAGATGAGAAGAAGGATTCTTGGGTGCGCTCTTGCATGAGCACGACTTGATGTAGTAAAGCATGGAATATTTTTTGGATGTTTCGGTAAAATATCGTCTGCAACAGGAGCTTTTCCCTCTATTATAGCTACAGTTTAATAAAATGAACTTGCAACAGCCAAGGAGTGATTATTTTGACCTTCTATATTTATTTATTTTGTTTTTTTCTCGCTGGCCATGACTTCTGTGCAGAGTAAGGGAAACCTGGCGATGAAGTTTCTGCCCCCCTAACTTCAAAATGTCACAATCTACTCAAAAGTCGACAGGATAGCTTATGCCTGTGCTGCCATTTTCGGATTTTAAAGAAATTTTCTATGGAACGAAGAAGAACATGCTATCGCCGAAGTTCGAATGAATTCTATGTTCTGAAGGGCATTCTATATGGTAGTTTCGGCTTGCTGATGGAGTCTGCTGTGGAACGAAATGATGATAGGTTTGCGAATCGCCGATAATCGACTTCTCGTGAATGTTCTTGTGCCAAAATCGCCGTAAATTTCTTACTTAATTAAAGTAAAAGAATGTTCTTTCTAAAGAAGTTCACAACTATGCTTGGAAAGATGCTAATCTGAAATAATTAGTACTTGCTTCGAGTCTGATTGTGGATTTCCTGACGCCGTCGATGCATAATTTGTGATTCAGTATTCATAGTCATAGTGACAAATTTTTGAAAATTAACGACTTCAAAGTGGTGAGTATGCAAGAAGTATTTGATGAGGAATTTAAAGGCGATTGAATTTTATTGAAGATTTTTCGAGAAACTGTAAGTTATTTTATTAAATGTTTTGATTATTCTTTTTATTCTTTTTATGATTGAGGAAAAATATTTATTATTTATTTATTTATTTATTTATTATTTTATTGATGAGAGTAATTTGAAGTTAATTTATTAATTTACTAATTTATTTATTTATTTATTATTTATTGTATGTTATGGATTTGATATAGTCATTTTGAAAAAATATGTATTTGATAGAAATTATTAACTTTGAAATTTAGTGCGAATGATTTTACGATCAGAATTTAATAAAGAAAATAGAAGTGCTTCATTTATTCTAATGAGTAAGAATAAAAAAAAATATGGAAGATCCTAAATTCGTACCGTTTGATCCGAGTTCTGGAATGAACATTTTGTCGTGGTTAACTAATTTTGATACAACATGTGAAAAGGAGAAGAAAAATCTAGAATGGAAATTTAATTTTATTGCGCAATATTTGAAAGGGGAAGCGCAAAAAAATTATATCAATGACTATTTAAATTGTACCGATTATGAACAAATTAAGAAAATTTTGGTAGAAAGATTCATTGAACTAGACATCCCGAGTTTTTCTGATTTTTCAAATCTGAAATTAGATAATTTAGACAATTTAGAAGCTCAAGTTTATTTCAAAAAAGTACATTTTCTAATTTATTGATATTTCTTAGTTATAAAGAACTATTCTCAGAATGCAGTATTTTCATGATAATGTTCCTACAACTAGACATTTGAGCTAGAAAACTAAATTAACATTTATGTTTTTTCCTTTATTTGTTAGAATTTCTGGTGATAGTGAGCTTTGGTTCCCGGATTCTTATAATTTATTTAAATTCAGTAAGAAAGAAGGAACTGTACAAAACTGTTGCTAGAGATTTGACTGATAAATATAATTAATTTTTTCAGTAAATTTTGTGATTTTAAGTAAGAAATTACCTATCACTAAAATTTTTGTATCTGTTTATGATTTATAAAATAATAGAATTAAAAAGTTGATCCCAATTTAAGGTATAACTATGATATTTGCAATTTCTATTTTTATTAGATAAAATTTCTGGTTAAAGTTAGCAGCTAAATATAGTTATAATTTTCACGATAATTTTGATTTAGATTTTTAAAAGGGAGGGTAATGGTTCTGTGTGAGGCAGTTAAAATGTATACAAATCCAGTAGACAAAGCCCTCAAGATTGCGAAAGCCCGAACTCGTGAATTTCACCTTAAAAGTAAAAGACTCTATGATCGAAATTTTGTCGAATGCCCATTAAAAATACAAGACTCTGTAATTTAGGAAGAATTTAAATACCCTAACACTCGGAAATTAGAACCTACTTTCTCTGGACCATATAAAATTATAAATAAACTTTCTGATGTAACTTATGAAATAGATAAATTTAATTATGAGACAGGACAGAATTCCGTTATTTTGCATGTTTCTAAATTAAGACCCTATTTATCACCTGAAGATTTTAAACTGTTTCATGAGCAACCCAAAAACAAACAAAACCTCAGATACAATCACAATCACTAGATCAAACTAAAGTCAAGACAGTAGATTAAATTTTAATTCTTATTCTTTAAAAATGTTATCACCATAATTTTCAACATTAGCAGGTACAGCTCATATTCAAAATATTAGAATAATTGAGAAAAAGTTATAAGAAAAAATTATTTGTCATTTATTTATTTTTTATACTAAGTAAATGCAATTAAATTTCTTATAAATTAAATCTGGAATGTTTAGATAAGATTTTAACATTTATAAAATATAAAATACAGCACAATAAATTAGGTATACAGCTTCCTTAAACACACCAGAATATTAGAATAAAATTTAGATTGGTTCAAAATATTAGAATATTTTATTTTACGCAACAATATTACCTTATGAATATAAAGTAAATGGTAGTTAATATTTTGTAGCATCCCCTTTAGCTTTTATAACAGCGTACAATCGATCTTGCATACTATATACAAGGTGTTTACAAACATTTCTATCAATATTAGCCCAAATAGACTTTATACGTGCCACTAACTCAGTTTTACTTGAAGGAGGATTTTCTTGAAGTTTTTTCTTCATTATACACCATACGTTTTCGATGGGATTAAGATCTGGTGAATTTGGTGGCCAAGGAAGTACCTTAATGTTGCGTTGGCGGAACCAATTCTTCGTTGACACCGAGGTATGCGGGGACGCTAAATCTTCTTGAAAGATGAAATCATCTTCAAATAAATCTTCTGATGATGGAATCATGTAATATTCTAAAATTTCTTGATATATCAGAGAGTTAACCTTTTCGTAGACGATGCATAGCTTTCCAGGTCCTTCTGCACTCATACAACCCCAAACCATGACACTAGCAGCAAATTTTACGGAACGTTTAAGGCATTCTTTATCAAATGCTTCTTGCTTCATTCTCCAAACTCGAATACCTTGATTACCATATGAAACACAAAACATACTTTCATCACTAAATAATATATTTTTCCAATCTTCATTGCTCCATAAACGTCTTGATTTACACCAATTCAATCTTATACGCTTTTGTCTTGCAGTCATGAGAGGTTTTGTTTTCGGTACACGAGATTCAAATTTAAATTTATGGAGACGTCTTAATGTTGTCGATGTAGAAACTTCAACTCCTTCTTCTTTCCATTTTCGGTGCAAGAATCGCACACTTTTAAAACGGTTTTTCTTAACTATACGCTTCAGTTTCCTGTCATCTCTAGCAGATGTTTTTGGTTTTCGGCCACCATTTCGGCGATTATTTTGAAATTTTCCAATTTTTGAATATTGTGTTAGTATTTTACTAACGCTCGATTGCGAACAATGTAAATAATTCGCTATAAAACATTGATTTTTACCGTGCCGATACAAATCAACCATACGAAATTTAGTAGATTCAGGAATATCACTCACACGACCCATTTTAAGACGAAAAAGAAACAAACTGCAAAAAAGAATACTGATTTTAAATAAAATAGTCTGAATTTAATCAATGATGCCACCAGTTAAGAATTGGTAATAATTAAAGGAGAATTAATGTGAAATATTCTAATATTTTGAACCACTTGAATAAATATTCTAATATTTTGACTTTTCAAAATAATTTTTTTTGCAATTAATCTTTTCAAAAATGATATTAAATTTAAGATAACAAGTAAGTTTAATCAACAATAAGTTCTTAATAAAAATATCGTTTGCATATTTTCATTAAAAGACATTAAATTACCAAACGATATTTTCAATTTCTAAAAAAAAGGTAATTATTCTAATATTTTGAATATGAGCTGTATGTTCTTGGAGCGCTACAAGAATATTACTTGTTTTTGGGAGTTTTTGTGGTTAAATTGGCTCCTTATGCAGGCATAAGGTGTACACTTTGATTGTAAAAACTTACAATTGATGTTGATAAATTAATTTTAAGTGTATTTAAGTCTAACTATATTTACTCATTTATTTGACATTAGTATTATTCTATTTATTCAGCAGATATTTATGCGATAACAGTTATAAAATCTGATGATTCTACTCAAACCTATAACATAATATGTGATTTTCAGTGATTGTGAAAACTACAGATATTAAAAGTTTTTCAGAAAAAGCGAACTATTTTTATTTCTATTTCTCAATTAAGAATGACAACTTTTATTCCTATTTGTTTTTTATTATTAAAGTTTATAAACCATGTGTAGATAAAACATTAATCTTCATTTGGCATTTGAAAACTTATAACCAAATTTGACAATTTTGTAAAAGAGTATCAGAGAGGAATTATTGTAAGGAAATACTGGTTGAGAGTCCATTTTCTAAATAGTTAGATTTAATTTTATTTGGATTTTGGAATTATTATTTTTTTATGTATACTTTCGGCTAGCAAAAAATACTTTCTTATGCTATTAGAAGATAAGAAAATTATTTAGTTGCTATGTAATTATTTTTATCGTCAACCAATATTTTTCCTATCAATAATGAACAAATTGTGATATTTTCTGTTGATTATACTCTTGTTTTACTATTATTATTATTATTATGAGCTCTATAATGAAGTTTAGTATTAATTATACTCTTATTGAGAAATATTAGGATATGGAGTCTTATTATGCTACTTATTATTATTGTTATTATTATTATTTAAATTTTTCTATAATATTTATTATTAATGCTTTGAAGTGATACTATTTATTATTGAAAATTTGATATATTATGAAAAGATGTTGGAATCCAACAAAAGACTTATTTAATGAACTATATCACTGAAAAAAATTAGTTGACTATTGAAGAGATACTGTTTAATAGACTGGATCCGGAGGACTTTTATTTAGAGAATTTTCTTTAGTGGACTATTGATTAAGTTATTGAAATTCTATAAACTCCCATGAAGGAGATTTCTTATTATTTTTATTGTATTTTTATTAACCGATTTCAAAGAGGAGGTTATGATTTCAACCTGTATGTATTTGTTGTCCACGCATAACTTTTGCAAATATGAACCGATTTTAATAATTCTTTTTTTGTTTGAAAGCGTATGGGACCCATGTGGTCCCATTCGAATTTCATAAAAAACTGATGATTAGAAATTTTTTTAAATAAAAACTTTAAATTTCAAATTCATTTTGAAGCAATCGACCAATTAGAAGCGTTCATTTTTCATGCTTTTATCTTACACTTACAAAGACACACGATCTTTTCACCTAAAAGTTTGAAGTTTTTGCTGCATCGTCACTCCAGCGCTTTTATGGAATATCTCTTTTTTGACCAATGAGAATTCCCCATAATACAATGAAGTAATCATTTTCTATAAAAGCGATGGAGTGACGATGAAGCAATAGTTTCATATTTTTAACAGTGGTCAAAGTGCAAAATCCTAACTGGACGAGGGCCAGGATTCACATAAAATTTGCGTTGTTTGCGAAACGAGATTGATTAATAAGAAAATTTACTCAAAACAGTGAAAAATTTGCAAAATTTAGGCTTCTGATTGGTTAATCTGGTTTCGCTAACATCGCAAATCCTACCTGGATTCCGGACATGTTCTCTTATGCAAGAAACCGGAAGTATAGCATTTAGGGTATATAGTGTGGAAATTGGCTATCTCAGTAACACTTAAAAAAAAGCGCTAAAATGTTCTATTCCTTAAATGTGCAACAATGTTCATGAAATTTAAAGATAGAAGCGACATCTGCAGGACATTTTCTAAAATTGCAAGAAATATTGCTAGTCAAGGTAATGTATTACGAAAATGCCGCAGATGTCGCTGAGATCGACACTTTGGAATTCAATAGCATCGTTGCACATTTAAAGGATACAAATTTTTAGCACTGCTTGCACTCTAAAAAGTTTGACCCTTTTGCTGCATCGCCACTCCATCGCTTTTACAGAAAACGATTACTTCGCTCTATTATGGAGCATTCTCATTGGTCAAAACAAAGAAATTCTATAAAAGCGATGGAGTAACGGTGCAGCAAAAGGGTAAAATTTTTTGCAGTATGGATAGCAGATTTTCCCTCCATGTATTCCAGACCAGATTCTGGACAAAAAAGAGTCATCAAGGGGGTCCTTGTGGCCGAGTAGTTAAGACACCACGCTGCTAATCGCACGAGAGCGTAGGAGACTGTGGGTTCGAATCCCAATGGCTCCATGGAGGATATTCCAAATCTACGTTCGAGGCTGTAAAAGGTCACGTGGTACCGGTAATTTACTCAAAGAACTTCTAACTGTTATACCCTGTTCACACTATGGATAGTTAAGATATCTCAGGCTTGGAACTCTCTCAGAGAGTTCCCGAAACTCTCTCGGAGAGTTTTCAACTTGACCGAGCTAGATACAGGAACAACCACTTACTCTCATTGGCTGTAAAGCCTTGCTTTTACCGATTGGCTCTTGCAGCCAATTATTAAATTCTTTTTAGCGCTTTTTTGGAGTCGGTTATACATTTTTTTTGAAAAAGTTAAATTTATTAATATTTCTTGCTTATCAATATTTATCACTTATCTACTTTTATTGTATGTATTATCTTCTATGCACTTACAAATAATAAGTGATACTGTAACATTATTGTATTTCTTTCAGGGAAATGCTCCTATCTAAATTTAATTCAATTTAATTTTCTCTAAACTAATTTTTTTTAATCGCTAATATTTTTTATATTGCGTTAATTTTATTTTCTTCCATCTCTTGGCTTCCTGAGTTTGACAGTTTTATTCCAAAATTTAACTTTTCTAAATTATTATATTTCTGTTGTCTGAATTTGTAGTTTTATTTAACTATCAATTTCATACAAAGTTTTGGGGAAGGGGGGATAATATTACAAATTTTAAATTTTTTTCGCCAAAACTAACCTTTATACTATCTTAATTTTCTTATAATAATATTCCGTACTTACTTCAAATTATTAAATTAAAATCTTCTTTCTAGATCTAATCTGTTAATCTTTAGGCAGACGATATAAATTCTTAATTTGCCTTAAAAAACATTATTTCAGTATGCGTAGATTTAAAAAGATGGCTTTAAATTTAAAATATTCTTAATTAAACTTCATTTCTTAATATTCCACATAAAACTCATTTCTTCTATGTTTTTATCAACCCTTTTTAAGAAAGTCTTATTAAATTTATTCCAAAACCATACCTTTCAAAAAATATCATTATTTTATTTTATCTATTTATTTATTTTCCCTCCGTCAACCTTTGATAGTGTGCATATCAATAAATTCATTTCTTTTCTTTTTTTCTTAAAGTTAATCATCTATAAAAATCGTCTGCCTAAGAAATTCTAAGTCGATTATAAATTGGTTAAATAATATTTTTTAAAAATAAAATTATCGTCTGTGGAAAATAGTCTCGTAGCTGGACAAGAATTCTGTTTACAAAAAAAGAATGATAGTTTGAGATTAGAGAATGTTCTAGAATTTTCTTTTTAGATTTAAAAGAGGAAGCTCGAGAGGTGGTAAGGGAGATGAGAAGAAGGATTCTCGGGTGCGCTCTTGCATGAGCACGACTTGATGTAGTAAAGCATGGAATATTTTTTGGATGTTTCGGTAAAATATCGTCTGCAACAGGAGCTTTTCCCTCTATTATAGCTAGAGTTTAATAAAATGAATTTGCAGCAGCCAAGGAGTGATTATTTTGACCTTCTACATTTATTTATTTTGTTTTTTTCTCGCTGGCCATGACTTCTGTGCGGAGTAAGGGAAACCTGGCGATGATGTTTCTGCCCCCCCTAACTTCAAAATGTCACATATATATATATATATATATATATATATATATATATATATATATATATATATGCCTATTTAGTAAACTGTTAGATAGAACAGCAACATGAGATTAATAACTGTCGCAATCAAAGGAAGGAGATACTGATTCTTGATTGCGCACAAATACACAAACGTGAATGAGCCTGTTGCCGTATAACCGGCATATTTCTACTACTCATATTTAATATCACTTAATGTAGCAATTTACGAAATTTATAACTAACCAAAATGAAGGCACTTTATGTAGAAAAGTTACTTTGTAAATATACTAAAATAAAAATTATAACAGACTTAAACAAAATTTATGCAACATACTAATAAAAATACTTACATCAAACATAAACAGTTTGCTGTCAATAAAACTTTTAATTGAGATGAATTAAAAGCGATAAGATAAAGAAAAACATTGTGCAAAAAATATAAAAGACAATAATGAGTTGACTGAAAGTAGAAAAAAAAATACATAACAAATATACATATATATATATATATATCGTCATCAACAACCATTTTCGGTCCACGGCCCAATTGTTCTCCCCCATAATTTTTCCAATGTTTTCTATCTAGGGATTTCGTCATCCAATTTACACGAGCCACTTTTCTAATTTCGTCACTCCATCTTACTTGTGGTCGTCTTCTTGGTCGTTTTACATCTCTGAGATACCACTGTAGTATATTTGTGCTCCATTTATTGTCTTGTTTTCTTGCAATGTGCCCAGCCCATTTCCATTTTAGCTGTTTGATTCTTTCAAGGATGTCAAAAACTTTTGTCGGATTTCTTATTCAGGTTATCCTCTTTCTGTCTCTTCTAGTTATGCCTAGCATACATCTTTCCATACTTCTCTGTGTTGTTTGTAGTTTTTGTATCATCCGTTTTGTTAGTGTCCATGTTTCTGCTCCGTAAGTTAATGCAGGTAAAATACATTGATTAAATACTTTTCTTTTCAAACAAAGAGGCATATTACTCTTCAGAATAATATTGTTCTTCCCAAAAGCACTCCACCCATTTCTTATTCTTCTATTGATTTCATTCATGATACTATTATCTGATGATATTTCCTGTAATAGGTACACATAACTTTGCACTTCTTTATTCTCAGTGTTCTTGTAGACAATTTTCTTTTTTGATGTAAATGAATTAAACATGACCTTAGTCTTTTCTAAATTTATTTTTAATCCCACATTGATGCTAGCTTCTGCAAGATCTTTTAGCATAGTTTCCAATTCTTCAGGACTGTTACTGAAAATTAGAATGCCGTCAACGAACCGGAGATGACTTAAGTATTCCCCACTTATTATAATCCCTTTGTTTTCCCAATCCAGCTTCTTGAAATTATTTTCTAAGACAACATTAAAAAGCTTAGGTGAAATGGTGTCTCCTTGTCTTACTCCTCTTCGAGCTTGATCTTCACTTTTCCTTTATCTAAACGGATGGTTGCTGTTGCTTTCTTGTAAATTTTCTTTATGATATTGATGTAAGGTTTGTCTATACCAGTGTCCTCAAGAGATTCTACCACTGCTGATGTGTAGACGGAATCAAATGCTTTTTCATAATCAATAAAGGCAAGGCAGAGAGGTAAATTATATTCTTTATGTTTTTCTATGAGTTCTCTTACTGTTTGGATATGATCCATTGTGCTGAATCTTTTTCGGAATCCTGCTTGTTCTCTAGGTTGAGCTGAGTCCAGAGCTGATTCAAGTCTTGACGTTAAAACTTTGGTGAAAATTTTATAAATCACTGACAATAAGCTGATTGGACGGTAATTTTTAATGTTTCCCTTCTCTCCTTTCTTATAAAGTAGCACCATCACAGCATTATTCCAATCTTCTGGTACATCTGACTTCTTAAGAAATTTGGAAAACAGTAAGGATAGCCTTTTTGCACATTCTTCTCCTGCTTCTTTGATAAGGTCCATTGTAATTCCATTTTCTCCAGGGCATTTATCTTTTTTCATAAATCTAATAGCTTGTAAAACTTCATCTGTCATCACTGGGATTATCTCTTCAATTTCTGTTAAGATTTCTCGTTGATCGTGTACATTGATTTCCCTCTGATCTTCACATTTATATAGATCATTATAGAATTTCTCAACAATGTGTTGAGCTTCATTGCTGATTCTGGTGATTGTTCCATTTGCTCTCTTCAGTGCAAAAATACATTTTCTTCCAACTCATAACTTGCGCTTAGCTGATTTTAAACTTTTGTTAGCTTCCAGAACTTTTTTTAACAAGATCACAGTTAAATTTTCTGATATCTTCTGTAACGCATTTTCTTACTGTTTTACATAATTCAGCATATTCAACTCTTGATTTAGAATCATTTTTCTTAAATTCTCTGTGTTTTTTCATCAATCTTCTTGTTTCTTCTGTTATTTTATTTGTCTGTTTTATTTGTGCATCACCGGCTATCTTCTTTGCAATTTCTTGTAGAGTATTGGTTAGCTTCATGTTCACTGTTGTAACATTTTGCTATTCTTCTAAAGCTGATTGAAGTACTTGGAAACGGTTTTGAAGTTCCAAATGAAATTCTTCTTTATGTTCTCTGTAGTATAAAACATGTCCGCTGGCAAGATCAATCTTTTCTTCTTACTTCACATAATCCTAAAATGTCCCAGTTGATCCTATCTAACTGTTCTTCAAGTTCCTGTAAACGGTTTTCAGAAGACAGGGATCGTCCATTGTACGTAGCCAAAGTAATCAACTTATACCAGCCAAGCCGATCCCGTTGATTCTTAGCACCCTCTGTCTTCATGTCTATCTGATCGCTGTCGTAACCAGGAACATGCAGACTACCGGGAACTGAGGGCCGTGATTTGTTCTGTGAATTTATGGTAAAATAAGGGAGGTTGTGGCCAAATCCCTCCACGCTGACCAAGCGGGTTGGAAGAAGTCCATCCGCGTTCGTTCCCCTTGCACTGGACAAGAGTACTAACAGGCTAAACCGATGGAAGGTGCAGATTGGACATTAAGTCTCTGCTCCCAGTCGATTCCTTTAAGTCCTCCTAGAAGGCAATTAAAGGGTCTTCTCCTGGTTGACAAGCAGAAGCTATTAAACAACCATACGATAAATATCTATATCTATCTATCTATCTATCTATATATATATTTGTTTATTTTTTTCTGTTATCACATTACTCCGTTTTTAATTAATTAATTAATTCATTATTATCATGTTGACGATAATTATTTTTATTTTTTCCCTTTTCATTTTGCTATCCAATTTAGTAATTTTGATGCGCCTTGTTTTTGATGTTTTTTCTTCATTTAATTTTGATTTTATGTGTGTTGGTAGCCCAAATTCGTATTATTTTGCTCTTTCATGACAAATACGAAGATGAAACCACACACTTCATTTATAGTTCCAAAGTACTGGGGGCCCAAAGATTCTGCTTTGGTTCTACAAATTCCATTTGTATTCATTTTAATTATTTATTTTTTCCCTTCATGTTCAATGTGGTATAAGTTATTAAATTCAACGGTTCATATATTGTAATACTATTAACGGTTATGTAGGTTTATCCTGATTTCTAATCAGAAATTAATCGCAATTAATGTGTCTATTTAGCAATACCCTTGAGAACGAGCTAAATCCCACATTTCGAATGTTGTTCCAACTTTTGCCAACTCCTATGTTTGATATAGTTTGTTATTTAATGAGTTATTCCATATTTTGACGTTGAATTGTAGGATTATCTAATGGTTCTATATATATATATATATATATATATATATATTAGAAGACAAAAATGGAAACTTTCAAACACACTTACCAATCGACAAGTGAGTTCGAAAATTGCACGAAGAGTTTCGTTTCCATTTCTTTCAAAATAACTCATCCTTTAATCAATAAATTGAAATCATTAATTTATAATCATTAAATCCTTATCCTTTATCTCTAAGAACATAGACGGCAGCATTATTAAATACTGGAAAATCTGCAGATCAGGAGCCTCAACGTCAGCTTTGCACATTATTTTTTTTAAACACACTTTGGGCAAAATTCAACTTTCTGGAAACTGTAATTTAAAAATTTCAAATTACGTAATTATCCCTCCGTGTATAACGATTCCGGGGTCAACCCATCCACGAGAAAAAACACTTATTGTGATCAATGACAAATTCCATTGTGAAAAGTTATCTCCGATTTTAAAGGCTATCAATTTTTTGTCCAATGCAAATGTTCCAGAGTCATAATGGAGCGTTCTCTTTTGTCAGATTTACAGTTTGAGCTGTAAACGACGTCAATATATTTTACTGTACTTTGAAATCTTTTCCCTATTTCAAACACAATATTCACACTGTTAAAAATTTGACTCATTTGCTGCAGCATCACTCCACCGCTTTTATAGAAAACGATTACTTTGCTGTGTTATAGAGCATTCTCATTTGTCATAAAAGAGATATTCTATAAAAGTGGAGTGACGCTGCAACAAATGGGTCAAATTTTTAACAGTGTAATACGGTAAAGTAATCATTTTCTATAAAAGCTGTGTAATAACGGTGCAGCAAAACAGTCAAATTTTTAACAGTGTTTAATTAAAAATTTATTTAAGAAAAGCGAAGGTGCGTTTTAAATACAATATTTTTAGAATTTTTATATTCGTGTTGCTTTATTTATTTATTTATTATTTTTTTTTTTACAGCCGTGAATGACTTCATTTTCACATAACGAATCACGATTGTTTACTCTTTATTGTTGACATTTGTTTTCGATCTTATAAAGTATTTTCTTTTAAGTATTAGCTAATGGTATAAAATAGTTAATTCACAAATGTTTTAAAATAGCATTATTAGTACATGTTTTGCATTATTAATGCATGTAAATGTGTATGTTTTTGTGAAATAATTACGGTAATTTTGTGAGTGAAATTCATTAGCGGCATATTCTATGCCTTTATTTTACCCATTCAATTAATAATTTGGCTACCCTCTCATATTCGTCTGGAAATGGCCAAAATGGGAAATTTTTTTTATACATTTTGGATATTTTTATTATTTTCTCTCAGTATTTTAAAATATTTTTTGGCTGTAGTTTCACAATGTATTCTTTTTTAATTGATATTTTTCCTTACTTTATTCTTTTAAAATTTATGCATTTACCATTACAATCCCTCCCCATCCACCAAATAGTTTCGTTATAGTTTTAAATGCAGATTTCTATTGAATTTTTTTTTTTTTTTTTTTTAAATTTTTTCCTGATGTTCAATCTTTGTATTTTTTAAAATTGTTTAAGCCTAAAGTGGCTATGATCGTCCAAAGTTGTTGTAATGTTTTATCATCCTTTTAAAAATGGAAACACGTCATTTTGACGGGCTATCTTCTAGTTTATAAGAATAAAATAAGAATAAGAAGTTTTCAGCCATCAAATCCGTTAAATTAAAATTTTAGTTATGTTAGGAAATTCTGAAATTTTCATGATCTATTATTTTTGTTTTTTTAATCATAACATAGTAGACCTCTTCAGGGGGGCGGAGCCCCCCTGAACCCCCCGTAGTCCCATTATATTTAAATTTTCAAATTTCTATTAAATATGCTAATAGTTATCGTATATCTTGCATTTCTTTATACATTTTGATTTATAAGGATACGTAACACTTTGGACAAGCAGTTTTCATTAACCTCATACTTCTACATGCCTGCCAACCACAAACACCTAAAACTGATGTATAAGGAACTTTTTAAAGTGTAAAATTAGTAATTTTACATTTTTACAATTTTTTTTTTCCGAAAACAAAAGTTTGATTGCATTTTGCAACAGTTACCGCGGAACAGACAGGCAGAAGAACAGACTGACAGACGGAATAAACAATAAATTTCGAATAATTTTATGAACAATAAATTTCGAGTCACCAAAATAAGCCTTCACTGAAGTTTCGGCAATGACGTCATTATTCATGAGTTATTGATATCCATGTTTCTTGTATTTTTAACAACTACTATAAAATACCTGTTTTATTTTAATTATGACGTCATATTTTACCAAGTGAATTGTTTGTTAAAAATATAATTTTTTATTTCTTTTACTTCAAATTATGTCTCCATTTTTGTCAGAAAAATTCTTATTAACGAAGCAAATATCCGTGTTTAATATTTAACAAAAAATACTATATCTATTTTTATTACAATTCTGACGTCATATTTTTTTATTTTTTCTTAGTTTAATTTATCGAATCGATATTGCTCAATTAAAATTTATTGCCGTTGAAAAATAATTATTCGAGATTTTAATTTTTTTGGCAACGATGAAGGAAATTGGTTAAATTGTATCTAAAAAGTCTCTATTGATTGTGTATGGAAAATAATGAAATTTTCAATTATTAAGGAAAATATTTGAATAAATTTAATAAAACATAACCTATGTTCTTTTCTGGGCTATGTTGTATTTATACGCAAAGATACAAAGACATTAATTAATTCATCAGTTTTGATGTTGACTACATTTAAATTTTCGTACACGCTTTCAAATTATGGATAAGAATTAAGATGAATGGTTGCTTAGCAACCAATATGAGAAAATAAAGAAAATGAAATAAATACGTTTGAAATAAGTAAATCTCTAAACCAAATTAGTGTATATTATTGGAACACATTTATAAAAATCTCCAAAATTTACAGTAATAATTAAAAAAAAATCTGACAAATGCGTAGACAAAATTTCAAAACAATACGAATAAATTAACCGGTAAATTTCAGTATCCATTTATCATTGAATTCCATTAATCAAATGTGTCATTTTCTCTCAAGAAAAAATAAATAAATTGAAAATCATTGGATTTGCCATAGAAAAGCATTATTGCGGAAAATAAAATATTCTATATTTTCCGAACGAATGAATCAAACCTAACAAAAAACTATACAGCTTAATCCCAGTGCCTTACTAACATACCCACTTAATTTCAAGTCAATCGAATGCTTTTTACGTCAGTTATCGCGGAACAGACTGACAGACAGACAGAAACAAAAAAATTTCGTGTCTCCAAAGTAAGCCTTCACTGACGTTTCGGCAATTAATATTGAAATTAGTGCAAGATAAAGCTATTTTTTAAAATCAAATTAAGAAAAAAAACCCAGAAGTGAGTTTTAGAATTTTTAGAGTTATGTAATTTAATTTTAGAATAAAAAATAATCCGGAATATTTTATTTATCTTTTTTAATATTTTATGATTTATCGTGTAATTTGAGGTAATATTTTTTGAATAAAAAAAATAATTGATGAAATATTTTTCAAAAACTTTTGTTTTTAAAATAGCAGCAGCAAATTGTGCTATCATTGAGCCATCAAGCCTGAGGATAAAAAATTGAAATCAAAGTTTTGTTTTAGAATCTAAATCACGTATATTGTTGGATGTCATTAAATGAATGTACTTATTAAAGTAATTGAGAATTTTTTAAAATTTTATGATTTGTTGTATGATTGGAGATTTAGGTTTTAGTCTGAGAGCTATTAAACATTTTTCAGTAGTATTTAGCCGCTTTAAAAAGTTACGTACTTATTCTTTTGTAATATATGAATACAAAACCAAAGCTTGGATGAAAGGTCAACCCGAGAACTTTTAACTTTGAAAAAAAAAAAATCTTGAGGCATTTTGAAATTTTATTACTTTCAAATTTAGTGAAACAATAAAAAAAGTTAGATTATTTAGTTGGATGTTTACTATGTAGTTGGAATTGCACTCAAAGTAGTAATTGGTTTCAAAATAGTATTTCATAACTATGGATAAAAAATTTGTATATTTGAGACACGTCGACATTTAGACAGAATAAATTTTATACCCAGCAAAAATGTATTGAAAAGGACGATCTATTTTGGTGGGACTTTCTACTTGCCAAGTGACAGGTCATACATGAATGTCATACATGAGCGCGAATTGGCAGCGAAATATGAAAGAGAATGTTGAAATATGAAAGAGAGCGTATATAGGTGGCCGACTGAGTTGAAGCGTATTGAAGTGTGATGTGCTTTCAATACCATGTCACATATTATAAACTACAGTTGTAAGAAAATTTTTGGAATAGTTAGAAGACTCTTATTCGAAGTGAAACACGTAGAGTTGTAGATTAATTATTCCGCATATTATAGCATTTTTTTCTTTTTATAATACACATTATTTATATATATCTTAAGGGCTTACATGGGATTCGATGGTTTAAAAAAGGGCATATATTCAAATTGAGAGCTAGTTTCTGGATACTTCAATGAAAAAAAAAAAGTCTTTGTGGTGGTCAGGATAACTTATGGTAGCTTTATTTGAAATTAAAAATCAAATGTTATAACTTTAATAGATAAGTATCTCCGCGATTGGATAAAGGATTTAAATAAAATCAAAAATTGAATTTTTGGCAGAGTTGCTTGCAAAATGGTGCAATTTTGTGTACGATTTACTTACTCTTTCAAAATTACGTGTAAGTGAAAAAACAATAAAAAATCTTCGTCCAATCCCTAGTCAACCCTGGTTTAAAAAAATGTGCAAAATTTCAATAAGACCAATGAATTAGCTTTCCAGAAATTGTGTCCATCGTCTTCAAAAGTAGCTTTTTAGAAAAAGTAATTAAATTTTCAAGTAGGAATAAAATGAAGAAAAACAAAACTTAAATAGAATAATCGATTCCAGCTACATAAAGCAAAGATCCTGCTCTAGGTGTAATGTCCAGCGTATCTTTTTGCTCTTGCCTGAGACGAATTTTTGCTTCTCGAGTCAGTCTGATATTTCTTCTCATTTCTTTTCAGCGGTAAGTATGCGATATTCCTACACTTTCCGGGCGCACTCATGGCTATTTCGGCCAAGTTTTATATCTATGCCGGACCCTAATTCAGAGGCGAGTCATGCTGAGATGAAAAAATGCTTTTCGCTATAACAGTAAAATGTTTCCGTATAAGGCAAGATTTTGTTACACACAGGATCTGTTTTGACAGATTTTTCTGAGTATACAATTGAAAACAAATTGTGAAAATCTTATGCTTGAATCATTTGCCTAATAAGCTTCTTTTTTTTTTCTTTCCAAATAAAAATATGCAGTTTTCATGATGTATTTAAGTTGCACACGAAGAAAATTATTTAAAATCGATATTATAGCAATACAAATGGTTGAAAACTGAAGCATCAACGATTTTCAAAACAGCTGTTTAAAAGAGGGGATGTTTTTATTCTAGCATTTTAAAGTTTTTAACTTTTAACACTTTCCAACATAGTTGATAAGTGTTAATGAATTCGGTTAGTCTGTCCCCCCTATTTGTGCTCTAAATTACGTAACTGTTCATTGTTACGGATTGTTATGCAACTGATGATATTATTCGGGTTCATTATGTATCATGTTCGTAATTGAAAAGGGAATGTGTGTCATTATGGTTAGTTTACAGAGACATTAAAAAATATTTTGTTACACTGGTGAAATAAATTAAGAGAATTTGCATATTTTATCGAATTGCATGAAAAGAACTGAACTGAAGGAAAAACCATTGCTTCTAGATAAAAATGCAAATCTTGTATGGCAAATACGTAAGTGTACATGTGTGTATAGGTGGAACCATCATTAAAAATAGGTTTTAAAAGCGTGGAGGGTAAGATGAATTGTGTACGCCAGGACACCTCCGCGAATTTCTTGGTGTTATCCATTTACCGGTTGAATTCACATCGGAACATTAAAAAATGAGTATCCACCAACGTTTAAATGATGGAATGAGGTGGCGAATTGTGAGGAGACTAGAGGCAAGCCAATCCCAAGTTCAGATAGGCAGAGAGTTTAATTTAACGCCCAGCGTCATCTGTAGCCTATGGAAACAGCTCCAGGATACTGCACCCATAGAGAGAAAGTCTGGACAAGGTCATCCAAGAGCCACGACAGCCAGAGAAGATTGCCATTTGTCCATTTTAGCGAGGCGTAACAGAGGGGCTAAAGCTTATCTCGCTCGGGAACTGTATGCTGCCACAGGAACCCGTGTAACAAGAGTGACTGTTTCTAAAAGACTGAATAAAAGAGGGTTGTTTTGCCAGAAGATTGGTTGTTTGCGCCCGCTCACGTCTACGATCAGGAGAGTCCGATTAGGAAGTTGCAGGCAGCATAGTAATCGGAGTATGGAGTTTGGGCGATCGTTCTGTTCACCGATGAGTCCTTTTTTAGCCTAAACAACGATTCGCCGTGCTTTCATATGGAGAGAGCCAGGGACCCGCTACCTATCCCCCTATATCTGCGAAATCAACAATTACGGCGATGGCGGTGTAATGGTTTGGGCAGGCATCATGCTGGACGGCCGCACATTTCTCCACGTCTTTCACAAAGGCGGAGCCCTATGTTTGCCTTTTCCGGGGCGCAATGGACCCGAGTTCATCTTAAAGGACGATAACGCTTGACCACATACAGTTTTCGAGTCTTCGAATTTCTCGAGAGTGGAGATATTCGTCGAATGGATTGGTCAACCAGTTCCCTAGACCTAAACCCTATAGAGCATGTCTGGGACCTTCTGGGACGGGCAATTGCAACACGCAACTCTCTTCAGAGAACCATCCAGGAACTAAAAACAGCGTTGCTGAATAAGTGGGACCAGTTGTCACAGGCACTGATAAATTGCCTTATTTCCAGAATGACATATCTCTGCGAGGCCTGTATAGTTATAAGAGGGAACCATACCCCCTATTAACCCATTCCTTTTGTGTATTCTGCAACTCCTGTTTCAAACCTTCAGTCTTCCATGAGTGTTACGGACGAACATGTGTGTCTATTATAACTGTTGAATGTTTATTTTGTTTGTATTATATCAATCTATGCTCACAGCAAATTTTATTAAAATTTGCTCAGTAGTTCTGGAGATCGTAGATAAAATATGAAATTTTTCTTAATTTCTTACACCAGTGTACTTTACGGTCAATAGAGTAAAATCATTTTCAGTTTTTAATAATGTTACACTGTTTCAAACATAATAAAATTGATATGCATCACTAAAATGGATGAAGATTTACTTTTTATAGAATGCAAAGTAGCAATTATAACAGATGTGAATTTTCCATTTTTGGGTGAAAAAAGTCAGGGCCAGGATTCGAACCAGGGATGTATTGGCTGAAGCCGCCAATGCTCTACCAACTGAGCCATCCCGAAAACGAACACTGGAGGACTATTTAACCCAATTAACCTGAACGGTAACTTTATCTGGTCTGATAATCTGGATCAACTCAACAGAATAAATCGAAGGAATTATAGTTTGTTTTCAAGAATACACAAAAATAATTCCATTACATTATGATCTAGTTGGAGCAATCGTTAATGGTATATTTTAATGACGTTGTAAAGTTCAATGATGTAATTACTGAGGTGCAATACCGGATGATACACATTTTTTTCTGTAGATGGATTACCGAGTGCGTAGCATTTTTTTTATAGACACATTGAAAAGATTTCGATTTCTAAAATTGACTATGAGACATAACTGTTGGATGTGAATTTTTAACTGTGATATACGATGAGTTTTAAAACTCAGCTTTTAATGTACAATGAGGTGTATAGGTCATATACAGGGCTGCACAAAACAATAATTCGCATACATTACCTTTTAGGGACACCAATTGTTGAAAATAAATTTTTGCTGCATTTTTTTAAATTTTTTCATTTAGGTTAAGTATTTTTTCTAAGAAAAAAAAAATATGTTTAAAAGATTATAAAGACAGTGTTGGAAAGTGCTTTATAATTCATACCGTGATGCACGTTTATTTCATTTTTATTATGTACTAGCTGACCCGCCCGGTGTTGCACTGTAGAAATATTAAAGGAACATGAAATTTATGATTTTATCTCTAACTCGCAATACGTGAAATTACATTGTCTGAAATACACGGCCACTGACTGTGTGAAAAAATGGTTTTAAAAAAATGAACAAATAATATTTAGCGGTAAAAATGTTGAAAAGGACTGCAATGGGAAACGGGAAAGAAACATACATGCAATTCAATAATAGATAAGATCATGATGCATACAAAAATCTATAATTTTGACAAAAATGACAAAAAATCGATGCTAAATGCAATAAAAATCGTTACAGATCACATCGAAAATCGTATTGAAAATCGCATTGAAAATCACTGAAATTGAAAAATTGTACCAGACAAAATTTAGTTCATTAGGCTGAAATTTTGAATCAAATTTATTTTTATGATTCTCAAAAAATAGCCGCAAAATGTGAAGAAATACTAAAAATCTCAATAAAAAATTCGTTAAAAGTTCCAAAAACCTCCGCACGAATTCCGAATAAACTTTATTGAAAAGAGAAAAAAAAATTACTACATTGAGTGAAAAGAATGAAGCCGAATTATTTCATTAATATGGAAAAATCGCCTCGAAACATAAAAAGAACGTTAAAATCGCCTAAAAAATTAAATAAAAATATTCTAATCAAAAAATCAAAAATCGGGCTTTGAGGTACAAAACTACATGTATAGAGGTACTCTCCCTCCAAATTTTGTAACTCTACGTGCAGCGGTCTCTTCAGAACAGCGCTGACACACACACATACTTGTCTCTTTATTATTATAGAAGATGTGCAGTACTTTAAAATATAGACTTTTTTTCTTTAGCTTCCTATGCTTGCTTTTCTAATTTAACAAATTCGTTTAGGTAAAGTTAACCTACATTTTATGATCTTTTTGTATGCAGGACAATTCGCATTTATTGAATTATTACAAATAATATCCTCTTTTTTCTGCAACTAAAACCGATTTTAAATTTTATAAAATACTACTTTCAATTATTTTAAATGCAATTTTGATAATTTAATTTTTTATAAATATTTTTTAATTTTGCAAACTTTTTTCTATTTTTTTTTTAATATTTAAACAGACCTGTGACAAATAATACAAAAATATTTGCTTCAAGTAAATCCTAATAAGTATTGTAGTATTCCTGAGTAATTACTAAGCAGATGTAGACAATTTACAATAGTTTATTATATAAACAATCCAGTATATAAAGCAGTTTGTAAAAAGATAGCCAGTACGTTTTGGTAAGTTAGTTTTTGAAATTTATGCACGTGTTTGTTGTTTCATTAGCCTTTAATAACCATATTTTGTTGAAAATATTATTTTTATGTACGATAAAACGTGGGATAAAATTTACTAGAGTAATTGCAAAGCTTTATTCAGGTTTAAAGCATAAAATATGCTTTCCTAAACAATTAATTTTGTTTAGTGATATTAGTTAGGGTGTGTTGAATATGTTACGTAGTTTCTCCATCCCTTTAAATCTCTCGATTCTCAGGTATTAAAAATTCCCTCTATTAGGTAACAGCGGAAGGAAGAGTTCAATAACCTGAAATGGCCATTCATAACGTTAGCCTAGTTCTAGTAGTCACAAATTAAACGGCTCACTCTTTTTTTTCATCTTTTTTTAAAGATTTTTTTCTTTATTTACTTGCTTATTTTTAAGGTTTTTCTTCTATCTTTCTCTTCTTATTCTTGTATCGTTTGCTTAATCGCCTTTTGACACCTTACTGAGACTTTGGCTGTTTGAATTCATTATATATGCGTAATGCTTCACTGACAGTATTTCATTTCCATCAAGATATACATTTGGATGCGATTATTTTAAGATTGCTGAGATGAGTAGTATTTTACTATTTTTCCGATTTCAAAAAACATTTTCTTTGCAGCTAAATTATGTGTTAGTTTCACTTTGTGATTTTTTTTATAATTTTAAACTACCTCACGCGAGTCCAGGTTTAAAACACACACACACGAACCGACAAATAAACAAAAAGAAAGAGGAAAGAAACAACCAATTATAAAGAATAGTACCGATTAGTTTCAAACACAGTCTTAAAAAAATAATAATGTTTACTAATAAGAAAAAGGCTTGATTCTATGTTGGTTTGCGTGATTTCTGATTCATTTTCAAGTTTGACGTTTTTCTGAATTTTGAAAGTGTCTCTCTGGCTTCTCGGATGAAAATAAAATAATAATAAGAAGAAAAATTCTTATAGTCAGAATATCTTTCTTATTCTATAATCAATAATTATATCTTTATGTATTTCTTAGTTATATATTAGGATAGCTTTCGTTTTAAAAATATTAATACTTGCAATACAAATAAATAAATGAACTACTGGAGGTCAATTTTGTGTTTTTAGCTCACAGGCTATCATAGCCTGAGAGCTTATGTGCCCGTCCGTTCTGTATGTATGTGCGTATGTGCGTAACGCGATAACTCATGATAAAAATATCGGATCCACTTGAAATTTTGTATGTAGGTATATCCTGACAAGGCGCTTCCCTGATTAGTTTTTGGAGTTCATTCGATATGTATAAGAGGGGGAACGGGGGGCTCATGCCCCCCGTTAGTTGATATAAATGGGATTTTCATGCAGAATTAAGTTTTCGTTCAAAATTTAGATTAGGATCATTCTGATGAGGCGATTCCGTGACTGTTATTAGGTGTTCATTGAATAAGTATAAATAGGGGGACAGGGGTTCTAATGCCCCCCCCCCTTAATTTATAGAAATGGGATTTTCATGCAGAATTAAGTTTTCGTTCAAAATTTAGATTAGGATCATTCTGATGAGGCGATTCCGTGACCGTTATTAGGTGTTCATTGAATAAGTATAAATAGGGGGAACAGGGGTTCTAATGCCCCCCCCCCGTTAGTTGATATAAATGGGATTTTCATGCAGAATTAAGTTTTCGTTTAAAATTTAGATTAGGATAATTCTGATAAGGCGATTCCGTGACTGTTATTAGGTGTTCATTGAATAAGTATAAATAGGGGGAACAGGGGCTCTAATGCCCCCCCCCCGTTAGTTGATATAAATGGGATTTTCATGCAGAATTAAGTTTTCGTTCAAAATTTAGATTAGGATCATTCTGATGAGACGATTCCGTGACTGTTATTAGGTGTTCATTGAATAAGTATAAATAGGGGGAACAGGGGTTCTAATCCCCCCCCCCCCGTTAGTTGATATAAATGGGATTTTCATGCAGAATTAAGTTTTCGTTCAAAATTTAGATTAGGATCATTCTGATGAGACGATTCCGTGACTGTTATAAGATGTTCATTGAATAAGTATAAATAGGGGGAACAGGGGTTCTAATTCCCCCCCCCCCCGTTAGTTGATATAAATGGGATTTTCATGCAGAATTAAGTTTTCGTTCAAAATTTAGATTAGAATCATTCTGATAAGGCGATTCCGTGACTGTTATTAGGTGTTTATTGAATAAGTATAAATAGGGGGAACAGGGGCTCTAATCCCCCCCCCCGTTAGTTGATATAAATGGGATTTTCATGTAGAATTAAGTTTTCGTTCAAAATTTAGATTAGGATCATTCTGATGAGACGATTCCGTGACTGTTATTAGGTGTTCATTGAATAAGTATAAATAGGGGGAACAGGGGTTCTAATCCCCCCCCCCCCGTTAGTTGATATAAATGGGATTTTCATGCAGAATTAAGTTTTCGTTCAAAATTTAGATTAGGATCATTCAGATGAGGCGATTCAGTGACTGTTATTAGGTGTTCATTGTATAAGTATAAATAGGGGGAACAGGGGTTCTAATGCCCCCCCCCCTTAATTTATATAAATGGGTTTTTCAAGCAGAATTTTCAGATTTCGTTCAAATCTCTGAATAGTTTTGGAAGTTTAATGGTTAAGTATAAAAGAGGGGGATAACTCCTTTTAAATTATATAAATGCTAAATGGGTTTTTATTAAGAATTATCTAATTTGCTCTGAATTTTGGATATAGATTTTTTATATGATAAAGCATGTCTTTGATAGTATAGGAGGTTCAATGATTAAGTATAAAAAAAGAGGAAAGAAGAGAGCTGTTTCCCTTTCTTAATTTTTTAACGGAATTAACCCTTGAAAATATAAGGCTTTAATGTACAATTAGTATTTGTAGCCTGTGAGCTCAATGCCATCAGTTTAACTGGGCAGTATTCTTTATTTTCATCTTTTCCATTTTTTTCTACACTTTTAAAATGCTATCCCATTTTTAAATATAAAAGTTAAAATAAGAAAACAAACACACAAAAGAACACGCCACCTGTTTGGGCGTTTTCCCGGTTCTAACAATATCTTTTGTTTAAAAACAATATTTATTATTTAATATTAATAAATGTATATATACACTATATTGCCATTGATTATGGGACACTTGCGATTTTAGACATTTTACTAAATATCTAGAAAAATACATGAGGAATCATCTCGAAACTCTTAGTGCATAAATATAATAGTATACGTCATACATCTCCGTGAAGAATTTTTACCGAAACTCCATAGGGGACCGCCAACAAATTAAAAAAGAATGGATATCTTTTGAATAACTCTGTCAAAACTAATGTCGCAAAAGCGCTCAAACTCTAGATTATGATTGAATGCCTTATTGTAATGCACTGTGTTCATTTTTATGCAAAAAGCATGCATACTCGCAGAGTAATTAAGGTTTTTATAAAAATGGTCCCAAATTTTTCCAAGTTTTTCCCTTATAATTTTCAGAGTTCTTAATATAAAATAATATTTTTTTCAGAAAATATGACAAACAACATTGCACACAATACCCTGTAATCAGAATTAAAAAATAGTAAAAATTATATGAAAAACGAGTAGGTTTACTAAATAATTTTTTACTGCGCATGCGTCAAAGATATCAACATTTCATTTGCATATTATGTTAGCTAAATGTATAGAGCAACTTTTGTAAAAATCTCAAAATTATAACTTGAAAATTCTGAAAGTAATCGTCTATAGAAAAAGGACAAAATCCGTTGTTTCCAAAATGAAGCAAAAAAATGAGGGATTTTATCCAAAAGTAGTCGTAACTTCCCGTATTGTGTATTCTATATTGACACTAATCAATGAATATATGGATACAACCCCTCTTGTTTTTGCTTCATTTTGAGAATAACGGATTTTCGACTTATTCAATTGACGATTATTTTCAGAATTTTCAAGTTATGATTTTGTGACTTTCACAAAAGTTGCTCTATACATTTAGCTAACATAAAATGCAAATGAAATTTTGATATCGTTCACGCATGCGCAGTAAAAAATTATTTAGTAAACCAACTCATTTTGTATACAATTTTCATTATTTTTTAATTCTGATTACAGGGTACTATGTGCAATGTTGTTTGTCATATTTTCTAAAAAAAATATTCTTTTATATTAAGAACTCTGAAAATTATAAGGAAAAAACTTGGAAAAATTTGGGACCATTTTTATAAAAACCTTAATTACTCTGCGAGTACGCATGCTATTTACATAAAAATGAACACAGTGTATTACAATAAGGCATTCAATCATAATCTAGAGTTTGAGCGCTTTTGCTACATTAGTTTTGACAGGGTTATTCAAAAGATATTCATTCTTTTTTAATTTATTGACGGTCCCCTATGGAGTTTCAGTAAAAAATCTTCACGGAGATGAATGACGTACACTATTATATTTATACACTAAGAGTTTCGAGATGATTCCTCATGTATTTTTTTAGATATTTAGTAAAATGTCTAAAATCGCAAGTGTCCCATAATCAATGGCAATATAGTGTATATGGGACTGTCAATTGTTATTCTTGTGACCATCTGAGAAAATTTCCATGTATGTTCCAATTCCTTTTATTGCAAAATATATTTAAGATAAATTTGAAGCAACCACTTAAAATATATATGTGATCTACTCTGATAAACCATCTAAAATTTCTAACAAAAAGTATTTTATTTGTCTATAAATAAAAATTTTGTTACTCTTGTAACCATACACGCACAAAGAAAAGAAAATCCACTTTTCAGAAATTGTGTTAGACGTAGAAATTCTGTGAATTATGTGAAACTATAGAAATAAAATTTACAGAATAAAGCAGAGTAATTATGTCTTTTTAGGAAGGATTAATCATTCAGCGCATCTGATGACATATGAATTAGTTACATCTGATTTTGTAAAATGCTAAATGTTACTCTTTTGACATTCTTTCCGTAGTGAAATTTTAACAAACATTCACTTTAAATACTACAAAAATAATTAAAACAAGTTAAAAAAATATGTTTTATACGAAACAATTTTTAATGAAGGTTGAATTTTAGAATAACATAAAAGAATGTAAAAAAAAATATAATTAATTAGAGTTTGTAATATCCTCAAGA